>BPLT01000220.1:0-582261 GCA_019656295.1 Rhododendron mucronatum var. ripense | reverse complement strand
TTTTGTGGAACACACCTTTTTATTAGACTAAAAATAAGTTCTTATTCCAGTTCTGGAACGGACTCACTCAAACTGAGGACCCGAAAAAATTCTCTTCCAGCTAGAAGTTTTTTCTCACACCCAATTTAAAGTTTCATCTAATGCCATTAATACCCTTATCTTCATCCAAGACTATACCTAACCTTCACCTATTGAAGATGCCTTATTAAAACTTGGAAATATGACAGTCCATGACGTGTTTTGATAATTAATACCAAGTCTGTCATTTTTCCTTAAAATTTTGAATAGAATCACTCTTCCAAATTCTTCTTGAGTAGTATGAGTAGTTATTTTTGCACTTAATTCACAATTTTAACACTGCAATGTCGAAATTACCTAAAGAAAGTGAAACTCAAATCATGTTAGGCTCTGAAATTTTGACCACCTTCCAACCTAAGTCACAAAATAAAATCGTGCATGTGCACAAGGAAGCATGAAAGTGTCTCTCAAAAACATCTCAAAATTACTAAAATTTACGAGACTAAAAATGAGAGCGCAGGCACATTGCAAAAATTAAGAGAGAGAAAATGAAGAGAAAACTTATTGAAGGTTGTGGGCGGAAAGAGAGGTACTGGTTTCGAGATCCGAAGCGAACAAAGTGTGAAGCTTCCAAGTTCCAGCCCTAACTCCGATCCTTCGATATCTTTGTGCCCATCTCATTCAAGACAGCTCCATGCCAATGGACTTGCATGGGCCACACAAATGGGACAAATATGTCCACTTTAGATACTTTCGACATCTCATTAATTTGGAGTTTAATTAACCAATACTTAATTAGACTTCCATTAATATGCAGTATTTAACTCTAAAGATGGTTTAACTGTTTGTGAACCATGTGCGCTGAGCGGCCGGTTTTCTTCCTTCAAACTTCAAACAAACGTGGCAGGTGTTCGTCGTTTGTAGACTTTAATTTTTGTTCCACTCTTTTTCTAAAAGTGCGGATCAAAAAAAAAAAAAAATTTATAGTTTTGTTTTTATTTGAATTTTTTTTACGTTTGTTAGCTTTGCGTCAAACTTTTGTGACTTACTGATTCGTCTTGACGAGATGAATTGGAAAAATATTTTTTTTTACTTTTACCCAAATATTTGAGAAATAACCAGTTTTAAGTCAAAAATGTCTAAAAGTTGAAATTTTTTAGCTAAAAAGTGGTTATTTTTCAAAATATAGGGTACAAGTAAATTTTTTTTTTACCTTTCCGCATCTTGACGAGACGAATCGGAATAAAAAAAAAATGTGGCACAAAATTAACAAACCAAAAAAAATTCAAATAAGGACAAAATCAAAAAAAAGTTGTTAGTGGAATGGGTTCACCTTAATCAGGATGCTACAGATTCCAAAAAGAAACCTTTAACAATATTTCTGAAAAAAAAAAAAAAATTTGTAACTGAGAGACCCAAGGATTCGCCCAAAGTAGGCATGAGAAACAATAAGTGTTTGTCTTCTATAACGTTACATGTTCGAATCTCACGGAGGTAAAATGTTCCAAACTTCTACTAGATGGTTTGCTCGGTTGTTAACTACTTGGTGGGCCCAGAATTATGTGAGGAGCATGCGCGCAAACTAGCCCGGTTATAAAAATAAAAATATATTGTGATGAGAAGGCATGTGTTTAGTACTTTAGTGCAAACTACAGTCGAAGACAAAGCTTATTAAATAATCTAATAATCACAAAACAATAGTTATCAGTTATTGGCCTTTTCTCAGTGCCCAAAATAAAGATCTAGAATATTGGCCTTTTCTCAGTGCCTTGAAACTCATTTGCGTGAGCATAACGTGGGTTGACGCTCTGTTTCGCAAGTGCTCTTCGTCACGATAAAAGAATCGGAAAGTTTTAAAAAAATTTCATGTGAGACGATAAATAGACTGATTTTTTCATCTAAATGTGTTCAATTGACTAAAATAAGTATTAATTTCTTTTAATTAAAGGTGCTGCACGTATGTGAAAAAATGATCTGTTTCGTAAAATGAAAAATAAATACTTAAAAAATGAAAACCTTAGTGGAATGGGTAATTCTTCTTGAAGCTTAAAATGGGGGTGGGGGTGCAAATTGAGATATACCTTTACGGCTAAGAGATTGTGATTTACTCAATTGTATAATTGTTGGCATCCAAATCAAATATAAGTGACACATAGTTATTTTTCTAGGTACATAAATTGGAAGTGCATGCATGTACATTATTTCGTCACCTCTGCTAGGGAACATTATCTTGTTATACGATACACTATCTGTCGGGGATTCCACCACCGCAATGAATGGGGGAAAGTGAAGTATTCACTTTTTAATATGGTGTAATGGGGGTGGGTAAAGATAGATTTTGAAACTAGAAGGGCTGAAAATGATTTGTAATGTTTAACGCGCGTAGCAGAGGTTGGAATTATAGAACCCAATTTTCAAACACTCCTATTCAACACATCCCCAACCTCACATTTCTCTTCCTTGTGGTTAGGTCCCACCCCCCAGCCTCTCATTTCAGTCCCCGCCACCATTTCTCCTTTATTCCTACCCATCCTTTTCTTTTCTTTTCAAACCACAGCCTAATAACAGCTATGATTTTTTTATTTATTTCATCCTTCAACAAAAGGGAAAAAATCAAGACAAAAATGAAAATCATATCTTTACTTAATAGTAATTTCTAATAGGATAATACATCTGTGTAATTTACTTTGTCAACACGACAGTAAGACTTTCTGCGATAATTCGAACAGTTGGCTTCGTGGAGGACATAAACTATGCTAAAATATATGAATGATTAATGATAATTAATAAATAATATGATTGATTCATATTTCCTTCAATAGAAAAATATCTATTTCAAAATATGTGCAAAATACAATTATAGGCATAAAATTCAATTAGTAGAAACTATTATATCATGTCTATACTTCAATTTGAGTAATTGTCCTTGTATGAAAATAAAACCAGATGCGATTGGAGTTGGCCCAAATCTGAAGAAAAGGAATTAGGCCTCCGTTCCGGAACGTAAAATAAGTACTTATTTTTTAAAAAGGCAATTTCGAGCTCAAAAATAATGTGTTTACGCAAATAATTTTCCTACCAATATGGATCTTGTTTGATAGATCTCATCAAGATCTTTAATATGGTGCAAAAAAAATTTAAAAATTATTTTTCATTTACATTATTTTTGAGTTTGAAAATGTGAAATAAGCTGGTTATTTTTTAAGAAGGTTTCTAGAACGGAGCCTTAGTTTGCTCCTTTTGGATCTTGCCCGCTCTCATTTTGATGATCGAAATAATTCATGTTTGAGACCTTGTCAAGACTATCAAAGACATAAAAATTCACGTTGATTGAAAATCAAATGATATATGAAGTATTTTTTTAGTGCGATAACCAAATTTCAATTTTATAATATTTATTTTATTATGAATGTGTCATAAAAGACTAAAACAATGTACAATTTAAATCTTTGAAGTGAACCCAAAAATAAAAATAAAAAAAAAAGCACGGAGCAAAGTGAACTATTGCAGCTCGCTAAAACCGGTACTCAATACTTTGTTCATATTTAATCGTTCATATTGAAGAAGTAAACTCAATCTGACTCTGACTCGAGATCATCTCTTTGCAATCCCAAAAAATTCACCATTCATTCATGTTTAGTAAAAAAAAATCACAAAAATATTCCCCTAAGTCTTTAATTTCAGAGTTCCATAATAAATTGAGATTTGCACAAGCTGGTCTCGACTCCCGATTATAAAAAAACAAATGGTCAAACTTCGGTTTTATTTGTTTTCCATCTTTGGATATTCTAGTTTAGTAGTGGGTGGAGAGAGAAATAGGATAATAATTGGAGAAAAGGGTAATGAATAGAGAGATTAATAAAATTAATAATTAAAAAAATAAAGAATAATTAAAAAGAGAAATAAGGTAATAATTAAAAAAATAAAAATAAAATAAAGTTAAAATTGAAAACGAACAATTCCAAATTTAAAGATCAACTAACCGAAAGCTTTGTCCTAAATTCCTATCCTACACACAAAGCTCAGTTTCAGTCCTTACCTTCCCTACAAAGCACCCTTCGTCTCTCTCTCTAAAAACATTCACACGCGCGCACACACACTTCGTCTCTCTCAGTAACTTACCCGCCACACCCACGACCGCCACTACTGTCACAACCACCACCACCTCCTTACCACAATGATTTGACCAAAAAACCAACCTGGGCTTCTACTGAAACATGGGTGCTTCGCTGTCCAACCTGACCGAATCGAACGGCTACGCCAACGGCGGGCCGGGGCCCGGGCTGGGCGACATACCGGAGAGCTGCGTGGCGTGCGTGTTCCTCTACCTGACCCCGCCGGAGATCTGCAACCTCGCCCGCCTCAACCGCGCCTTCCGCGGCGCCGCCTCCTCCGACTCCGTCTGGGAAGGCAAGCTCCCTCCCAACTACCGAGATCTGCTCGACCTAGTAATGATGCCTCCGGAGAGGTACAGGAACCTGTCCAAGAAAGACATCTTTGCCCTCCTCTCTAGCCCCGTCCCTTTCGACGATGGAAACAAGGCACGTATTGTGTTCCCGTTTTAACCCTTTTCTGATTCTAATTCTTTATCTGTGGGAAAAGGACCTGAGAATTAGGGTTTTCGTGTTTTGTTTTGTTTTGTTTTTTTTTTTTTGTTGAATTGTTTTGGTGGGTATGGGAATTGGGTAATTGGCTGTTGTAAAGAAGCTAAGAATTAGGGTTTTGGAGTTTCCCCCCCTGTATTCTGGTGGGTATGGAAATTGGCTAATTAGCTGTTCTAATTCTTATCCATTGGAAAAGGAGCTGAGAATTAGGGTTTTTGAATTTGTTTTCTTTTTTTGTATTGAATTGTTTGGGTGGGTATGGAAATTGGGTAAATTAGCTGTGAAGGAAGCTGAGAATTAGGGTTTTGGCAAATTGTGTGTAAAGAAGTTGGATGTGAGGGGTTAGTTAGTGGATTACTCACTTTTGATGGCTCTAATACGTATTCCCGTAGAGAGCTCAGAATTAGGATTTTGGAATTTTTTCCTTTCCCCTCACCTTTGATGGCTCTACTGAGATGTGCTCGATCTAGGATTGCCTCCGGAGAGGTCCAGAACTTGTCTAAGGAGGACATCTTTTCCCTCCTGTCTCGTCCTGTTCCTTTTGATGACGGAAGTAAGGCATTTATTGTATTCTCCCCTTTCCCCTTTTTCTGATTCTAAGTCTATACGCTGAGAATCAGGGGTTCGGGTTATTTTTCTTCTTATTGTTGGATACTTTTGGTGGGTTTGGGTACTGGCTAATTAGCTATAAAGAACTTGGATATATGGAGGAAGTTACTTGATTCCTCACTTTTGGTTGCTTTAGTTGTTATTATTATTATTATTTTTTGATAGGCATGCTCTAGTTGTTATTTCTGGTGAAATAAGCTTAGAATTAGAGTTTTGGATTTTTTTCCCCACTTTATTTTGATGGGTCTAGGAATCACTAATTTTTTCTGTAAAGAACTTGGAATATGGGTGAAGTTACTCGATTCCTCACTTTTTGTGGCTCTAGTTCTTGTTTCTGGTGAAAGAAGCTCAGAATTAGGGTCTTGGGTTTTTTCTTCTTTTTGTTGAATACATTTGGTGGGTCTGGGAAATTGTGTTTTTTCTTCTTCTTTTTGTTGAATACTTTTGGTGGGTCTGGGAAATTGCTAATTAGCTGTAAAGAACTTGGATATACCGGGGAAGTTACTTGATTCCTCACGTTTGGTTGGTCTAGTTGTTATTTCCGGTGAAAGAAGTTGAGAGTTAGGGTTTTGGAGCTTTGGCCCGCTTTATTTTGTTGGGTCTTGGAACTGGCTACTTTTGTGTAAAGAACTTGGAATATGCAGAAAGTTAGTTGATTCCTCACTTTTTGGGCTCTAGTTCTAAATTCCGGTGTAAGAAGCTGAAAATTAGGGTTCAGTCAAGTTCCCTCTCCCCCTCCCTGCCCGATTTTGGTGGGTCTGGGAATCGGCTTACTATGATTTTGGTTGGAGTGTTGGTGGTTCTGTGGGCTTGTTTGGGTTTTGGTTTGAAGGGCATTACGTTTGTTGTTGAGTTCCTCTGATGGCGTGTGAGATTCAAGTTGGGAATCTTTGAACTCTATCGGTGGATTTGGGAATTAGTTGATTTTCTGCGGGTAATGGTAACAACTGCCTGCTTGGCAGTGTACGTGTTTTTTGCATATTTCAACACACTTTTTGCACTCCACCAAGTGCGTTGTGGTTAGCATTTGTCGGTTATTCTAATTGATATTGGAATATGAGGATGTTGAGTTTGCGTTACTTCTAATTGTAACTTGGGTTTGGGAGTGATGGGGAACTCCTCATTCGCATTGGATTTTGGTTTGAGTTTCTTCTTTCGGTTGGGATTGGTTGAGTTCCTTCTGTGGGGCTTAAGATCAGAACAAAGAATATTGGGAATTCTTATGTTCGTTTGACTTTTGAGAGTCATGATGGTTTTCTGTTCGTCTTCTGATTCTCAATTTGATTTTTGTAGTTGGTTCTCGGGATTTGGGAGTTAGGGCCTACATGCAGTCTTTTTTTCGTGTTTTTCTATGTTTTCTTTTTTGTGCTTTGTGAAAGCTTAATCTTATCGTTGTTTACAGATACATGAAGCACATTAAAGTTTTGGGCCTGTTCATAAATTGGCTGGTTGTTTTCCTTGTTTATTTCCTATGGTTCAGTGGGGTTGATTACCGTTCCAGAAGAATATTTTTGGAGTTTGGAGTGTGTAAATCAGTGGAATATACTGACATGATTTTCTTTGCATGGGAGATATTACAGGAATTATGGCTGGATAGGGTTACAGGGAGAGTATGTATGTCAATCTCGGCAAAGGGGATGGCAATTACTGGGATTGAGGATCGAAGATACTGGAATTGGCTTCCTACTGAAGAATCTAGGTAAGATTCATAACTATCTGAATCTTGTGCCCCTAGTATTGTTTCACTTGATGTTTGTCGTTTATGTACAGGAAAATCATTGCTAAATGCTAATGTATAGTTGTACACACACACACATATACATATATAATTCTGTAAAATTTCAGTCTCCTCAGTTCTTCCAAGTTTAAATACTTAGAATTAGCAGGTTAGTGGTTAGTGTCTGTTAGTGTCTATTTCACTGGGCAATCGTGTAGTCCTAAAGGTTTGGTCGTTTCCTTTCTATTTGTTCCAAATCATGTGCTTTTTCAATGGGTGTGTGGAATAGATGGAAATATTGTTCTTGTTGATTAAGAGGAAGCCTCCATTAGCCCATGACAATTATGGTCGTTTTCTCTTATTTGTTCTTTACATCCTTTGTGCTTTTTGGGGTACTGGAACTGCTTATATTTCATGTTTGTCCTCCTTTCTTGTACATTCGCATAGTTGATGTAAATACAGATTACCTTGCTATATGATGATGGCAGATGCTGTTTGTAGCTGATGATCAACTTGGATGGTAGAGTTATGGAGGGGTAGGGCTAACTGCCATAAACCTGGTGGTATGGATGGTGTTATGTGAGGTGGAAAGTAGTTTATTCCCATGAATGTGCAGGGTGAAATATGTCATTTTCTTGGTTGTTAGACATTTAAGCCAGTACTTTGATTAAGCTAATGGGCGTGTTTGGAAGTTGTAGAAAGAAAGAGAAAGGAAGGGAAAGTAATTAAGAAGTTTTGAAATTTGATTATTTTCTTTTACTTTGACTCGGGAGAGAAGAAAGAAGAAAACAAAAGGTAAAGGTAACTGTCAGGGAATACGAAAAAGAGGAGGGGAAACAAAAAAAGATGAAAGAGACAAAGGGATGACGAAAAGTAACTTCTACTTGATTTCTCTTGATTTTTGTCCTTTCCTCTCACAGTAAGAACCAAGGATAAGAATGGGAATTATGAATTTCCTTCATTTTTATCTTTTCCTCTCATAGTAGGAACCAAGTTTAAGAAGCACGGACACAAATACTGGATACCGATACGAGGACACATCATTCTTAAAAAATTTGGACGCGGACATGTTGGGTGTAAAATGCAATTTTGTTATATCATTATATGTGTATGCTGTGGATTGTGAATCCTATGAAGATACAAATTAGCTGTCCACATATAAGTATACGTGAATTATACCTCTGTGGAAATTTGTGCTATGGGTTGTGTTTTAGAAATTAGATTTTGACCTTTTAACGAGTGTCGCCAACGTGTCCTAGAGTAACCACTATGTGTACATGTAAAAGAAACAAAATTGGACAAGTGTTTAGGCATGTCCGACACATGTTTGGAGAGTGGAGTGTCGTGTCGTGTCTGTGAGCGACACGTGTCGGACACTAATACTTGAGGCCACTAGACAAGGCCGTGCTTCTTAGGGACCAATGATTGAAGGAAAGTTTGATTTTCTTTTCTTTTCTCTTTTTCTTTCTTTCCAAGTTCCAAATACACCGGAGTAGTAGGAAGATTTAGTCAAAATAGATTTGAGGTTTTATACAAGAATCGTAATAATATTTTTTATCGTAATTTGTAAGTCTATTGAAACTTTTAGCCCTTTTATCCGGTCCTTCGTATGTTACCTGTAAATCTGTAGTGTGGAACTGTGGATGCCGGTTCTAGATGAGTTCCTGATGCAATTCACTGTTTTGTTCGAGATTAGATACTAGATTGATGTCAGGAAAGGAATGTTGTTGCATAGTAACTTGTAATCTTAGAGATTTAGTGGTAATTATACAACACAATAGCTACAGGGGGATCAGGTATCTTAAATCTGTGCGAACAGATGGTTTTATGAAAGTTGAATAGATTGACCTTATAAGTAGGTACTAATTCAGAGTTATGTCATGCACAACGCAATAATTTGATTATCAAGGACATGTTTGTTTAGGATAAAAACCGAGTACATGTTTGCTCATGGTTTATTGTCTTCCCAACTTCTTATTTGCACTGCTTAAAGAGGAGAATATCTTCAATCTCATTGGATTAAAATCCTACTTTCATTACATTGTTTATTGTCCAACCAACAACTCTTTTGCGCTGCTTAGAGGAGCATATCTTGAATCTATTTTCGCCAAAATGCTACTTTCATACATTTGGATATGAGATTAAGCATGTATATAGGTCCCGTTCCAGAACACCTTAAAAAATAAGTACTTATTTCACATTTCAAACTCAAAAATAATGCAAATAAAAAATATTTTTTTTGATTTTTTTTTGCACCGTATAAAAGATCTCATCGAGATTTTTCAAACAAGATCCATATTGCATATTTTTAGATTTTAGTAAACCCATTATTTTTGAGCTTGAAATTGTCTTTTTTAAAAATAAGTACTTATTTATCGTTCTAGAACGGGGCCTTATTACTTCTTATAGAACAGTAGGTTATTTTGAATTTTTGTTTGAGGATATTCATACCCATACGGTTTGCGGTTTCCATTTGTACTGGCTAATAATATATAAAACGAACAAGTGGACATTTTTAGAGATTCTTGAAAATATTTTAGTATAGGGAAGCTTAAAAAGAAAATCATTTCCTTGGTGATGCCGAATACAGGCAGTGAGCTAAAGTTAGTCTTATTGGGCAGTTGATGTAGAAATATATTGCTTGATGGTTTGTAGGATCTTAAGGTCCTATATTGTGGAGCGGGATTGCCCTCCTTATCGATTCACATCCATGCAAAGCAGTGAAGGGGTTAGTGAATCAAATTACCAAGAATAGCTACTTGTGGTTGGCATTATTGAACACCCACTCTAAGCTGCAGTCTCTAGAGCCTGCATGATCGGGTGCCCAAGTTGCTGTTGATGCCATTTTTAATAATCACAGGAGCTCACTCATTTATGTAGATTTCTACTACTTGTATACCATAGGTCACTGGTAGGCTAAATGTGCCACTCAACATATAGTTGCACGAGTTATCGTCAATACAAAAGGGCCTTTGCTACTAATAAACTCTGATTGAGAGGGGAGACTGTTGTTATAAACTTGTTTCGAAGATGAGGAACTCATATTTTAAATGCGTATCAGAAACTCTGGCTTAAAGATATATGCTAAAATGCTTGGAAAATATTGGTACCTAGCACGGACACGGACGTGAATAATGACACTGGACACTGGAATGCTACAGAAATGGAGGCACGGACACGGAGGGGGACATGACAATATATGTGTATATTTATATTGTGTGTATGTGTCTCTTATCCTCCATATGGACATTGTAATATGTGTAATGTATATAGTTGTGCGTGTTCAATTTATAGTGTATGGATTATTTGCGGCATTAATGTTTTATTGGATCATGGACTTATTGTACAATTTATATTTATATTTTCTGTGGTTATTAGATTTTCATGCTAACAATCTATTCAATGGTATATCTTTTGTGCTGACCAGAATTTAGACGCCAGCATTCTCTATTTTCCCATAAATGTATTGGAAAGCATTTCACGTTTCTGTTTCTCATTTCAATTTCGCATATTGATAAATATGAAATGGCCTGTTGCCTTACTACTCTGACGCCCAACTACAAGTTCTGATGCAATGCATTAGGGATATGGTAAGTGTTGTATTGTGAGGCAATTTGTTGCCTTTACACTTTCGGATACTTAGGAGTATCACTCGTTGTAGTGGGTAACGCTCAGGTTGTTGAGTATGAGAAAGCAAGTTTAAGTTTAACAGTAGTTACTGGGACAATCAATGCCAAAAGGGTTGGTTAGGTCCGTCTATAGCCTTTTTGTTGGAGAAAAGATATGGGATAGGAAGTTGTGAAAGAATAATAATTCTAAATAATATCCATCGATCAAATTGTTAAATTTAAAGAGATAGAAAAAAGAATAGAATAGCCTGTGGGGTGGTCGAGGCACGTGATAGCGCTCTCCTAAGGTACCCCCCTCCTGCACTTGGTGAATGGTACTCGTTCCCCAAGATACAACGACCTTCAAGTTCTCTTCTATGCAGTGAATTGAACTCATGAACCGTGTAGTTTCCCAACACTCAAAATAATCAATGAAAGCAACCAATAGAGTTCAAGAAATAGCAAAAGCTTTTGCTTTTGTTTGATTTTAAGTTTTGAAAAATAATTTTGATGTAATGAGTGGTATTGAGTAGAGATAGATAGATAAACTTATTGAGAATCGTGCAGAGAGAAAAATAATTTTCTAAAAAATGATAAGTGAACGAAGGTGGAGTACTGCTTGGAAGAAGAGAAGGTAAAATATTTTTTCTGAACACGTAAAGCCAAGAGCGAGGAAAGTAAGTAGTATTCTGGTGTATTAGTATATATCTTAAGCTACATAGGCATACGAGTATATATAGAAAATATACGCTTTGTTAGTGTTAATATTCCTCTAATTCTTAGGAGAGATACAAGTAGATGAGAAGACAAAGTCTAAATGGGTATACAACTAATCCCACGTTTCCAGATTTTACAAGGGTATTAGTCTCTTTAGAAGCCTGCTTAAAATCACAAGTAGGTGATAAAACTCATCTCAAAGACCAATCAGATAATATTATATGTAAAATATTAAATTAGAAACAATTTTTACCCTGCTTTGCACCTCAGTTAACAAGAGCAAAGTTACTGATATCCTTCCATTACATTTCAGAGAATGTGAAGTATATGTTGTTTGGTCAAAAA
Organism: Rhododendron mucronatum var. ripense; assembly: GCA_019656295.1. NCBI lineage: Eukaryota > Viridiplantae > Streptophyta > Magnoliopsida > Ericales > Ericaceae > Rhododendron > Rhododendron mucronatum. Next base: position 570,643 of record BPLT01000220.1, on the reverse strand, counting down.
AGAAGTATATGTTGTTGTTTATCTTATCCAGATCTTATAGTGCTTTTTCATCACTTATTAGCAACCGTATTACGTATTTCACATTCGTTGAGTAATCAGTTTTGTGTCAGAGACTCAGAAACACAGAAATTCAATTAAATTCATTGAGCTCTCTGTTATAAGAAGGCTCTATTTGCCTATAAAGAGGGCGAATCTCTTACATTGGTTATCAGAACGAATGTGGCTATTTGACTTATGTATTGATCACTGCTTTCCCATAAACCTTGTCAAATTATCTAGGATTTTGATATTGGAGTGTTAGTCGTATCTGGTAATCTTGCATTTGTTTGCGAGTGTTTTGAGTTTTTGTGGCGTGGTTACTGATTCTAACCTTCCTCTCAAGCTTTGAAGGGGTTGAACTCACCATTCTAAATCAAAGTAGTGGTCTGGGGGTGATTTTTGAGCCTACAAGGATTGGCTTGGGTTCTGTGTAGGAATAGAACACAGTTGTACTGGAGAGTGGAGACAAAGAGGGGCTACTGACACTTTGAAAGTTAGAGGGCGTGGGCTTCTATCTAGGTTGGAAAACCAACAATAAGTGTTTGTCTACCTCACTGGGTGTGCTAGGAATTCTAAGGGTGCAGTGGTAATGCTGTTCACTTTGTGAGCTCTAAACTCTCATCGATCAAGGGAAGGAATCAGATGGGTAATGTTATTGGGTAGCCAATGGGTCTAGTTTACCAACCCTTGGTATGATTGAGGAACGCTATTAAACCTGTTAGATTAATTAGCAATACGCTAGCCAATTTGTTGTAGGCGGGTTTCACGGTTTCGGATTGGTATTACTACCTCTACCCCCTATAGAAACCTACCTTGGCCATTTACGGTCGCAATGGACTCAAATAGCTCATGCTACTTGGTTATGTGAAGTAAAAGAAAGGTGGTTGGAAACTTTGAACTTGTTAGGTGATAACTTTTCACTTCATCTGAATATGTTTGCCATTAAGTTGTATTTTCACCATTATGTTCCTCCCGTACTTTCGGTCTCATTCTATTTTAAGTTGAAAATTGTAACAGTCATTAGTATCCCTTTCAGGAGAAGAGGAACAATAAATGATGCTGGATCCAACTTTGGAGCAACAATAGTTTTTCTTTTGAATTTGGATAAATTCATTTTTTGGGGTACAAGGGAAACTGTAGCCAAAGTAAAGCTAGCACTTAGCTATGACAACTCCAGTCTGTGGTTTTCAATTTCCAACTCAAGTTAGGCAGCACTGAAGCCGGGGCATAGCCAACGATTCTCACTGATATCAATCTAATTATCCTTTGGAGCCTTTGATTTATGAAGACCATATTCTACTCTAGTTAGTGGATTTGTGCTTGAAATTATCCATTTCAACAAATCATGCACGACAGTCGTGTATTCTTGTAACTAGTGGTGTATCTTCTTACCCTATGAAGCATGGATACAGATATGAGATATGGATACGCCAATGCGCAAAACCCTGAAAAAGTAGGATAGGGATACTGCCAAGATATGTTTGTAAAGAAATTGTATAATTTTTAGAATCATGTTATACATCAGTCCACGAATAGTGAAACAAATTAGGGAACTTGGGAATAAGTTGAATAGCATTCGCTAATAGATGGAATATGAATGCACATATGGTGTAATGAGGATTTGTCAATTCGACAAATTATGGTAAAGTGGGATTTTACTGTATTCTTTCGTTTTTGTTCTATAAAAATGTATCCAAAATATAGGAAAATTTTCTAAATGCTCAACGATAGCTATATTTTTGTTAAATGCTTATTGGTTTTCTTCTGATTTCATAGTCCACCTACACAAGACTAGCAAATTTTGCATCTCTAGCTAAATGTCTATTAATTTCTATCCGTTCTGTATCCTTTTGGTTGTTAGATCAGGAAGTTAACAAAAAGGGGAGGTTTTTTGGTATCAAATGCAAAACACTGCAGCAACTGCCTTGTACTCCCTAAATACACGTTAAGAAGTCAGACTAGCTTACATTCCTTAATTTCTCTGCTATCCTACCATATAGCAGCGAATTGAGATGATCATTTCAAGGGACGCAGTACAGGGTTTTAATTGCCATTGCTTTCTTTAATCATAAAACTGTAAACTGGGAAGGGGCGTTCTATGCATGGGATTTCATTCCAGTCAACCTTAACTCTGCCTGCCATTAAACTAGATTACTGATGTTATATTTTCTGCTTTTGTTTGGCATAAAGTAGTGCTTTTGTAATTTAACGTTGTATCTCTCTTTTTGCAGGTTCAATGTTGTGGCATATTTGCAACAAATATGGTGGTTTGAAGTAGATGGGGCCATAAAGTTCCCTTTTCCAGCTGATATATACACCCTTTCATTTAGGATTCACCTTGGAAGATTTTCAAAGAGGCTGGGGCGGCGTGTTTGCTATTTTGAGCACACCCATGGCTGGGAGATAAAGCCTGTACGTTTTGAGTTCTCCACTTCAGACGGCCAACAGGCATCGACTGAGTGCTGTTTGGATGAGACTCAACAAGATGAGATTAACGGCTACCACAAGCGTGGGTGCTGGATAGACTACAAGGTGGGCGAGTTCATTGTAACGGACCCGGATCCTGATACCGAAGTGAGGTTTTCAATGAAACAGATCGATTGCACGCATTCCAAAGGTGGGCTTTGTGTAGATTCTGTATCAATTATCCCCAGTGACCTGAAAGATCGAAGAAGAAGAAAAGGGATTCTGAAATAGTCATTATGTGACTTGTTCTTTTGTAGTTTCTGTGATCCCGGAAGGTTTTAGTTGGGATTTATCCGTCTGGTTATGCTCTGAGAGCATTCGAGGATGTCATAATGGTCTTTTTTTCTTTTTGCTGTAGTTATGTGTCGTCTACTTGTAATTCTAATTCTCTGTAGCTTTGTTTTATACCATACCAATACCATTCCAGTAAGAATAAGTGAATATGCTTTTGTTATGACCTGCTTTTCGCAAAACAAGATTCACTTGAGCTTTTGTAATCTTATTGAGATGTGAATGAGTTACAGATTTTCGTCACGAATCGCCAGACCATTGTTCTTGCTGGTAGTGGTGTTTCATCCGTCTTCTTTATCCTATTTTCGGGCTTTTGGAAGAAGTGTCTTGAGGATTTTTTGCTGTAATTCGAACGATTATTTTGATCCATTTTTGTTGTATGTTGTTAAGAGTTTGAATAAGCTCTCTTGCACTAAAAATCCTCTGTAAAATCCTATCCAGTCGTTTCAATTTTCTTTTGATGTGTGGCATGCGGACTGATGACTTCAGGTTCTATTTGGACAGTTAATCTGTGAAAGTGATTTAGGTCCGAAGAAGTTTGTCTATAGTTTTTTTTTTTCTTTGTTAAATCCAATCTATGTTATCTCAGGGGACTTGAGAAAGAGGAATGAGGCTTACCGGAATTGAACCTTGCTCTGGTGCATGGGGGCATAAGGCCTCACCACTGAAGCAGCCAACCACTTGCAAAATGTTTAAGTCCAATGTCTATAGCTTAGGGACTTTAAATAAGTTGTTTATGCTAAATAGGCTTTTAGTTGATGTGTGTGAAGAGCTGTCCTGAAATCTCTAATTTTTTGAACTTTTGCCTATTTTTCCATTTCGCAAAGGTTCTTATTTTTAAGTACTTGTTTTTCGTTTTACGAGACAAGTCATTCTCTTACAATTAGGGACGGATCCAGGAATATAACTTAGTCGGTACACAATATTGTTAATCATAATGCCGAAAGTTCATTTTGTTTGTCTAACCACGGTAAGATCGTACAAAATGAAGACATGCATTACTAATTACAAACGATTCACATCAAGAACTGACCTATGATCGCGAGAAGAGAGAGAGAAGCACCAGTGAGCTCGTGATCGTGGTTGAGATCCAGAATCGAGATATGATCGTTATACAAAATGCAATAGGAGGGAGAGAGAGAGAGAGAGAGAGAGAGAGAGAGAGAGAGAGAGAGAGAGAGAGAGAGAGAGAGAGAGAGAGCGCACCAGCAAACTCAAAAATAACACATTATATAGTACACCTAGTCAGGGCATTTTCGTCTAGAAATAGACTTGTGACCTAAATAATGTACAATAATGGACCTTCACCACTATTACACATTAGGCTGGACTAAACACCTAAAACCACCTTCAAAATGGACCCTAGCCCAATTTACTTAAGTTTATAACGCATACTTTAAGTTAAATTAGGTAAAAAATGAGCACAAAATCTTAGAGAAAAATTTTAAAGTATATTTTAAATGAACATCGACTAGTTTTAGAATAATTGAACTAATTTTGTTAATGACTTTATTGTAAAATATTTCTCTCAGACAATTAAAAATAAAGAGAATAAAGAAAATATAGCTTTAAATAAACAAAGAGCTCATAAAACAACAAATATAAATGTACCAATGATGAGATTCAAGTATAAAACTAATTCTATATACGTATTTTTGAAATATAAGCAAGTGTGTATATTTATATATTAGCACACTTTCATAATTATGCTAATTTATGCAAAAATATTAAAAAAATATATTTTAATTTCGAGTGGGCCCACCTAGGTCCGTCCCTGCTCACAATATATCACATTTAATTCAATAAATAAATACTTATTTTTCTTGGCGGAACGTGGCCCCTACCGTGAAAACTAGTATTTGTTAATTTTGTACCATACTTGCAATAAAATAGTACACATACCTAGGTGTTCTGTACTGCCCAAAATACCAGTTGGTACCGGACTTCTACCGGAATCTTGCCCGGTACAAAAAAAACATTATGTATTTTTTTTCTTGCTAAAAAAGGCTTGAATTTTGAGATAATTCAACAAAATTTGGAGTCTATAATATGTTAATCATCTCAATTTATTATGACTAATGTACATATCAAAGTGTTACGATTTGTTTTATTTCTCTGCTTTAAATTTTTTGGTTATTCGTAAATACAACAAAAAAATATGAAATGTATGTTGCGGTCAATCTGGAACGGTATCGATATACACACCGGTACCGTTATGTACTGTCTCAATAGACAAAATTAACCTCTTGCCGGTACAGAATTGACAACTTTGGTTAATTAAGACAATGGGGAAAAGATGTGGTAGTTGTTAAAGAAATAAATTAGCTTCAATCACTAATATATGCATGTTTTGGCTCAGTTTCTTTTTTTGCTTGTTTCAATACAAAATTCATGATCTCCAGCATAAAAGAAAATGAGGATGTGGCCTAGGTCAGTTCATAGCTCTTTCCAGTGGCTGATTAATTGACAAAATTAAGATGTGAAACCCAAAAAGCAATTTACATTTGACAACTGTTTTAAGGTAAATGATATTGGCACTTGAAAAAATTGATTCAGGCACTTTAAAATCAGTGTAATTCCAAAGCCACTTTTCTTTATTTTTTGGAGTGCCTCCATCAATTTTTGGAGTACCAATATCATTTTTCCTGTTTTAAGGGTAAATTTCACTGATCTCCCCTGAGGTTTCTGAAATATCACTGCCTTCCCTTACTTTTATTGACATTATTAGATTCCCCCTTTTTGTTATCTCACCGTTTGGAAATCTAACAGAACTGGTGATGTCACCATAATAATTTGACCAAGTACCGAAATTACCCTCCACTATAAAATGCTCATATTTCCCAGATAAAAACCCAATATACTTCCTTGAACTACATGCCATCTGCATTCAAATCCATAAACCACAATCACCGGCACCACCAATAAGCACCATCGCACCGCCTCGTTGTCTTTGATGTTCTTATGAATATCATGCCTCACCATAATTGCTCTTATGTTTAACGGTATACGTAAATGTAAATCCACAAAACCCCAAGGGATTGGATTTAGCCAAGTGGGTACAAAAAACAATTAAAGGATTTGCCCCCAAGAGATCGTTAGTTTGAATTTAATGAAAGTCAAACATTCCAACTATTGAGACCATGGGAGGTTTGCCCGGTTGTTAACTCTAGGACTCCGGAATTAATTGAGGTGTGTCCAAACTAACTCAAACATCCGATTATCAAAAAACATATATAAATCCTCATAACACAATATAAATTATCTCCATATTATGAAGCATATCTCAATTGTTGTAAAAAAAAAAATGAAACAGTTCATATAAGATAAAACCTTGGACCCAAAAAAAAAAAAAAATCAGTTGTCTAGAACTTTTCTCATCTTTAGTGAAAGCTTTTTAGTTGTCATAAATTTTTACACTTTAGACTGAATAACAAACCCACTATTTTTTGTTCTATTACGTAACATACTTTACCTCCACATATTTGATACGACTCCAACTACATCCTTTTGAGATTTTGTCAATTTAGTTTTGATTGTTGGCATGGGTATATCTAGTGTATCTCAATCTTTAAAAGTAAAGGATTTTATAAAAAATATTAATTACATTTTTTAAAAAAACCATTAAAAAAAGAATCTAAAAGTCAAAATGCCAAGTCAAAAATGGTTAATTTTTCAGGTTTATGTAAATTTTCATTGGATTTTATTCCTTTTTTTTTACTAAGTGTGGCTAGACTAGATGTAACCAAAAAGTAATAAAAAAATTTAATATATTAAAATAAAGTTGAATAAAAAGTTTGATTGGGACTTAAGGTTCGGTTCGGTTTGATTTGGTTTGGTAAAGTTGAATAAAAAAAAAAAAACACATAACCAATCAAACTTTTTTTCATCTTAAAAACTCATTTAATTTGAAACACAACCGAAATATACTCTACAGTCATTTTAATTATATTTTATCTCAAAAGCATATGCTCAAATTCCTTCAACTTCTGGCATGGGCAAGGAAGCAATGATAATGAACTCGGTGAAAGAGAATATAGGAAGGGAAAGGAAAAGCAAAAGATTGGAGAGGGCACTGAAGTCTTTTAGATCATAAATTCTGACAGCGTTTATGCCAAATTAGCTTGAAGGAGGAATCTATAGAATAAATTAGCTTGAAGGAGGAATCTATAGAATACTTTGAAAAGTAAGGGAGGACAGTGACATTTTAAAAAACCTCAGGGGAAGTTTATGTTTTGTCAGAAACATTGAGGGAGGTCAGTGAAATTTGCCCCTGTTTTAATCCACATTAGGGGAAGTATCTGTTTACTGCATAAATGTTCACTTTTTGTATGACCTCGTCATCTGTTTTTAAGGAAACGGATCAATGCATTTCTATCTCATGTTTAAAAGAAAAACAGGGAAACGGATCAAAGTAGGTATCTGAATTTATTACTACCACCTACTATTAGGAAAATAGTACTACATTAAAAATCAGAAAGATAATTTCAGGCTATATGTACTGCGGTTCAGATGGAAAAGGGGCACGTGTTTTTCCCCGTACGACAGAAAAAGAAAAACTACAATACTCTTTCAAAGGCTGCTCCTCTCGTTATCTGTCTACAACAAATAAATGATGTTGTCTGGTGGAATGATGTGCGATGCCATTTTGTCCTCTCTGTCAACTCTTATGTTAGCAAGTCTGTCTGTTACTTTGTTGTCCTCCCGGAATGTGTGCTTCAAAGTGCATGCCCTGGTAACCGTGCACGAGGACTTTGCATTCTTTGATTAGGACCGTGCGAGGAGAGTGCTCGGGGAGTTCTTCACCGATAAGGGCTATAGTGTATAGCTGCTGTAGAATCGGACCATCGAATCAGACCACCCTAATGAAAGTGCTACAGGCACAGCACTAGAGCCACACCTCAGCCACATCACTGAGGTGGCAGCCCCTTAAAAAAAATAAAATAAAAATCAGATCGTGCTTTTGCGACGAGAAATTATTCGTTGCACCAACGGCAACACGTGGACTTAGCCAGGTGGACGAAAAGATCGTGCTTTCGCTACCTTCATCTCTCTCTCTCTCTCTCTCTCTCTCTCTCTCTCTCTCTCTCTCTCTCCCTCCCTCTCTCTCTCTCTCTTTGGAACTAAAATTACAAGTACAGGTGGACGAATTAGTTAATTTTGTGGTAAATCACTCTTCGTTTTTTTCAACTGTACTGAGTTTGGAGTCCATTTGGTGGTAATCGAATTAGTGAATTTCACTAATAATAATGTCCAAAAATTCTCATTGAATCACTTAGTGAAATCTAGACCCATTGAGATTTAGTGAAATTTGAAATCGGAGTGAAATTAGTGAAATTTGAAAATAGTGATGAATTTCACTAATTTTTTGAAATAATGATATTTTGCTGAAAAAATTCATCGGCTAGAGGTGGTTGTGGGTGGAGGTTAGTGAAATTTGAGAAATAGTGAAATTTACTAATTTTTTAAAGTAGTGAAATTTCGCCGAAAAATTCTTTGGCCGGAGATGGTCGCCGGGCGGAAGTGGTTGTGGGGTGGAGGTTAGTGAAATTTAAGTAGTGAATTTCACTAATTTTTTGCAGTAGTGAAATTTCGACGGAAAAAATCACCGACTGGAGTGGTCGTTGAAATTGGTTAAATTTGAGAAGTAGTGAATTTCACTATTTATTTGAAATAGTGAAATTTCGCCGGAAAAAGTCACCGGCCAAAGTGGTCGTTCGGTCGAAAGTGGTTGTGGGGTGGAGGTGGGAGGGGATGATGAAAACTTTGAAAAGATAATAAAGTGTGAAATTATATTTAGTTAAGGATAAAAGGATAATCTTTATATGAGGTTATCATTGAAGGTAAATAAAAATTGAGTTCATGCTTAATGAGAATTAAGTCTCGATTAATTTTCCGTAATTAAAAATGGACGAAACTTGAGGAAGGGAATTAAAGGCTTCTTGAAATGCGTAGACACATGCACTTATTATAGATAAACCAAACCAAAACGACATACCATTTGTTTCCTGTTTCCATCCCCCAACCAAACCAAATCAAACCAACCATTGCTTTCGCATAGTTTGTCTATTCTTATCATAATTCAACCTTTGTTAATTTGCGATTCAGAAGATATTTACGCTAGTGATTAACATATGCAAAATAATTTTTTGATTTTGTCTTTATTCAAATACGTCTTAGTTAGCCATTAAACAGATATGGGTGATGAGAGAAAATAAAGTCACACACGGGAAGGGTGAGAAGGAAAATCATGTAGAAAATAGAAAAGCATAAAGACTCTGGCAATCGCCACTTAAGGTTGACGTACCGATCGCCACATGCATTATACAACACTGGCAACCACCACAAAGTTATGCCGATCACTACTTTTTGACCTCTTGTGCCCTTTTCGAGCTAAAAAGGAGTTGACTTTTGATTGGCCTGGCCTCGGGTGGTGGATCAAATGAACACTCAAACTGCGTCATCACGACAGCGATAGATGTCCAACCTTTATATATATCTCTTCCTTCTGAGTGACGGATTGCTTCCCTTATTCAAATGAACGACCAAGAACGGTTTGGAAGGTTAGGGCCGTCTGACCCTCCTAGATGAAGCATCCCCCTTACTGGTGCAGAAGCTACCGCAACTAGGTAGCTGCGTCTCCTAGAAGTTCTTGGAATCAAAGATTTGCGCTTTCCTCCGGCACTTTCCTGAGTGACCGGATGCTTTCCGATGTTATTTTTGGTGGAGATTAGAGGAAATCGCCCCTGCTGGGTGCATTCAAGGCCGTCAAAGTCAGAAGTTGTATACCGCGGGAATGTCCAAGACCTGAAAAGTGATTTGTCACACCAGAACAGCAAAGAACAGATTAAAGCATAAAAACAGGGTACACTGAAAGATTAACCAAAAATGAAATATGGCTAGCCCATTGTGTTGGAAAATTTCCAGATTTTGTGAATGATAATTGGGACGTTCGGAGGGTCTCTCGAGACAACCGAAAGGACTCCCGTTAGTTTGTTGAATCTGGACGAGGCTATTCAATTTTCCAGCAGTTTCTGGCTGAATAATACCCCATGAATAGAGGTTAATGTTGGCATTTGCGCCTGCCATTCATTCTGGCAGTTTTGTGTATTAATTCTCCCGTATTCAAGGCTGAGAATTCAATTCCCGTATTCATTTCCTGGCCTTTTTCAGAGGCTCCTGAGCAGTATATAATGGGCAGTCCTCTCCTCATTCTGCACCAGCAAATTCACAACTTCAAGAGCTTTGAAATTCGTTCTTGTGTGAGAGAGAGACATGCAGTAGTGAGTTCGCCAATGCGGTCGACGGTGGTGTTCCGACGGCTTGCAGTTTAGCCGAGCCAACCATGGGATGAAGACGCCGAGCAAGATCCTATAACACCCACGGTAGGCGGCGAATCTTTCTTAAGGAGACTGTGGTATCACACAGGACTCGGTTTCGATCCTAAAGATTTTGTTTGTATCTAATTCTTTATACTCTGTCAACTGCTTTGTATTTTGCAATTCGATTCAGTATTGTAATTTTATCATTGATAATGAAATTGTTCTCTGGAATTTCTGTTATTACCGAGATTTTTCCAACACATTGGGGCTATGCGAACTTACCACCTTGATCCCTCAGTGTTGAGTATTGCGACTTGCAGGTAAAAAAAACCCCCAAGAATGATGAAGAAGTCCACTAGTTTGAAGGTTTCGTGTACCTTCGTTTTAAATGGAAGTCATTGATCGACTGCTCGTGGGGTAGGTTTTCATTCCAAAGTAAGTTGAACTACGCAAAACCTATGTCGTCTCTCTTTATTTGATTTCTCTCACTTGTGTTTGGATTCTTTCACATTTGTTTGCTTTGCTTCGCACGCACATTAATTTTTTGTATGCTGAGATTCAATATATGTAACCACCACTTATTTTTGGCGTGGCTGAGTCTTTGATAGCCCACACACAATTATACATTTGTTGAAGAACTCCATCCTATAACCAGTATTTGGTGTTAATTACCAAAGTTCTCTTTCTTTCTTTCTTTTTGAAAAGGCAAAAATTTATTAAAAAATTCGATAATGGGTACATCGAGGGAGATAGAAGGAAAACAGAAGAGGAGATAGAGAGGATAAGGGGGAAAACTCCTAACGAGAAGTTGAGAAGAAAAGGATAAAAAACATTTGCCACTTAATTAGGAGTTGTTTGATAGTCTAAATTCAGCACTTAATTAACTGAATGGATTAAGTAATAAGTGATTAAGTAGATTTTATAACTATATTTACACTGCTTAAAATATTAAGTGTCTCTTGAAATGTAGATTAAAAGTAGCTTTAAGCCAATTAATTCTAACTGAATTTATGATTGCTTGCATTCAACTCTTCTCTCCTCCAGCTAGCACTACCCTTCACACTGCCGCCACAATCACTATTGCCGTCGCCACCACCACTCTATCCGCCAAGTGGTATAATGAAAAAAGTCATGCAAATATTGCTTTTTTAAGTAGAGGTAATGACTAATTAGTATTAGTGAATTATTTTGTGTTCAGATAGTCACGTTAAACATATAGAGAGTATCTGACTACACTTTCATAATTGTATAAGTTGACTACAAAATATCTATTTTTGTAAGACAAGAAGACATAATTAACAAATACTGATAGCGTACATTTTTTTTTATAGCGTACATTTTATACATGCCAAAAAAGTGCATCATTCGCCACCAACGTTTCGAATCTTATTACGCCATCGTCTCTTTATGTTTGTCTTATCCGCATAACAACGACGTAAAAATAATACAATTTTTGTAAAAAAAATTCAAAATTTTTCAACAATTCACTAGATATTGATGAGTTCTTATAATTTATGAAAAAAATTTGAATTTTTTTCTTGAAAGAAATACATTATTTTTGAGTTCTCATTTTGTGGGCTAGAGAAACATTTTGGGACGGAGGTAGTATATGTCTAAGGGTGGTTCCAGCCACTCCACTATGCACTAAGAAGGTTCAATTGAACCGTTTGGATTCAAAATGCACTTATATATATATATATATATATATATATATATATATATATATATATATATATATATATATATATATATATATATATATATATATATATATAGACCATTCAAATAAAGTTAAGAGTAAATAAAATCCACTTAAATTTATGAGTAAACGATTCAAACATATTGAAAATTTGAACACTTAATTTTTTCACCATATTTTTTAATATATAGTGAAAATTTGAACACTTATTTTTTAATTTTTTCACCATATTTTTTTCACCAGATTCAAACATATTGAAATCCTAACCGAAAGCAATCATTTGAACACTTAATTTTTTCACCAAATTTTTTAATATATGGTGAAAATTTGAACACTTATTTTTTAATTTTTTCACCATATTTTTTCACCAGATTCAAACATATTAAAATCCTAACCGAAAGCAATCATTTGAACACTTAATTTTTTCACCAAATTTTTTAATATATGGTGAAAATTTGAACACTTATTTTTTAATTTTTTCACCATATTTTTTCACCAGATTCAAACATATTGAAATCCTAACCGAAAGCAATCATTTGGATTCTAGCAAAAAGCAGTCTTCGCAAAAGCAGTAACACAAAAAGCAAAGTTGTTGACAATTGTCTCAATTTAAACATGTAATGGAGCAAGAAATCGACAATGAAATCTATACAAAATTGAAATTATCAATTAGGGTTGAAGGATGGAAGATTAAGACTGACCTCGCCGTCCGGGACGTTCCTTCGTCGTCGTGAATTTATTATTGTATTCTCTAATAAAATGGGTTTGATACCGTGGCCATATCTATTTTCATAAAAATAATTTTGCTCAAATGATCTCCGATTGTGCATCAGTCAGCACTCGATCAATATGATCTTCAACAAGATTTACCTTCTTGACTACCTCTACAACATGAACCCATTCGATCGTGCAGATAAATCAGAATGAGATCACAATTTGATGAATTCACGCCGCAGTTCAAATGGGTTTGATACAGTGTGGCAACATTCATTTTCGCAAAAGCAAATTTACTTCTATCGCATTCAATAATATATCAAACGGCTTTCGATTCAAACGATATTTACCAATGTTCTTCTTATTGACAATATTTGCAAGATGAGCGATTTCGATGGTGGAGATAAACCGGAATGAGAGGTCCATATGAGTATAGAGCGACGGCGTTTTTGGACAACCTCCCATTTTCAAGAGGCGAGCTTTGTATGTAACCCCACCCGTCGACAAAGTCTGCGTCTCTCTCTCCCTCTCTTTCAACTGGACTTCGGGTTGGTGCTATGCAGTGAGTTGCACAGCAATACGGCATCATGTTGTGCACCTTCGAGTCGTCAAATTGTGCATCCAATGACTCTACCTCATCTCGGCAACCAACGATTGAAAGCCGTTCATTGCCGAGATAAGATCTGAGCAGTCGGATGTACAATCCGACGGCTCGGAGGCGTGCAGCACGGTGCTGCGCACACTACTACTACACAGCACCATCCCCGATTCCTTAATAACTGTTCCATATACTTTGGGATGCAATGTTAGCAATTGAAATATTGGGAACTAAAATGACACGACAGAAAATGATTGCAAATTATTATTTTTACTTTTTAGGTGTTAAGTAAGTAACTGTGCTATAAGCACATATAATGCAGGAACAACTTACACCGTCGCCGCGGTCTGTTTTACCATTCTCCTCTCCTTACATTCAATTGTCCAAACACTAATTACATCAACAGCACTAGTACCGGAGGAAATAATCGGCCAAGGAGACCCCAAATCTATTCATTTTCCTACAATTTTCTTGATCAGTCTTTCCACCGCTCAACGATTGGAGTTCGTTCACTATTGGTGATCGGCCACCTAGCGTTGTTCAACGGTGGGAGTTCAAACAACAACGCTTAAAACCAGTTCTCTATGGTTTCTCTTCTCTCATTGATCCCACCAAAATGCACCCTTTTTGATTTCCCAGAAAAAATCCAAAAGGAGAAAAGACAATTTCTCAAAACTCAAATTATGTTCTTTGACATGTGCTTCCAAGTCTTATCGGGTTTTTGGAGTTATTTCTAAAAAATTATTTAAGAAAATTTTAGAGGACGTTTCGGGAAGTAGAAAAGAACTTTAATTCCGGCTGTATGCGTGCTCTTGCTATTGATGAAATTTTTTTTTTTTTTTGGAGAAAAATTGATGATCTGTAAGTATCGGGAGTTGGATTTTGAAATAATTATGTTTTTTGTTAAGTTTTGATTATAAGTTCACATTATTTTTGAAAATGATTATAAGTTCAATTGATTAACCCTTTTTCTTCAGGAAAATAAGACAGGGGTGGGGCTGTGTTATTTTATTTTACTTTTTCAGAGAAAGTAGTTAAAACCAAACACATTAAAAAAATTATGCCAAAATAAGGGATTAGTTATTAATATGTGGCTTTAACTCTAATTGGGAATTTAAGCATGTACGAGTACATAAAAGCGTATAGAAAAAGAGGGACACAATGGTAATTTTATACCGACAGTCAACAACATTAACTGGAGCACTTTGAGAGAGAGAGAGAGAGAGAGAGAGAGGGGGGTAGTACGTACTTGGCAGAGTCGGTTCTAGCTGAGCTAAAATTTGTGTTGCGACCGCTTTAGGCCTTAAAAATTTTTTGATTTTCAAAAAGCTCTCGTACTCTTTTACCCCTTATATAGTCTAAAAAAAGGGTCTCATTTGGTATTTTTACTTTAAACCCCTGAAAAGTCAGGACCAGCTATGGTACTTGGGAGGAAGTGGTTCTCAAGTTCTTGGGGCTAAGTTATGAGTAATTAAAAGAGTTTTTTTTATCTCTAGGCCAGAAAATAGAAAGTAATTCCCACCGGATCTCCTTTAATTAATGAAACACTGAAATCCTATGAAAGTGCCAAAAACTCTAAATTCTGAAAGTGCCTAAACCCAAGGGAATAAAGGGAAAAACTTGATTTCTAACAAGACTATTGAGGCGTACATCTTTTCGAAACATGTAGGATCAGTTGTATCAAAATCTAATAAAGTTAGATAAGTATCCTACGTGATTTCTTTCTTTTTTTTGAAGAAGTCATTCATTCATGATTAGCCCATCGGGCAAAACAGCTTTCAGAAAAGGGACACGAAAGAATCAGAGCTACCTAAATTTCGATCTCAGGCACCTACTGCCGAAGCAGGTCCGGCGAAATCGTTGATACATAAGAACCAATCTAGGTCTAGATAACAGAGGATCAAAAGATCCACAGCTCAAACCCTAAAAACTAAGCACCGCTGAAAACTGCAGGCAAACAACAATAACAACTACAAGCAAACTGCTCTAAGACCAGCCTTCTTCCAGTCAAACCGTTGCGCCGCCAAACCAACACCACCGGATCACCGCCAACCCTTGTTACACCACCGAACTACCATCTGCCCCAAACAAACACCAAAAAACCACTCTCAACGGACCATTCCTCAATAGGTGCTGGATTATTTGCCCACCACCCGCCAGATCTGGGGGAGGCCCAGACCAGAAACCCACCGGATCTGGGGGAAACCTAGACCGGTAACACAACCGGACAAGCCGGGAGACCCGAATAAACCGGTAAAAAAATAGAAAAAAGAAAGAAAAACTATTCTATATATCCACCTACCTCTGTTATTAACCACTCCGCCCCTGCCGCCACTGGAACTGAAACCACACCGTCGACCGCCGCTCGCCAAAACCACCACTCACCACTTGCTCCAAACAGAACCCACATCGCAAAACACAAAGGACGGAAGACCCGTCACAGGGGTCGGACCATTGAATCCAACGAGAGGAAGCGAGGAACGAACGTGGGGAGAAAAACGAAGGAAGAACAATGAAGGTTGGATCTGGAGGGTGGAGGGGAGGAGGAGAAGAGGGGGGGAGAGAGGTGGAGGGGGAGGTGGAGGAGGAGAAGGGGCAGCCCCCACCTCCCCGGATGAAACCCTAGTTCTGCCGCCTCTGTTTTTAAAGAGAAGGAAGAGCACCGCTGATTCTAGAGAGAGAGAGAGAAGTACTATCTATAAGGTAAGGTTCCTACGTGATTTCTAAGTCTCAGTGAACCCACTATACTTTTCCTACCTGGAAAGGCTCGGATTTTACAATGAACGATTCAAATTTATCGGAGAGGTGAATTATATAAACTCGAGCCGTCCATGTCGAAATGGACAACCGAATTAACTGCACTACATAGTATACTGCGGCGAATGCACTACAACCCATAAATGGACCACAACCATGCATATTGCACCTTCTTTTACTAGATTCAAGTGGGACTCATTTAACCATATCACACCTTGATTTTTTTAATGCATCTTGCCAGGGTAGTAGGTTCACACTCGTCTATTACTCCTTCGTTTCAATTTCAATGTTTCATATGATTTTTCATGTAATTTCAAACTCCCAAAAATAATATTTTCACATATTATTTTTTATTTTCTTCTACCAAATTTTAAAAATAATATGTAGAAGTATATTTTTTTGAAATTAAAAAATGCACAAAAAACGTAAAGAACATTTTGATTGAGACGGAGGGAGTAAGAGATTTCTCTTGTGGAATCGCTTTGGAGGAGGACAAGAGGGTAATTCCACATGTCGCTATCTCTAGCTGTACCTCTCACTTCCTCAGTTCCCTACCAAGGCTCTGTTTGGGCCACACCACACACACACCACCACCCCCCCACCCTCCCCACACAAACACAACCCCCCCCCCCCCCCCCCCCCCCCCCCCCCCCCCCCTCCATGCATTATTTATTTTTGCATTTAATTTGCAAATTTGGGAGATGATTCTAAAATATATTCCGTCGCTATACATTCTGAAAAATAAACTAAAGAACGTATAATCTAAGAACCTCGAAGAAGTTAAGTGGAATTCTGATTATTTTCACTCGCAAAATCCTTATTAAAAATTATTATACACACATAATCCTGATTCTAAGTATAATTCAGCGTGAGTACACGTTAATACTTTTATCTTCCATATTTTTTGACCAGAATTTGCTTTTTGTAAATTTTTATTTAGTTGTTCATTGTAATTTTTGGGATTAATCATTATTCTCAACAAGAGGAATTCGAAAAGTATTACAATGTGGATCGAAGTTTAAAGAATTCATATAAGATGACACTGTAGACAAAAAATATCAATTGTTTGGTTTTTGTTCGTATTCAGAGAACTTTTTTCGCTCCTTGCCACCATTCTTTTACTTTTTAGACTTCTCCCGTTGAGACGGATGATTACTCCACAAAATAAAATGCGAATTCAATAGAAGAATTCAAAAAGATGGCAAAAATACCGAAACAAAAGGGAAAATGACGGTTTAGTACGTGTTTTGATAATTAATACTCGCTTAGGACAAACTAAGAACATTTGTTAATGTTGAAAGTGTCCTTGGCGAGACGAGTATTAATTATCAAAACACGTTATTATCCGTCATGTTCCCAAACAAAAGGTTACCAAAAATAGACACACTTTCACTAGAGATAAAACGCGCTCACGCAAGTTTCCAGGGGAGGAGAGGGGATCACAATTTTGGTTTTTTTTTTTTTTTCCTTTTAATGAAGGGGATCCTTTTTGACTGTGAATAGTAAAATTTGACCAAGCACTGAGTGATCCAGAAATAGACACACTTTCACTACAGATAGTGATGGATTCAGAAATGTCGTTCACTGGAGGCATCTTGTTAATCATAGTGGCAAAAATTTATTTTTCTAGTTAACCACAATATGATCGTTACATAATTAATTAAGGCATGCAATACAAACTATAAAAATATATAACACATACTTTCACTCAAATTATATAAAAATAAGCACAAAATCTCAGACAAAATTTGAGAGTAGGAGTATGTTTTATATGAATATCGACAAGTTTTAGAATGATCGATATAGTTTTATTAATGATATTATTTTAAAATATTGCTCTTAAACGGTTAAAAATAAGTACAATTAAGAAAGAATCAATCCAAATAGACAAATAGTTCGAAAATTAACAAGTATAAAAGCACCAAATGACGAAATTGAAACATAAAACTAGTTTTATATGTATATTTTATAGATATATCCACTTGTTTATGTGTAGTAGCACACTTAATTTCATAGTTATGCAAAATATACGAAAATATAACAAAATTATTTTAATTTCGATCGGGGGCAGTAGATATGTTCTGCCACCCTATGCTAGAAGAGGAAGATGGAGAGGGAGAGGAAGAAGAAGAAATAAGTAGTTGTATTGTAAGGACTAGAGGAATATAGTAGGGGATAATGTTGTAAATACACTTGAATAAAAATGAAAAGAGGAGCGTGGATGATAAAAAGAAGTGTGAAAATCAATGCTCTTAAGGCTAAGTTCCTATGAGGTTTTTGGGTTTTTTTTTTATTATAGAATTCTGTCCTTATTTAAAAAAATTTACATTTGTTAGTTTTGTGTTAAATTTTGTGAATTATTAATTTGTCGAGAGGAATCAAAAAAGTGAATTTTTTTTTACTTCCATTGAAATATTTTTGAAAATATCCAAGATAAAGCCCAAAAGAGTCTCACTCTTCTAATTTTTCTCATCGAGACAAATCGATAATGCACAAAAGTTTCACACAAAACTAACAAATGTGATTTTCTTTTGAATAAAGACAAAACTCTCAAAAAGCTTAGTAGAACTAAGCCTAAATACATCTTGATAATGGACTCTCTCTCTCTCTCTCTCTCTCTCTAAAACACTGGTCTTGCAGTGGCAGATCTAGGGTTTCGTCTCGGGAAAACGCCCTTACTCCTCCCCTAGGCACTCTCTTCCCCCCCTCCTCTCTCTCTCTAGCCTCATCTTTGTTTCTCTTGCTGTTTTTTTTTTGTCATTGTTTCTCCTCCCTGCCTTGTCTATCCTTGGTCGTCATCCCAAATCACCGGTTACCACATCTTGGGGTAACTGGATCCTAACTGTTGGATTCGATGGTAGCTGGTGGTGGCGAGGTAGTAAAGATCCCACCGCTCTTGTTATTGGATGATTGCGGATTTGGCCTAGAGGTGTTGTGGTTTCTTTTGGTTGGAGGTGTGGCCATAGAGGTGGGGCATTTCAGGTGGCTCTATTGTTGTTGTAGGGAAGCGCTCAGCGGCTGTGTGGGGGTGGCAAAGGCAGAATTTTAGGGTTAGGTTTTGGTTCTTGCTTTGAGCCAACTGGCCCATGAGGTTTAAGATTGCATTTTTTGGGGTCTGGTCCTTAGTGTGTGTTTAGGCTTAGTCCTAACTGTTTTTCTTTTTTCATTCAACCCTTGGTTAGATTTTTCGTCCCGTTTTCTCTATTCGATGTACATTTTGTCGAGTTTATAGTGAAATTTTGTTGCCTATCAAAATGAAAAGTGTAAGGAAGGTGAGACACATGGAGAGGGAGAGAGAGAGAGAGTGAGTGTGAGAGAGATCGATAACGAAAATACTATAAGTAGTCCTTGTAGTACTGCGCCGTCTGTAAATACAATAATATAAAACTATATCCCCCCGCAAGTCCCCACTATGGAGACATGATAATCGCTTTTTCCCGCCTTTCATCGAGAGAGAGAGAGAGAGAGAGAGAGAGAGAGAGAGAGAGAGAGAGAGAGAGCGAGCTTGGACCACTGAATGAATGAACACTTTTATCATCCAACACTGTACGCGTCTGTCTCTGTCTAGCCATATATGTGTCCTTGGACGGCAGTGGCAGAGGTTTTATGGACCTTAATCCGTCTAAAGCTAGGGGCCGCCAGAGGACGATAGATTTACCCTCTCTCAGCATTAATCGAATTGCGCGTAACAAAGAAAGAAACAACCAAAAATTATCGGAAAAATTGAAATTGGGTTTGCATTCTATTTCTTAATTCAGTTGATTTCGGGGTTACCGCCATGTGTGCTCCTGCACCATTACCTATTACACGTACGTTTCCGCAAGATCCGCAAAGGTGTTAGGGCACCCCGTAATAGTAGTGCCCAGAGGACCACGAAATAATGTTTACCTTCTCTTGCAATTAAAGCCGTATGCTTCAGTACTAGGAGTGATACCGGTCCGGTTTCAACCGGTTTGGGTGTATTTTTCGGTCGAAACCGGTTATCCGGTTTGAGATTTTTAGAAACCGGAACCGATTGAGATAAACCGGTTTCGGTTTCGACCGGCTCAACCGGTTCCGGTCCGATTTATCCGATTTTCATTCATGAGCCATGTATTGGGCCCAACACATCAAAAAATTTACAATTCAACCTATAAAATATCAACCAAAAATCTATAATTCAACCATTTTTTTTGGGCCCAACAAAAAAGGATCAATTTTGAGTCTAATACATAAAAAAAAACTCATAAAAACATAACTAAGCCTATAAAAACAGTTTTTATACAATAAATATATTTATTAGACCAATATATATTACAAAATATCAACCAAAAATCCATAATTCAACCACTCCCCTATGTTTTTACATATATATCTATATATTATTATACATATATAAAACCGGTCTGGTTTCAACCGATTTTTAAAACATATAAACTGGATTGAAATTATTTTTCGGTTTATAAAATTTTATAAACCGGAATTGAATCGAAATTATTCAACCGGTTTAAAAAATCCGGTCCGGTCCGGTTTTTTTCAGTTTCGATCGGCTTTCCGATTTCGAGTAAAAGCCCTATTCAGTACTTTTATGGTGAGAGATCATTGGATCAGCAACGTCCATAGTCCTCGTTTAATTGCTAGTATTTTGGGAGGACCATTCTATTCCAGTTCGAGTACGTTCAAGTCGGGAAATAGTACCCAAAAATGGTATTAGCTGGGCTTTCCCTGATTGCCCCTTATTCGGAAGTGCCAGTGGGAGTCTGAGTTGTACTTTTTTGAGCAAAGTCCACTTTGACCCCTTGTGGTGATCGCCATGTGCGGATACCTCCCTCATAGTTTAAAACTAAGAACATAACCTACTTATAGTTTTGAAAATGTACGGATAGACACCCTGACGTCATGTTTTCCGTCCATATTAACTGACACAGCATTAAAAGACCTATATACCCTCATTATGTCCCTTGATTCTTCTTCTTCTTTTTTTTTTTTAAATCTAATCGCACCATCCCTTATACCAAAAATTAAATCCAAACCGTTGATATTGTAAATTTTGACGAGTACTATATCTATGCCAAAATTCAAGTCAATCAAAAAATGAAAAGCCCATGGTCGAATCGATTTTGTTATGAAATTAAAATTTCAAAACCACGGGTAGGTTATGTGCTTAGTTTTAAACCATGAAGGAGGTATTTGCGCATGACGATAATCACAGGGGGTCAAAATGGACTTTGGTCTACTTTTTTTTGCACAAGCATGAGAGTGTCCGAGTGAGCTACGCAACATAAAAATCTTTGCTTTATTTATTTATTTATTTAATTAAAAGGGTTAATTCCATTTAACCTCTTTAACTAGCACACTTATTTCAGTTAACCACGTTCAACTAGGGGGCGTGATTAAAATCGGGACAAAATCCGCATAGAGAGTTGATCATTTAGACTAGTGGCGAAGTTAGGATTAAGAATCTGAAAAGGGCGAGTTATAACTAAAAAAAATTCCAACGTCAAACGTAAAACATCTCTCTATTCGTAAAACAACAAATAAGTAAAATAAACAACTAACAACAAATAAGTAAAATAAACAACTAATAGTATCTTTGCACTCCATCGTCAAAGGATTAGTCAAAATACATTTATTAAGATTGATTATCCATCAAATAGAACAAAAGTAATTTAACAATCTATCAAAGTGGAACCGATGTATTTACAAATCACAAAAATCATCTAAGGTTGATTGACTCTAGACTAAATTGCATCGCAATTTTCCTTTCGATATATACAATCACTTGTCTGTAGAAATTCAATACTCAGTCGAGAAATTTCAAGCCAATTCAATCAAAGAAAAAATACGAAAAGTAACAGGAGCCACCGAGTTCGTTTGTTGTCAAAAACGATGGAAGGAGAAGGGAGGGTTTTGTTTGGAAGCTTTGTTTTATTTTTTTCAAGAATAAAGGGAAATTTGGGGTCGGGGTTGGACCCCACCAGACCCCTTAATACCTCTGCCTCTGGACGGCTAGGGTTTTTTGCGAGAGAGAGAGAGAGAGAGAGGTGGTCAAAGTGCTGCCGGACTCGGTTTGAAATGGACGAAACTTGAGGAAGGGAATTAAGGCATGTGAACGTTGAAATGCTATGAGAAAATAGGACACAGTACTTACAATAGTATTATACACAATCCTGCCTAACCGACATTTCATTTGTTTCCTGTTTCCTGTTTCCATCCCTCCAACCAAACCAACAATTCCCCCACCCACCCACGCACCCACCCACTCTCTCTCTCTCTCTCTCTCTCTCTCTCTCTCTCTCTCTCTCTCTCTCCAGATTATACTTCAAGTACTTCACATGCATATTTATCTATTATAATTCAAACTCTACAATTCGCAATCGCGAATCTACAATAACAAATGAGTACCAAAAATCATCTTAAATTCTCCTGAAGGTCCTCTCGACCTAGAGTCAGTGGGGTAACAAAGGACCACCAGGGCACGTGCCCCACTAGGGATGGCAATGGGAAGGGTCGGGGGTGAATATACCACTATCCCTGTCTCCGATCTCTGAACCCAAATCCCTTCCCATCCCTGCCCAGATCCCCATCGGGGATTTATTTTTTACCTTTCATCCCCGCCCCAAACAGGGAATGAGGATCCCTATGGGAATCAGAGATCCAGAGATTCCAAAACTTAAAAAAAAAAAAAAAAATCATCTGCCATTACAAAATACAAACTATGAAACTAAATTAAAAAAAAAAACAATCTAGGCTGCCATTACAAACCAAATGCCAAGGAAAACAACCACAGTTGCTGACTAGATCTAGATTGTGTTCAAAATGAAAAAACGCATGAAGAAAAGGTGAAACAAAAATACACAAAAAAGGAAAAAAAGGTGAAACAAAATGTATTATTCCAGTTCTGACTAGATCTATCCAACATTTACAAAAACTATATAAAAAAAAAAGGATTAGGCAAGATTATACAAACGTATTCCAGTTCTATCCAACATTATTCCAATTCTTAAATATACAAATGTATGAACCAGATAAAGTTCTAAAAATTCAACTGCAAATGAGTTCAG
This sequence comes from Rhododendron mucronatum var. ripense, assembly GCA_019656295.1. Classification (NCBI taxonomy): domain Eukaryota; kingdom Viridiplantae; phylum Streptophyta; class Magnoliopsida; order Ericales; family Ericaceae; genus Rhododendron; species Rhododendron mucronatum. The sequence goes on along the minus strand of BPLT01000220.1, from coordinate 547,717 downwards.
AAAATGAGTCAACAAATCACGAGGATTAGGCAAGACGGTTCTTGACTTCTCTTTTTCAAGAGGGAAAATAAAAACAGAAAAGGAATAACCACGGGGGTTTGACAGTGGCAGTGCCGTAAATAAATAAAATCTTAAACTTCTTAATTCTTATGTATATATATAACGGGGATCGGGGTGGGGTGGGGATGGGGCGGAGACTAACTCATGTCCACCCCTATCCGTTCCCCACTTATTTTTTTAAATTATTCCCATACCCTTTCCGATCCCCAAATAATTCCCGAATCCCCTACCCATTTAGAGCGGGGAACGGATCGGGTTGGGTCAGATCAGTCGAAATTGCCATCCCTATGCCCCACAGCATTTTTTTTTTCTTGGTTTTAGATTTTACTTAAACTAAATAATTATCACTGTTTCGATAATTCATTGGTCGCGGTCGCACAAATACGCACATATCCAAGGATGTTTTGATCCCTCAACAAAAATGGGATGAACCATTAATTCATTTTGTGAACTTTAATTTTTTATTCATTCGTAATAACATCAAATCAAATGCACGTTCATAAATGCTTGATCATATCATATACGTAGTAATTTTTTTTTTCATGAATTGTTTAAAATCAAGCCCTACAAGGAATGCTTTTTCATCATCAAAGTAAAAACCCAAGGTAGACTATGCGGATTTGAGTAATTTTCATCTACTTTTTAGGTTGGTGAACAAAATAGCATTCTACACAAGCTTGAAACTCTCTTTCCTTTTTCATGTGTCGAGACGCAAGTCACCGTCGCATCGCCCACAATTATCAAGTTGTGAGTGTGTTGTTGTCGAAGCTTGACAAGTTCTTGTTTCACAGTGCCTCCACCAATACATAATCCTCCTGGTTTTTCCAGTGCCTACATTCTTGTTTAGAGGGGGTGTTAATATGTAGTAACAATGATAACTTAAGAAATTTTCGCCAAGGACATTATCAAAGTAAAATTATGACGTGTCACCGAACCTTTTCCTTTCTTCGGATTCTTCCCTCTCTCTCTCTCTCTCTCTCTCTCTCTATGAAGTACATTGGTCCATTAGTTGTACCCAAAAGAGAGGAAAAGGGCCTTCTTTTGTTTTTTGTTTCGGGAAATTCCTGGCCGGTCCCAAATTTTAGTTGGGGTTTCATGCAAACCCTTTTTTAAAGTGCTATCCCATCTAGACCCTTTTTAAATATGCTTTTACTATTATGCCCCCTATCACTTTTCATACCCCAAGAATTCACACTTTCCAGAATTCACACCCCTAAGAATTCACACCTCCCAGAATTCACACCTCCGAGCATTCACACTCCCAAGAATTCACACCTCCGAGCATTCACACTCCCAAGAATTCACACCTCCCAGAATTCACACCCTCAAGAATTCACTCTCAAGAATTCACACCTCCCCAAATTACACCTCCCAGAATTCACACTCCTAAAATTCACATCTTTTTTTTTTGTAGAATTCACTCTTCATCTGCACTATTCATACTCCCAGAATTCACATCCCTTCCAAGAATTCACTCATTTTTTGTGTGAATTATCCATAATAATCGAGATTTATTCTTTAAAAGAAAGAATACGATTTATTACAGTTACTAACAATTTATTACAGCTAGGAAAACCAAATTAATCGTTTTTAGAGGCCGATAAAAAAAATTAATGCAACCAAATTAATTCGTTTTTAGAGGCCGATAAAAAAATTTTAATTTGTTTACATAATTCACACCTCTGCGCAAAATTCACATCTCCTCGCATAATTCACATCTCTTTTCAAAGAACTCACACCACTCAAAAAACACAACATGGTGTGAGTTCTTTTCATGCTTCCGCCCGGCCTTCCGCTTGACAAAAAACTAATGTGAATAAAGAGTTTCAAAGTTGAGAATTTTTATTTATTTTTTAATAAAACCTATACATGCTTACAAATAGATCTAAGAAAGTGGCCGGATAAAAACAAATACAACAAAAATCAAAAGAGAGAGCAGTGATCTTCAACTCTTTCAAACAATCCATACACATATAGATATAGCTACACAATCAGATGGGAAGAAACAGATAAAGAGAGAAATCTAGAGAGAGAGAGAGAGAGAGAGAGAGAGTAATTTATCTAGGAGAAGTTCCTTCAGGAGAGAATCAAGGTCGGCAGCAAGGCCGGTGCTCTAGGTGACTCCGCCACCGTCACTCGCGGGATGAACAAGATCACCGTCACCTCTGGTACGGTGATTAGGGGTCGGCGGCAAGGCTTCTTCTCGTTATTGTTTCTTACCTGTGTTTATGGGTGTGAACAGGGCTGCAACAGGAACGATTGGTCCCTCATGGTCGACTGGGACATGATTTCCACAGAAATTCGAGCGACGACGATCGCGATTGCCACAGAAATCTTCCGCGAAGGCGAGGAGAGGAGGGGACGGGTCATTAGATGAATGGATATGGCGGTGAGTCAAATGGGAAGGGGTATTTCCGGTAGTTTGCTCAAAACGGGGTTTATACGGAACAGACTTGACGCGGGGTGGGGCTGAACGGAAACACGGAGACAAAACAGGGCCGGCCAGTCAGAACCCCTTTTTGTTTTTGCATGAAAAAAGAACTTTATAGAGGAAAAGGGCCATACAACTAGGGCTGCATATAAATTGACCCGTTTGTGAATTATTCGAGACTCGACTCTAAAAGGATGGTTCGAAGTTGATTTGTCTACTAAATAAAGTGAACATCAATTTTAGGTTCATTTAATATGTTCAAATGCCTTAAAAAGTGTTTAAAATGCATCAAAACTATATTTTTTATACTCTTCTAGCCTTATTTTTTATTTTTATATGTTCAAGTGCCTTGAACTTAGTTTTGTACAAAGCAAAATTTCATTTGCTGCTATAGACATGTACGATAGCATAAGTATATATCTTAATTTTTTTACTTGCTAAGACTCGTGATCAAGCTCAAATTTGATTCAAATCTAAGCAAACTTGGCTCGTCAAATTTTTATTGTGCTCGAGCTCGCCTAAAACTCATCTCGATTTGACTCATTTGCAGCCATATTTACAATTGTCCTTCTCAATTTCCCTTTGTTGTAACCTAAAACCTTAAGGGCCTATTCGGTTGGACCAGGGACTCAAAACGGCGCGCAATTTTATCTATTTATCTCTGTCCACTCATTACTTTTAAAAACGTCCCTCAAAACCCAAACCGAACAGGGTCTGAAAGTTTAATGGTATTGAGGTATCATCCTGTAGTGCCCAACACCTTTTTTTACAATACATTCTTGTGGGGTTTATTGTAACGCCCCGATTTTCGGAAATAAAATCGGAGACATTAATATTGATTTCTAAAAATTTATTAATTTCAATTCAAATTCAAACCGAATAATTCTCCCTAAAGATTCGTCTTATTACAAACCATTATTTAAATACTAAAAATAGTCTTTGTGATAGTAAATTAAACAAAATAACAGAGCCGACTTCTAAGATTGATACGGATCCCAAGCGTATTCTGGCTCGGCTCCCACCTCTTGATTCTCTTCCGCATAAAATTGTTCACCTTCAGGATTTTGTGTCTCTTCCTGATTTTCTGCAAAATCTGGCACGGAAGCCAGGCAATCCGTACTTGAGTGAAAGAGTTCACCCCGAAGTATAATCCAATCCAACTACTCCTCTTACTTTACAGTTAGCAAGCAACAAGAATAATAATAATAATGCGATAAAGTTAAACGGAGTTTATTCCATATGAACCAGTTTATTACTATCCATTTAACTTGATGTGAAATCTAAGATCTCCTCCGCGGAGTCTTTCCTCCCCAACCGCTAGCTCTGCCCTGTCCCATGAGCTCACTTTCTTTTGTTGTCGCGGATTACACCTCAGTTATGTACCTAGCGTGTATCCCTCTCATTACAACAAAAGGAAGCTTATCATGCCCGAATCATAACTAGGGTTCGCCTATCTTATGCACCACCACACAGTCATCACTGGGCTTACTTTGCCAGTTTCAATTCATCACTGGACTCTCGCCAGTATCAATTCATCAATCACCACTGGGTTTACTTTGCCAGTTTCAAACCATCACATCCAACTCATCACATTTCAAAATCCCGCGTGCAGACATTCTAAAAATAAAAACTTTGCATTTCATCCATTATCTAGCATCGTCTAGGTGAATTCTATTCGCATACTACCCCATGTCTCTAGGATCCAATCTAACATTTAAATCAGGTATTAGTGCAATATACGATTAAATCAAATAATAATTGAAACAGATAACCAGTAATACAATCACACAACCTTTTATGAATGAGCCGTTGCCCTTATTCTCATATGGCCGCAATGTCATTCATGAAGTAGAAATTTTATAAAAATTTAATAAAATATTTTCTAGGCTCTTATTAATTATTTCTAAGTAATTAGATTAATTAAAAACTAATTAAATACAATAATTAGATAAAAACATTAGAATTATTAACATTACCCTAATAAAGGTCCTAAAGGTCCGATATAATCAGTTGAGTGTCAAAAGTTGGGTTCGGAGGGTCGAAAAATTTATTTAAAAGAAGTCGTTAAATAAAGTGACCGAAAATGAAGTAAATAGATAATAAATAATTTACTATTAAAAATATATCGAGATTAACATAGTTTTATCTTTGGACAGTAAGGAGTCTAAATAAAATTACTCGGGTATTAATAATAATGTTTATAACGTCGTAAAGGAATTTTGATTGGAATTACTTTAAAAATAATAATAAATAGTGAATTAAATAAAATAAATATTTAATTTAACAAGTTACTGTATTTGAGATTCAAGAAGTCTAAAAAAAATTAGTTTGAGTGTTAAAACATAGGTTGAAAGGTCGTAACTAATTTTCGTTTGTAAACTTTGAACGATAACTAATAAATAATTTAATAAATAGATAATTAAATAAAAAAATATGACCTTAACAAGTTATAATCTTTGAGACGTGAAAAGTCTAGGAAAAATAGTTCGGGGGTCGAAAACGGTGTTCGGGATGTCGCAAAACGCATTCGAAGCAAAACAGTACACACCGCAAGGTTGGACCGTTTGACCTTGCGGTAGGTGGCCCAGCCGCAAACTCGCGACTGGTTCTTGCGGCCCAAACCTTGCGACTGCAAGGTTGCGTCCAGATTCAATTTTTTTGCTTTTTTGCTACGGTTTTGATGCATGGGTTCGTTCGGGGCATAGGGTTAAGCATAAAAACATTAAATATACTTAGAGGGAGGGTTGTGAGAGATTATACTACCTCGAATCGGATCGAATTGATTTTTCATCGAAACTTGAATTTTGGAGAAGACAACTTCGGGTTTTTCGATTGGGGAACCTTGGAACCGAATTAAATGATGTTTGGCGATACTAGGCGTTGTAGGAAGGGATTGGAATGATCAATTCGGGTTTTGATTGATTCTAGATAACAAACCCACTTTTCTCTCTCTTTCTTTCTCTCTCTAAGACTCCGTGAATTGGAGTCTCGATTCCTCCTGATTTTCTCTATTTTCTGGACTGGTGGGGCGTGAGGAATTTCGTGATGTGCCCTAGGGTCGATATACTATGGTATATATAGGAGGATTTTGAGAGTTTCGATCAAAATTGGATTTAAAGAAGTTGTATCCTATAGGGCTTCAAAATGGACGAATTTAGGGGCGAGATACATTGAGGAAAGAAGTAGAAATTGAGTAGTAGAGTGGGAGTTATCAAGATTTATATGCATGCAATTTAAAAGAATTAAAAGTAGGATAACAAAGACTAAATTAATTTTTATTTGTGTATATATTAGATAATTATGATTAAGATAATTTTATTATTACTAATAATATTCTTTTAAAGATATTATAATTGATAAAATTTACGGATCGTTACATTTATATATTTAGTAGAGAGCTCCACACAAAAGTGCGGGGGAGAAGGGTGTTGGGCACCCCACGTGGCGGTGCCCCCACCTAACAATTTTTCGCTAGAAAGAGAACAAGGAAGTAGAAAATCATTTCATCTTTTCTGAGGGGCAGCTTCAGAATTTTAATTTAGTGGTGACAAAAATGTGAAGAATTCTTATCTATCTAATAAAACACAAGGGTCTTTTGAGAATATTCCTAAAGAGTATTCTCTCTCAACGGTTCAGATTTCTCTTTAACACAAATTTTATCTACCCATACAAACAAATCCAACGGTCCAGATTTCTCTATTCCATACAAACTAATGGCATGTTTTGTAAATATCATCCAATCCTGGGGCTTAAAATCCTGGGGCTTATATTGGAAACGTCACCCAGTAGAAAGGATAATTTCAACAGATTTGTAATATCAAGACAATATACACAGCAATTGATAGGGGGTGTTTTAGTTTGGGTTCTTTTTTTTCAATTTTCAAACTCAAATATAATAAAAATGAAAAATAATTTCATGATTTTTTTTGAACCGTATAAAAGATCTCAATGAGATCTATCAAACAATATCCATAATAGTAGAAAAATTATTTGCGTAAACACATGATTTTTGAGTTTGAAATTACTTTTCTTTTCTAAAAGTTCTTTTTTTAAGAAACCGGAGCGTCCTGTAAATAGGCGAGGGAGGATTTTTGGAAAGATTTGATGTATTGATTTTTGGAAAGTTTTGCGTTTAAATACATACAATAAACTGACTAATTTTATTAGGAGATAATGGCAGATTTTTAGGTGACAGATTTTTACGGGAAGCTTGATTTTTAGCAATAATTTTTGATTGCCGATTTTTTTAGCAATATAGTCTTTGGCGTTTACCATGGACTACACTGGCTGATTTTTTGAAAAGTGAAAAAATTGTTAGTTTTTTATTTAACAAGTTTCTACAGTTGTAACACCATTTATTTGACTCTCATTTTTTTGGTGTGTGTTCAAAATTACAGGATAAATAGTGAGAATGAAATTAATATATATATATATATATATATATATATATAAAATTAATATGGTGCGTGGAACACGCCTCTCTCTCTATTTCAAGGGGTTCAAAATTTGAATCACTCAAATTTCTTGCCTTCCGTCGCAGCCGCTGCCTTCTTTCTCCCCGCACATGCCGAATCACCAATCTCCGCCTACTACTTCCTCCAGCCCTAATCACAAAGTTTATTTTGATTCCTGCTAGAAAGTGATCATACTTAGGGTATTTCCCTCCACAGCTCACGAAATTGTACATGACAATATTTAGGTTAGGAAAAAAATCATGTGCGCTGTTTATTGACTATCAGATGTTTGTATAAATGTCATTCCCAATTTCTCTAACTAAAAGATACCATTCTTCATCATCATTTTCCTTCAGGCTGTATGCATTGTGAAAAGAAAGTTCCAAAGAAGTTGGGTTGCCCGACATAGCTTCTGGATTGAACAGTTTTGATTAGCCTTAAGCTAAGGTTTGCTCATGGTCTCTTTCTCTATGTATTTTTGTAGGTTCCTCTCCAATTTCAATAAATAGAATTAGAATCTATTTGTGTCTACATTTCTTTTGAAATTGCATGCTTAAGTTGTTAAATGCAAGTATTGGTTGGTATTCTTAGATTTTTTCTGATTTCGTTGATGCAGAGGCTAACTGATATGCTCCTTGGTTTTAACTTTTTACCTGATATTTATTGGGATTCCATAAGCAAATTGGGAGAGTGCCGTAAGTACGGATAATTCTTTTTCGTTTCACTAAGAAGAGGATCACATACTGCATACTAATGAATCGATTTAGTATTTTGAGCCACTAGCTAGCAAGTGCCGTCGGCACAGACAATTCCAACAGGGATGCGTAGTGCCGTAGGCACGGGCAAACACTAGTATTCTTTTATAGATATAAGGCTCTATATAAAATAAGCACATTAAAGATTTATTGGGCCTAGTTTGTTTTGTTTTGTTGAATTATATTATCTATTTACTCACAAATTGAGGTAAATTTTCATTTACTTTTGCTACGGATGAATTATCGAGTGCCGACATATTAAGCAAAAGTTTAATTATATGTGTAAAAATACATTTAGTGCACCCTCTAAACTCAGGCGAGCCCCTCAACACCATGTGGAGCTTCTTACTCTCTTTCACTGTTCCAAGTCCAACCCACCCGACAAAAGAGCGACGCCCATAAATTGGAGGCTCTAGGGTTCTGGGTTAAAAACCAAGAGTGAAGAATTGAGAGAGAGAGAGAGAGAGAGAGAGAGAGAGAGCCAAAAAACGAATATGGAGTGGAATCAAGGGAGTTACCTAAGACCAGTACCCCCTTTTGTTTCTCCCCCAGATAATTCCATGGGTTTTCTCTGCAACTACTATGACCACTACCCAGGTAATAATAATACTATCATCACTCATCATCTCTTGTTTTGGTTTTCTCTTCTCTTTTTCCGATTTTTTGATAAGTTGAAAAAAAGCATTTGCATGGCTCATAATATCAGCTACTACTACGTTGATATATAGACCTTATGATTATTCCTAAAATCTCAGACTTTCTTTCTAGTTTCAATTGCAAAAAATAGTAAAAAATGAAAGAGCCTTTTTAAAAGCTTGAATAGTGCTTTTCGACTTCTGGGGTCGGTAAATCCGTACACTGGTATATATACATATAGAAATTTTTTTAACGGCAGTAACCGTGAATAGTTATTTAGAGAGTCAATTGTAATCGTTTCAAAAGCGTTTTGAACAGTTCGGATGTTGATGAAATTTTTTTGAAGGAGAGTGGAGCTTTTCTCGTTAAAATCTGGACCGTCTAGAACACTTTTGGACAGTCGAAATTGGTTGCTGATGTAAATAACTTTTTCACGGCTATAAGTTTCTCTCATATACATATATGTGTACATTGACTTAATGGGAGAAAGAAGCTACAAAGCGTGATCGGTAAACTTGTTAATGGAAAGAAAAAGGTTAAAGGGCCCATCGAAAGGTTTATGATTTGATTTACAGGCTTAAACGAGATGAAGTATCCGGCGGTGGTGGGGCAAGGGTCGTCGGCGCACGCAATGGGGAGTGGATCAATGAAAGATGTGATAATGATGAATGGGTATGCCAGTGGGAACGCTCGTGATCAGATGGGGGATCAGAAGAAGAAGAGGCTGAGAGCGGAGCAGTTCGACTTGCTGGAGAGTAGTTTTCAGGAGGAGATGAAGCTGTACCCTGAGAGGAAGATGAGGCTGGCCAAGGAGCTGGGGTTGCACCCGAAACAAGTGTCGATTTGGTTCCAGAACAGGAGGGCTAGGTGGAAGGGTAAGCAGCTGGAGCAGCTCTACGATAGACTTAAACACCAGTTCGAAGTTGTTTCTAGTGAGAAGAAACAGCTGAAACGTGAGTTTGATGTTCTTTCTGGGGAGAATAATCACCTCCAAGAGGAGGTACATCTCTCTCTCTCTCTCTCTCTCTCTCTTGTTGCGAGCTTAGTTTCACGCTTGCGCTCTCATACACGCAAGTGTGTTATATATCAGTTTGAATATCAAAAACTAGTAATTAGTTTGATACGTAATTTTTAGTACTTTTCGTTGTTTTAATATCTGTTATCATCATAGATAATACTGATAAGCAAATCATGAATGCTCTCTAAATATACGTTTTCTTGGCCAGAAAAAAGAAAGGAAGGAAGAATGAGTGTTTTTTTTTTTTTGTGAGTAATTGGTTTACAAGTTTATTACACATTTTTGTTTGTTAACTTTAAGATTAGTTGGCCTGGTTGGAAAAGAAATTAAAGCGACCCTTGACGATTTGCATTTTGCACTCTGTTAAAGTGTTCGAAACTTTTTCGGTACTATTAATTGTTGTGAAACTAATTGAAGTGATCAACTTTGTCATGACTTTAATTAGGTCATTTTCAGTGACCGAAACTTGCTCCCTTAGCAACTAGTTCATGTGCGCATAAACTGTACGAACTACTTGAGTTTTTGAAATTTATGACAGACACTCTTAATCACTGTGGACTTGGAGCATACATAACTACTGTAAATTTTCTCACGCCACAGAAGGGTTGATGCTTCTAGGAATGCTAAACATGTCTTTGGTCGTTGAGGCTACATTCTTGTAAACTTATAAGTTTAAAATTTATTTTGATATTTTTTTACTTTTCGTAACTTTTTATTTAGCTTTTCATTGTAATTTTTGGGGGTTAATCGTTTTTCTCGACGACACGAATCAGAAATATGGACCGATGGTAAAAAATTTAAATAAGATAGCTGTTTGAACTAAAAAGCTCTGATATTTCTTGTGAAAGAAATTGGTTTCTGGATAACTTAACTTTATTACCAAGTCTACAGGTATAAATAAGTTACAATAATGAGATAAGGATTACATTTGAAACCTTCAAAAACTAAATACTTCCTTCGTCCCAATTTACTTGTCCTAGTTCTATTCTAACTGGATTTAAAAACTAGTTATATCTTTAAAGTGGTAATGAATTTTATATCCAATATGGATCTTATTTGATAGATTTCGATTTGTTTTATAATTCAATGTTTTTTTCAAAATCTCCTAAAATATTATAAATTACAATATATAATTAATTGAAAAGTGACACGAATTTCCAAAATTACAATTAAATTGGGACAGAGAGAGTATATTCTATCCTAAGCTACAGCTAACAATTTGAAAGAATGATAATTATCCTAAGCAACAATATTATTATCCTTATCCTTTACAGATACTAGATTTTTTCGTCTTTAGTGAATTTTTTTTGCTCACAGTCATAATTTTATATTTTTTAGACTTCTCGTATCGAGACGGATAATTAAACCAAAAATGTCACAAAAATTGATGAAAAATTTAGAAAAATCAAACAAAACACTCAAAACGAAGAAAATAATTTAGTTTCGAAGAACGAGGACTAACTACGGACCTCAAAAAACAGAGAAATAATAGCTATTAATTGCACACTGTTATTACGTACGCAACTTGGAGTTTCTAATGTAAGATCTTGTCTGATGATCTGAAAAAATTAATAAAAAAACAGGTTACGGCATTGAAAGCCATGCTGAAGGAAGTCACGGCAGCCATGAAGAATCATCACCAGGTGATGATCTCCACAGAGATCTCAGGTGAAGACACAGTGGAGAGCACGTCCGTAGGGAATCGGAGCTTGTTACTGTTGACTCGTCACCACCAGCACCAGCACCAGCACCAGCAGACTATCGCTCCTAATGCGGATCATCATCCGGTCAACAACTATCACGCCTTCAGTATTGCCGATGACTACAACCCGGTGGAGGTGATGCCGCCGCCGCCGCAGCAGCTGGCCAATTACTGGAATAATGTTATGCCCCCTTCTTATTCTTAGACTTTTTTCTTCCTTAGCTTAATTAGATTATCTCTAACTTGGGAGTAGGACTAGGTTAACTAGCATTTTATGCCTCGGGATAGATGGCTGGATACAGATCAAGATACTAATGTTTAATGTGTGGGGGTCTTGCAAATACCGATCGTGTGAGACCCACATACATCAAACGATTCGGACCTTTTTGATTGAGATAAATCTGTATCCAGACATCTGTGTTTGTAGCACATATTTTATTAATTCCGTTTTAGCAGGATTGTCGCATGTTTGTGTTAAGTTTATTTCTATCTATCTAGTTGACATATATCTTCTTCAGTTAAAGTTCTGTTGATTTGAATTGAACTTCCCAGGCGATGCCTTGATCCTCTTCCGGGTATGCACGGTAATGTAATGTTTTGTGTCAATCAAGCTTTTTTTTATTTGATCGGCCAATATATATATCGGGGCTGTTCGACGGACACCCAAAAAAATACCTAAAAGAATACCCAAATCTCAATCTCATAGTTCCTGATCAAATTTTTATGATCCTTACCATTCAATGTGTGCAGAATGTGATTTTAAGGGTGTCCGCGAGAAATTAGCAAAAAAAATTCCCAGAAAGTGTTTGTTTTGAGCAGTTTTTAATAATCTAAGCTAAAACCTGCTCAGATCAAGCCCTTTCTGATCCTTTTTTTCTTTTCTTTTTTTGCTGATTTCTCACATGTATCCTTAAAATCACGTTTTGATCACATTGAGCAGTTCAGATCATCAAAATTTGATCGGAAACTATGAGGTATTTTTCTAGATGTCTAATTAGTTGTAACTGCCCCGCGCGCGCGCGCGTGTGTGTGTGTGTATATATATATATATATATCCAATTAGCCCATGACATGCCATGTAGCCAAGAGATGTAGAAATAGAAAAGGAAACACGTACTACATCCAATGAAATATCGGAAGCAGGGCAAAAGAAAGAGAGAAATTGAAAACGAGGGCATATTAGCAACAAGGATGGAGGTCGCCACTGCAATGATTTTAAAAAATGTTATTGCTATAAAAACAATTATCCCAAATTATATAAACTCGCCACCACTAGATTTTTTCATTAATTTTTGACATTTTTGTTATATAGGGAGTTTTAAATCCTGTAGTTTTATATAGGGAGTTTTTGTTATATAGGGAATATTTTTTAGTAAAGTCTAAAGGACATTCTGTCCAGGATTTACAAAAAATTCCTCCCAAGGTTGATTGGCGTTGAATAAGATTGACCAGTGTTGAAAGTGCCTAAAATTCTAGGGTACCTTATGAAAATGCCTAAAACCTTAGGGTATGCTATGAAAGTGTCTAAACCGCTGAAACTCTATAATAGGAAAGTGCACTCTAAAATCTTATGAAAGTGCCTAAAACTCTAGAGTACCCTATGAAAGTGCCTAAAATCTTAGGGTACTCTATGAAAATGCCTAAAACCCTAGGGTTCCTTAAGAAAGTGCAACAAGATCGAAAAACACGAAAAAACATAGTTTGTATTAGTCAAACAAGGCCATTGTCTCATTTAATACAATTTAAAAAAAAGAAGACATTTTGTGTTAGCTAGCCAAATAAAGCCATTTTCTCATTAATGACAATTTTGTCTTTTCACGACTATAGACTCTAAAATATTTTTATTAATAGATTTTACGTATTATAGAAACTTAGGCAGAATTAAAGTTTTTATGGGGTTGTTTCATTTAGATTTTAAACTAATATGCTATTTTTTTTTAACAAAGAAAGGAGGCCCAAAACAAACAGAAAATTGGTCTAAGCTCCCCAAAGTAGTGGTCTATTGGGCCATTAGTCCATGCTATGTTCGTGTAAGGTTTAGAGCCCATTGATGTAAAAGTATTATTGTTTAGAGTCAATTAATGGACAAAAATACCATGTTGTTACACCTGTTGTTTACTCTCGCTGTCTCGCGCTCACCTCAATCTCCCTTAGGAAAAATGATAGCTGCAGCCCAACCGCCCAAATCATACGCAGCTCTTCTCTGCTAGACTGCCACCAAATCTTTCACCTTGACCTCCTAATCGCTGACAGAGACACAAACCTCTACTCCGCCGGAGTTTTGTTACCGTCAATGGAGCTCTCAAACTTGGGATAGTATTTTCGAACAAACCAAATTTTCTCAAGAAAGGGTGATTCAGCTCTCCTCCACACTCAATTCCGCTAGCGTTCCGTTACCGACGTCGGAGCTCTCGAACTTGGACATCTGTCGCCGGAGATATTATGGATTTATTGGTTTCTTGTTCTACTTTTCTTTAAATCTTCTAGGGTTTGCTAAAATCACTACAAGAAATTTGGGATTTGCCAGTTCATTTTTTACCAGCGCTTACAAAAAGCGCTATAATAGGAGGCTTACACCAGCACTTTTTTTAGCCGCTGCTAGAATGAGGCTTTCCCAGCACCCAAAACAAAAGCGTTGGAATAGATTGACCAATTTCTAGCGCCCAAACAAAAGTGCTGGAATAGACCTCCCATTTATTAGCACCTACTAAAAACGCTGGAATAAACACCCCTTTGCCAGCAACCCAAAAGAAGCGCTGTGATATACCCTATGAACAAACAAAACTATATCTAATAATATTACTACACCGGATCAAAAAATAAAAAATAATAATATTACTACATGTTATACATTTTTAATACCCTTCGATACTATTTAGCAAATCTCAATAAAAACAAAACTATTTAAATAGTCAAGGCCGTTGATCATCGTTGTGCTTATTGATTAAATTACTATCATAAAAATTTGTTTTGATCAGATTTAGAAAGCTCATTGATTACGACGCAATTTATTTTTTGGATGATAGTTATCGTCCGATTAAATGTGTAAAGATACCCAATCAACTTAATTCTTGGTATGAATGATAAATTCATATATACGCAAAATAATAGATGGTTCAGATCGAAATATAAAGACTCTGGCGGGGTCAGTTCTTGCAATCTAATACTTTAATGCCTCAGGATGCATGAAATGTTGTCAGATCAAGCAGTTGCCGGTATCCAATGATCTCCGTTTTTGGTGACAACAATGAAATCAGTGAGACGTGAAATTCTAATGGATCAGATCAACCACGGTAAAAATTGAGTTGGTAATTGCCTTTAAATTCTATATGTTCAATGTAATTGTTAACAAATTAAATCTTGTGTTATACTTAAATGTACGGTAGTCATTCGACTACAACACAGGTATGATGATCCAGACCATTACTTTTATTTTCCTTGTTGAATATAGCATTCTCATAAAAAATTGTCTCGATCGGATTTAAAAACCTTCTTTATCGAGATACAATTTCGTTAAGAAAATGAGTTTGTATGGCCGATCAAGTGTGTAACAACACTCGATTAACTTCGTTTTTGATATGAATTATTTTCTCCATGATATGTAAAATATGGACGGTTCTGATCGATAAAAAAAGACTCTAGTGGGGGCGGGTATTGCAATCCAATACTTTAATGCCTTGGGATGTATCAAATGTTGTCTGATCAGGCGGTCACCGATATCCGATGATCTTCGATTTTGGTGATAATGAAAGAATCAATAAGACGAGAAATTCTAATGGTTCAGATCAACCTCTATTAAAATATAGTTGGCTTATTAAGTTTGGAATTTGTTCGTATTACTCGATACTAGGGCGTTTAATTATTTTGGCCCTAATTGTCCAAAATACAATCTGTTCGCGTTCTATGAAGGAAATCACCAAAACTTGAAACCCCTAAAATCGTTCGCGCCTCTCTCAAAAGGGCGCTGAAGAGAAATCCCCAAATTAATCCCGCTTCTCTTTCACTCTCGCTCTCTCCTGCCTGTAGCTCTTCCTCCGTCTTTCTCAACAGCCTCCATCCCCACCACTCCGTGCATCACAGTTTGCCAATCCCTCCCTCGTCCGTTCCCAACGATTAGTCATGCATATCTCTCTCTCTCTCTCTCTCACACACACACACACACACACACAAGCATGCATGCACCCCACAGGCCTCAGTTGTAAACCACGCCGTGTTTGGCTAGCGCTCTTGGAACCAAACACCCCTATTTTAGTTTTCTTGTTTATTCCTTGATTTAATTTTTGCCCTATTGACATCATAGTATAGTTCAATCAACATTAATAGGTAGAACGGGAAGTTGATTTGAGTAGAGCCAAATGTCAATATAGTTCAATCAACATTAATAGGTAGAACATGAAGTTGATTTGAGTAGAGCCAAATCCCCCTTCAGTAGAAGTAGGTGTTCCTTTGATTTGCAAGGTAGAAATCCTTTTTCTTTAATCTAATCTAAGGAGGTCGATGTCCATTCAAAAGGGGAATTGATAGAGTTAGATGACTATTCATTGCTTCTGCTCTTCTCCACGATTGGCAAGCGTCACGTTCGGTCTGGCTAACTTTAGACAACCTCTTTTTGGAGTTTTATACGAACACTAAGACAAACAATTAGTGATTCATGTGGGTATTCAGCTCTGCATGTACAAATCTTATTTTATCTTTGTTCCAAATGACCAGATTTTTTGTTCTATAGCTAGAGATTTGTTGTATTCGCTTGTGTATGTATATATAGCCTGAGATTTGTTGGGTTTTTTGTTTATTGGGCTGCAATTTGATTGTTGAAATCATTCTAAAAATAATTCAAAGCGAAGTCAGCTGATCAAGCATTGACAAAAAAGACAGTTGCCTTGATCTGACTTGTGCCTCTTGATCAACTGTTGTGATTGAGCTAATTATTAGTGCTGCTCGCGATCCGGTTCGGTTCGGATTTCTAGGAATCCGAGGACCGAACCAATAGTCACGGTTTTTACAAAATGAAATCTATGTCCAGACCAAAAGTCCTACGGTCCGGTTCCAATCCGATTCATGACTCATGGATCAGTTACGGTTTTGTCCACGGATTTTAGCAAAAATAAAGCTCAAGCATATATCCCACGATAAAATAGAAGAATGTTACATTCAAAATTAAGTTTAATACCTCCAGAAAGTACTTGTTACATAAACTACCAAAGGCTTACTTTAGAAATCAAATTCAAAAGAATCTAAAACTCTAGTAGGATTGTATTATTATAGTACATTACATAATATAAAAGAATCGAAAAAGAAACGAATTACTTAAACTCAACTAAGATTACCCGTAATTTTTACGAAAAATTACGATTTACTCCCTATATTTTATGTACATTTACACTATATCCCATTATTAAGATAAAATACTAAAATTGGCAGAAAAAGGTGTTAAAATTACTAACAATTTATTATATAAATATACACATATATATTATTTATATAAAATAAATATCTCACGGTCCGCTTCGATTAATCCACGGTTTTGTAATGAAAATCCGTGGACCGAACCGCGAGTCACGGTTTTCTAATTTTTCAATCCATGTCTGGACCATTAATTCACGGACAAAATCCAAAATGTACGGTTCGGTTCGGACCGGTTTCACGGTTCACCGGATTTTTTGAGCAGCCCTACTAATTATGCTTCTTTTTGTCGTTTTTGGCATTAACCATTTCTGTAGTAACCTTCTACTTTTTCTCTCTTCAGTCTTGCTTATCAGTGTATTCATTTAATTTGATTGGGTTGACTACCTTAATTGTGGATTAATTTATGTGATTGAGCTAATTCTGCTCCTTTCCTTCACTTTTGACAATACCCATCTCGTAGTATTCTCTTAATTTATCTGTCTTAAGCTGGTTTTTCACCTTTCAGTGTAGTCATAGTTTGAATTCCTTGTCTTGATAAGTTGCCGTGATGGAGCTGAATTCTCCCTTTTTCTTCCATTTTGGCTAATATCCATCTGTCAGTATGATTTCACTTGAAATGAGTTATGCTAGTCACAAAACTATTGTTGGACTTGTGGTAATACAATAACCCTAATGTGTTCAAGTAGCTGGGAAATACATAGCTAGATATGAATTAGCAAATTGTATTTTTTTGAAACATAGGACAACATATAAAGATGGTTTTAGTTATGGATCTTGCTGTATATTGTGGGCGTGGAAGCATGGTTAGAATTTCCCTCTGACTATAGCATCATTTGAAGGCACTCTAAATGACAAATATTACACTTACAGATTAATCTTGTCCTCCTCTTGTCCAATCAGATTATTGTGAACATTATAATGAAGTTCAGAAAACTGAGTAATGAAATCATACAAATCTAGTTTTTTTGTTTTGTACCACACCATTGGATTGCACATTGACAACTGAACAAATGAGTGATCGTGCTAAATAATAGACTATGGCTGCGGCCAGTTGCCAAATTGAGGGTTTTTAGGGCTATAGCGGGCTAAAATATGCATTGACACGATTGAGTGATTTAGGTTTTAGCTGAGTATGAGTTTGCTACATGAAATTTACTTGTGCTCTCTTATGCATTAGTGACTATTATTATTTTTTATTTTACTGTTTGTTTGAATAGGCATGGCAAAGAAAAGACGATTTACTAATTGTGAAATAGAGCAACATTCACAACCTAGTCTCTCACATGGATCTCTAAATCGTGCCCAATCATGTGGGGCTTCTCAACCCACTCAGCCACATGGATCTTCGCAGACTACCCATTTGCCTATAGCTTCACAGCCTCACCATTTGTCTGGAACTTCACGGCCTTCCAACTCACGTAGCTCTTTGTAGCCTCACGAGGTAAAGGAGGACTTAGATGTATAAGCAAGTGAACATTTTTGAGCTACTTTTTGCAAGGATTACTTTAATTCTAGCTAGTTTAATAATATGGTAAAGTGATTGAGTAATTCTGAATGAATTGTTCCACATGTTCCTTATCTTGTTGTATGCCATTGAATTAGATAAAAGCAACCATCATGTTCTAAGTGTCTTGATACCCAAAATAGTAGGCTAAGAAGATTAATTGATATTCATATTGATAATTCACTCTCTTTTTTACTTGGATGTCTTTTTTTTTCCTACATTGTTTTAGTTAATGCTAAACCAATGGATGAGACTTGGATGACGAAGAGTAGATCATCAAGAGACTATTTGTAAGGGATTATGAACTTTTTGGTAGCCGAAGACATACCTACATACTAACATGAACGAGAACCTTGATTGGTCGAGGATGGATGCAGATGGAATTATCCTTGAACCACTTGAGTTTCAGAGTCAGCTGATGGATGACTCGGAGTCTGATGACGATGTCTAGTTTAATAGAAGGACTGCGATGGAGTTGGGTTTTTTTGTTTTTTGTTTTTTAACTTTTATGGATCTTCGAGCATTGCTGTGACACAGACTATTGATAAGCATCCAATATGTCAATATAGGGTGCGCTAGTGTTTAGTTTTAGCTTAATTTAATTGATAATTAGTTGTTTTTAAATATGTTTGCTCGTAGAGTGTTCTAGTTTTGTTTTGTAGGTAAATCGCCAAATAAAGGAGCTTTTGAGGCCTAAGGCAAGACCATTGCTAAGGCAACGCAAGATCAAGTCAAAGCATTGTTAAGGCAGAGCCAGGGCAAGGCGTGGCGAAGGACGTTGGAAGTCAAGCTGGAGGCCAGAAGCTGAAAAGCTAGCGTTTGAAAGCGGTATCGATACCCAGTTCCTAGTATCGATACCATTTCAAAACAGAAAGATTGGAAACTCGCATTATGATTGGGTATCGATACCCAGTTCCTTGTATCGATACCGATTGGCTTGAGCGGCCAAGGGAAACTTTTCAAAGTGGTTCGGTATCGATACCCAGTTCCTTGTATCGATATCGAGGGTCTACGTGGCAGATTTTTAGGGCGTCTTCTGGGATATTTTGTGGACAAATGAGGGCTTATATAAATACCCCATTATGTCATCATATCCGGATATAGATAATTTTTATTGCACTTTTTAGATCTAGAAAGAAAATTCTTTACTTGCTGCTCACTCTTATTAGTGTTCTTCATTGTTCTTGATTAGAACCTTCCTTTTTGTAGTAATTTGTTGTTATTTTCTTACTTCGGCCATAATTAAAGTTGTAGTTTATCTCTCGATCTACCTTAATCTCTAGTTTATTTCAAGTCTTGCTTTTCAATTATGCTACGTAGATTTTTGTTTACTCCTATCTCTGTAGATATGTGTGAGTAGTTTTAAGGGTTGGGTAATCATCCCATGGCTTGGGTGAAAATTGCATTTTTCACCGATAAAGCTTTAATTTTTAGATTTGAAAATTGTTGTGGGGTTCGGATTCATTTGGTAAATTGCCGAGGTGTTAACCTCTTTGATCATGTGTAGGTAGGAGTATCGCCTACCTACCACACATGATTCTTAGAGCTCTATCGCTCGAGGTGTTTACCAAATGAATTATAGAGCTAGCTTGATAATTGAATCTCTATGTTCGCGTGTAGGATCCTTAATTGCGTATCTTAAACTGTGTGAATTGGTGAAAATGTGATTTAGTTCAAGTCATGAGTGCTAGTGATTCCTAGACCTAGCCTATCGTTTATCTAGTTAATTCGTTCTTAATTTAGCCCCTTTATTTCCACCTTTTTAAAGCAAAACAAAGTTGACTGTCTAAAAGTCGAAATCCTTACTTACTCCTACAAATCCAACCAAGTCATATAATTATTCCCTTGGGTACGATCCCGGACTTCACCGGATTATCTTGCTTCAATCGACATATTAAACCCTACGCTTGGGGTAATATTCCTTATTATTGGAAAGAACGAAGCATTTTTGACGCCGTTGCCGGGGATTTCTTATTATGGCTTTCTTGGAGGTTCGACAAACCACTGTAAGTATCCCGCTTTCGTCTCTTAGTAGTAGTTTAGTAGTTGATGTGTTAGTTGTTTGTATTTAGTTTGGTGGATACCTCTAACTTGACCTTGTTGTCAAACCTGAGGTGTAACGAAGCCAAGCTAAATATTGAGTGTGTTCTTAGTTAGTTTAGTTTAATTTATTAGTTTACTTAGCTTAATTTGATTGCATTGCTTAGCCGAGGTGGTGGCATAACCCCTCGCATATTCTGTTTGTTGAGATGAGGTGGCAGCATAGCCCCTCCAGTCTGGTAGCTTTTAGTTAGTTAGTTAGTAGTATTTTTTTTGTTTATGCCTGTGTTCCGAAGCCCAACTTCCAATCGGCTTCATCGTCCTTCTTCTCCGCCTAAAATCCGGAGTATCACTCGGGCTTATCCTACGCATTCTCCCCCTCGCAAATTAAATCGCAAACTTATTCGCAAATGCCCAATGGCCGAAGAAGCTGCTGTTCGTACTCTTCGCGAATATCTTAATCCAGAAAGGGGTCCTCAAATATCGCCTATTGTTATTCCAACTCCAGCTGCTGGGAATGTCTTTGAATTCAAAGCTGAGTATTTCAGGTAATTCCAGAATTTCGGGGTCGAGAGTTTGAGTATGTTTTGCATTCTTTGGTTCCTCCTCAGAATCAACTTGATCAAGCTCGCCTTAAGCTTTTCTCGTTCACTTTGAAGGATAAGGCAAAACAATGGTTCAATTCATTGAAGCCTCGTTCGTTACGTACTTGGAGGGAAGTTCAAGATGCTTTCACTACAAAGTTCTTTCCGGCCAGTCGGACGAAATTGCTTATGGATCAGATTCAAAATTTCAAACAAAGGGAGGACGAGACTTTTCACAAGTATTGGGAACAGTACAAGGACTTACTTATGGCGGTTCCTCATCACAATTTGCCGTTGTATCTTCAAGTCAATTATTTCTACATGGGGTGTTCTCCAGAGAGTAAAAAGCTTCTCGACACTTTAGGTGGAGGTGACTTTATGGGAAAAACACCGGAGGATGCATGGGATTATTATGAGTCTTTGGCCGAGAAAACTCAAGCGTGGCAGTTTACAGATCTGGGGGAAAGAGCAATGTTCAATCAAGGTCCCACTGGTTTGGGGAAATTTTCTATTACAGAGCAAAGTGCTTTTGAAACTCGTTTGGAGGAGATCGCTCGGAAGCTTGACAAGTTGGAGCTTAAAAGTGTTCAATCTCAAAAGGTCAAAGTGGTACGCCAAGTGGAGGACGTTTGTGTTATTTGTGAGATGGTGGGCCATTCTACCGAGGCTTGTCCAAACATTCCAGCTTTGAAGAATGTGATTAATGGGATTGCTTCGGAAGAGGTTCATGTAGTTCAACGTTTTGATCCCTATTCTCAATCTTTTAATCTGGGAACACGTTAACATCCGGCTTTCCGTTGGAGTCAACCAGTTGAAGGGGGTTCTTCTCAAGCTCCACCACAAGCTCCTTAAATGCCTTGGAAGCAACCGCAAAATGCTTTCCGTTTTCCTAATTCTCAAGGTCCGCCGGGATTTGC
Source organism: Rhododendron mucronatum var. ripense (assembly GCA_019656295.1). Taxonomy (NCBI): domain Eukaryota; kingdom Viridiplantae; phylum Streptophyta; class Magnoliopsida; order Ericales; family Ericaceae; genus Rhododendron; species Rhododendron mucronatum. The sequence continues at coordinate 526,210 of BPLT01000220.1, read as the reverse complement.
TTCTTCTGGTTCGTTCCCACATGCTAGCCAATTTCAGCAACCACCTGCTCAGTTTCAACAACCACCAAAGCGTTCTTGGGAAGATCAATTCAATGCTCTCTTGTAAAGTCAAACTGTTATCAATGAGCAACAAACTCAAATGATGAATGACATCAGGAATCAGTTGGGGAAGTTGACAACTACCGTGGGTATGCTTTAACAAGAAAAGGGGAAGTTTCCAACACAACCTCAACCTAACCCTCAAACGATGTCCACTCCACCTCATTCTCAAGGTCTTCACTTTGCTAGCTCTTTAGTAACTTTCCCCGAGCAAGCAAAGGATATTATTTCTCTTCGAAGTGGAAAGGTGGTTGACAACCAAGTGGAGATGCCTCTGGAACCATCTTATTTGCCTCCTATTGATCGTTCAATTCCAACATCAACCCTTAGGGAATCTCTCAAGGAGGCAAGCGAAGAGGTTTCAAAGGAAAATGGTAAAGGAAAGGCGAAGGAACAAAGTGTACCGGATCCTAAAGTTATTCCAACACCGGCACCATATCCCAACCGTTTGAGAGCTTTGGCGAAACCAAATTTGAATGCGGAGTTACATGAGTTGTTCAATCAAGTGAAGATCAACATTCCGCTTATGGATGCAGTTAAGCAAATTCCGTCATATGCCAAGTTCCTCAAAGATCTATGCACTCGGAAGCACAAGCTCAATGTTCAAAAGAAGATATTCCTTACTGAGTATGTGAGTTCCATCATTCAGACGAATATCGCTCCGAAGTACAAGGATCCGGGAAGCTCTACTATCACGGTCACCAATTGAGGAAAACGTATCGAACAAGCATTACTTGATCTTGGTGCAAGTGTCAATCTACTTCCATACTCCGTTTATCAAGAACTTGGGTTGGGGGAGATGAGACCTACTCGAGTTACGATACAATTGGCCGATAGGAGTGTTCATACATCGAGGGGCGTAGTAGAAGACGTTCTAGTTCAAGTTGGCCAGTTTGTCTATCCGGTGGATTTCGTAATTCTTGACACCAATCCAACGGACTCTTTTGGCTACTTCTACTCCGGTTATTCTTGGGAGACCCTTTTTAGCCACGATGGATGCAATTATCAATTGTTGCAATGGACTTCTCAACGTGACCTTCGGTAACATGAAGATGGAGGTCAATGTTTTTAATGTGGGCAGTCAAATTGGGGATGACGAGAACGTGAATGAAGTGAGCCTCATTGATACTCTTGTGGAGGAACACGTGGATGAGTTGCTTTATAGCGATCCTTTGGAAGTTGCTCTTACAGCCGAAGAGGTCGAATTTCTTGAGTCTTCTGAAGTGAATTATTTATTATCGCTACTCGATGAGAAAGATGAAGTATGTGCTATAAATTCTTGGGTTCCAAAGTTCGACGAATTTGAAGAGATTCCCCCACTTGAGAAGAAAGTTCTACCATCTAGTGTTGAGCCACCGAAGTTGGAGTTGAAACCTTTGCCTGACACGTTGAAATATGCTTTCCTTGGAGATAACGAGACCTATCCTGTGGTTATATCTTCTTCTCTTGGGAATCTCCGAGAGGAGAAGTTGCTCAAGACATTAAAGGGGCATAAGAAAGCTATCGGGTGGACCATTGCGGATATTCAAGGGATCGGTGCTACTCTTTGTTCTCATCATATCGCTTTGGAGGATAATGTCAAACCGTCTCTCCAACCCCAACGCCATTAGAATCCGATCATGAAAGATGTAGTCCGTGCTGAGGTATTGAAGCTTTTGGATGTGGGTATCATTTATCCTATTGCTGATAGTAAATGGGTTAGCCCAGTCCAGGTTGTACCAAAGAAATCTGGAGTCACCGTGGTGCGTAATGAGGAGAATGAGCTTGTGCCAACACCTGTTCAAACGGGATGGAGAGTATGCATTGATTATCGGAAGCTCAATGCAAGCACCAGAAAAGACCACTTTCCCTTGCCATTTATCGATCAGATCTTGGAAAGGATAGCAGGTCACACATTCTACTGTTTCTTGGATGGATACTCTCGGTACAATCAGATCAAAGTTGCTCTAGAAGACCAAGAGAAGACAAAATTCACTTGCCCCTTCCTACCTTGGCTTATCGTCGTATGCCGTTCGGTTTATGCAATGCTCCGGGTACTTTCTCAAGATGCGTGATGGGGATTTTTAGTGACATGGTCGAGAAGATTGTAGAAGTTTTCATGGATGATTTTTCTGTCTTTGGTGATTCATTCGAATCTTGTTTGGTGAATTTGGAAAAAGTGTTAACACGATGTGAAGAAAAGAAGTTGGTTTTGAATTGGGAGAAATGTCACTTTATGGTAACCCAAGGCATCGTTCTTGGTCACATTGTTTCTTCTAAGGGTATCGAGGTGGATAAGGCCAAGATTGACTTGTTTGGGAACCTTCCTACTCCGAAATGTGTGAAAGACATCCGTTCTTTCTTGGGGCACGCCGGTTTCTATCGCCGGTTCATCAAGGACTTTAGTACTATATATTTCTCGACCTCTATGTCAACTTCTTGCCAAAGACGTACCTTTTGAGTGGTCACCCGCATGCGAGCAAGCTTTTGTTAAGTTGAAGGCTAGTCTTACCACTCCTCCTATTATGCAACCCCCGATTGGAGCTTACCTTTTGAGCTTTTGTGTGATGCAAGCGACTATGCTATGGGAGTCGTTTTGGGGCAAAGGAAAGACAAGCATCCTTACGTAATTCATTATGCGAGCAAAACATTGAATGATGCTCAAGTGAATTATACGACCACAGAGAAAGAATTACTTGTGGTGGTGTTTGCTCTTGATAAATTCCGGTCTTACTTAATCGGTGGCGCTCCTATCATTGTGTACACGGATCATTCTGCCCTCAAGTATCTCCTTACAAAGCAAAATGCCAAAACTCGATTGATACGATGGATTCTCCGTCTTCAAGAGTTCAATTTGACCATCAAAGACAAGAAGGGGGTCGAAAATGTGGTAGCCGATCACTTATCGAGGTTACAGTTTGAGCATCCTACTCCGAGTCTTCCTATAGTGGACACGTTCCTGGATGAACAATTGCTAGCTGTTTCGAGTACCCCTTGGTTTGCTGACATTGTGAATTATTTGGCTACGGGTCTCTTACCCCCGCATTGGTCTCCTTAAGAACGTCGTTGTTTCCTTCATGAAGTATGGATGTTCTCTTATGATGACCCTTATCTCTTCAAGTATTGCCAAGATCAAATAGTGCGTTGTTGTGTTCCCGATTTGGATCAACGGAGAATTCTTGAGTTCTGCCATTAAGAAGCATGTGGAGGCCATTTCTCTTCTAAGAAGACTTCTGCCAAGGTGCTACAATGCGGATTTTATTGGCCAACCTTGCACAAGGATGCTTATCACTTTTGCGTCGCTTGTGAACGTTGTCAAAAACTTGGAAGTGTGACTCGGAAAGAACGGAGCATTTTTGGAGACCTTCAGATACCAAATGGTCTTCTGGCGAATATCAACAAGTTCAATGGCTAATCTTCATCATTTCCACCATCTCTCTCTCTCTCTGGCCCGCCATAGCCGCCCTATTTTCCTTCGAAACCCTAACCCCAAAACCCACCAAAATCACTCAAAAATCCTCCAAATCCTACCATTCTTTCACCAAACCTTCACCAAATCATCTCCTCTACACGTTTCAAGCCTCGAATCAACGATTTTCAAGATTTTTCTACCCAGATCCGGAAAATCCAAGGTAACCCATACTTTTCTCTCTCTCTACAAAATACCCTTTTTTCCCCTACGTTATCAAAATACCCCATCTCCTGCTCATATTCACCCTTAAACCACATATTTCAAACCTCTCCACTCTCATAAACCCCAAAATCCGAAAACCCTAATCGTTACCATGCCTAGAATCAAGAAAACCGCTCAAAAAGGCAAGCATGCGGCATCATCCTCTCACCAACCTGAGTCCAACGAAGACGATGAGATCCTTGAGCAATTTGTCGAAGAGGAAAAAATGATGGATCAACTGAGTCAACCGGGGGTAACTATTGGGGTACGGAGGAAGCGTACATCAGAGGAAGTCCGACGAGATAGGCAAAAGAAGTGGGAGGAGTCGATGTAAAAGAGGACTGCAAACAACGAGTGTCATGTAGATAAGGGTAGTTTTGGGGCAGACCACTGGGCTATTCGGGCCATCGAGGCATAAGGTTTGTCTTATTTCTTTGGTGAAAATCCTGGTTATAATAGAGCGTTGGTGGCTGAGTTTTATAAGAATGTGAAATTCTCGGAGGTGGGTGCGGAGTATGATCTGGCTGCTGTTATAGTGTCCAAGGTTGGACGAGTTGAGGTGTTGGTAAACTGATATGAGATTGCTGCTGGTCTGAATTACCAACGTCCGAAACCCGCTGAAATTAATTACCCAAGGGATGATTTTGCTTCACCTCACGACATAGCCCAGGATTGTATATGAACCCCGCTGAAGCCGAAGACCCCCATGTACCCGGAAAGTTCAAACTAGAGTATAGGATTTTGAACCAATTTGTGAATCATAACCTAAAACCCCGCGGTATCGAGAATAAACCGAGTGCAGAGGAAGGGAAGTTGCTTTTTGCCTTCACGCAACCGGGTTTGAAAGTTGATTGGGCCGATTACATTTTCAAGCAAATGGTAGAGTTCAAGGGAGTGGTGGCTCTGCAAACACGAATGCCGTATCCATGTTTGATCACCAAGATTTGTAGGAAGTACGGGGTGACCGGGCAAAAGTACGTGGAAAAGACGAAGCTCGAACCAGGGGTGATCAGTAGCATTTTGACGAGAAGCACATCCCAATCCGAGCAATGAGAGATGTAGCTGGTGGAACTAACTTGACTTCAATACCGGCCCGGAGTGCACCAAAGTCTACATTGTATAAGAAGTTGTTTTGCCAAGGCGTCTCAATCATAGCGAGCCTAAGAAAGGAAAAGAAGGTGCGCCGGGAGATGGCTAGGAGACAAGCCCGCATGGATCATCACTTGGATTGGTTGACTCGTAGGGAAGAAGGAACCACTACCGAGCCGTATGTCCCACCTCCGGTTGTCAATGAGGAAGACAGTGATGATTTCGAGGGAGCGGAACCAGCTTGGGGGGATGCTGATTGAAGGAGAGGAAGAAGTAACACCCGAAGCCCGAAGGTCAATATAGGGTGCGCTAGTGTTTAGTTTTAGCTTAATTTAATTGATAATTAATTGTTTTTAAATATGTTTGCTCGTAGAGTGTTCTAATTCTGTTTTGTAGGTAAATCGCCAAATAAAGGAGCTTTTGAGGCCTAAGGCAAGACCATTGCTAAGGCAACGCAAGATCAAGTCAAAGCATTGTTAAGGCAGAGCCAGGGTAAGGCGTGGCCAAGGACGTTGGAAGTCAAGCCGGAGGCGAGAAGCTGAAAAGCTAGCGTTTGGACGCGATATCGATACCCAGTTCCTAGTATCGATACCATTTCAAAACAGAAAGATTGGAAACTCGCATTATGATTGGGTATCGATACCCAGTTCCTTGTATCGATACCGGTTGGCTTGAACGGCCGAGGGAAACTTTTCAAAGTGGCTCGATATCGATACCCAGTTCCTTGTATCGATACCGAGGGTCTACGTGGCAGATTTTTAGGGCGCCTTCCGGGATATTTTGTGGACAAATGAGGGCTTGTATAAATACCTCATTATGTCATCATATCTGGATATAGATAATTTTTATTGCACTTTTTAGATCTAGAAAGAAAATTCTTTACTTGCTGCTCGCTCTTATTAGTGTTCTTCATTGTTCTTGATTAGAACCTTCCTTTTTGCAGTAATTTGTTGTTATTTTCTTACTTCGGCCTTAATTAAAGTTGTAGTTTATCTCTCGATCTACCTTAATCTCTAGTTTATTTCAAGTCTTGCTTTTCAGTTATGCTACGTAGATTTTTGCTTATTCCTATCTTTCTAGATATGTGTGAGTAGTTTTAAGGGTTGGGTCATGGGATGATTAACATCCCATGGCTTGGGCGAAAATTGCATTTTTCACCAATAAAGTTTTAATTTTTAGATTTGAAAATTGATGTGGGGTTCGGATTCATTTGGTAAATCGCTGAGGTGTTTACCTCTTTGATCATGTGTAGGTAGGAGTATCGCCTACCTACCACACATGATGCTTAGAGCTCTGTCGCTCTAGGTGTTTACCAAATGAATTCTAGAGCTAGCTTGATAGTTAAATCTCTATGTTCGGATTTAGGAACCTTAATTGTGTATCTTAAACTACGTGCATTGGTGAAAATGTGATTTAGTTCAAGTCATGAGTGCTAGCGATTCCTAGACCTAGCCTATCGTTTATCTAGTTAATTCGTTCTTAATTTAGCCCCTTTATTTCCACCTTTTTAAAGCAAAACAAAGTTGACTGTTACTCTTACAAATCCAACCAAGTCATATAATTATTCCCTCGGGTACGATCCCGGACTTCACCGGATTATCTTGCTTCAATCGACATATTAAACCCTACTATACGCTTGGGGTAATATTCCTTATTATCGGAAAGAACGAAGCAACTATTATTTTGAAACTTTTGTTTAAGTTTAGAGGCTTAAGTTTAAATGTAAGAAAAGGCTAGTCTCTCTCTCCCTTTCTTTGATGGCAATGACTTAAACTATTATTTTGCATTGTGATGGCATTGCCTTTATTTCATATTGATCAGTGACATAATTCCGTCTTATAGATTTATGTCATATTTCATATTTTCTATTGATATTGCATATTTGAATTTGTTTGTTTGTTTTGATAGAGCAAGCAAGTAGAAGCTGGCATGCTTGGTACATGGAGAACAGTTTGCCTCTTCCCAATCAGTTGCATTACCTTTCACAACCTACTCCTTCATGTGGCCCTTCACAAGTTGCTAAACTGCATACCACTTCACAGGATGCCCAACCACAAACAAATTCACAAGTTCAATGACCACATGGATCTCTACAGCATACCCAATCCAATGCGCCATCACAGAACTCCTCACAAGCTATGCAAGGAATCTCTCATGCTCCATCACGGAACTCCTCACAGCCTCAAAATGTAGAGGACAACTTTGAGTTAGACCGTGATTTAGATGAACCATTCGGGGAGCGTGAAGTTGGTACTCAAGGTATGATATAAATGATTTAAATTGATCCTAGTATCTCTTTCTCTCTCATGTTGGCTTGAGATTCTTACTCTCTCTCTGTCTCTCATGTTGGATTTTTTTTTTGTGACTTAAAACCTGTGGTTGGAACCCCTTAAGATAATAGAAGTATTAAGGAGTTAGATGACAACCCTTAGGATACCATCTTCACTTCTCAAACTAGACACACCACTAAAACAGGCCACCAAAACAGTTGGACAAATTGATCTTTGCTTCTGGAACTCTAGCTCTCCATAGTCCACATGATAGTTCACATAACAGTTGGATATTGCTTCGAGCAGGCTAATAGATCATGACAAAGTATTGCCAAAACCTGGAACTTGAACCAAGTACAATTACAAAGATGTAGCCACAGACAAAGGCATCAACATGCAAAAGAGTAGAATAAGCTAGGGATAAGCCCCCTAGAAAGGCTTAAATAGCCCAAGGGACAACCGCCAGGGGTAGGTACAAACATTCAAACATTCTGCCAACTGAAAGCCAAGGGACGCTCCTTAAGGATAGGAAAAATAGCAGCAAAACAGCTGGCTCTAGGACATCCCATGGATAGGCAAGCCAATAAACATTAGAAGCACAACTTGGAGAGGCAAACAAACCCCTGCTGGACTGCACTTGAACAGTTATTATTACAAAGATGAGCTACTTGCTTGATCAACTATAGCAGGAGTCTAACTGAACAGCAGCAGTATACACTATAGTATCCAAATTGCTGCAGTCTAACCGAAGCCATAAACAGCAACAACAGAGAATTAACATGCTAAAGCCTTAAACAGTAGTCAAATGAACCCAGAAACACATTGCATTCTAACTGAATCTGCAGCAGTAAAACAGCAGCAGAAAATGGAAGTTACAACATGCATGACAGGCATAAAAAGCCAACAACATAATAGCCAACTCCTGGCTATTATTGGCTGCCAGTTATAGTAAAATAGGTTCACTAATGCCTTGAGTACAAGGACACCTCATATGATCAAGTAAGTAAATAAGTTCAAGTACAAGTTCCAGTATGTTGTCCTTAGAACTATGTCCTCACTTACAACTCCCTCGGAAAGCTCACAGCTCCCATTATTCTTTTCACTCATCTGCTAGGACAAGGCTCCACCAACTCCATCCCTAGTTCTCACAATATGCACACTCTACATATTACCTTCTCTCTCAAATAAATGATGAGGCACTAGCACACAATTCACATGGAAGCACACTATATAGAGTGAGATTCCTACTATAGTTTTCATCTTCTTCATTGAATCTGGTGTCCTATGTGCTGCATTTGCTTCTTTTTTCAATTCTGGCCATCCAGATGTAAAATATGAGCTAGTTGAATCAATAATTGCCTGTATCTGCTGTTTAGTCTTTCATGTCATTCTTATGCCTCTTATGCTATTGCTTTTCTTTACTTTGCTGAATATTGAACTTTCTTTTTATTTTGAATAGATGAATCAGGTGTGCGTAACAAACAAGGAATCACACATTTGTCTGATGTTTGGAATCTCCCACCTACAAATCGAATTGTTGTAAAATTTAATGAAGCTTTTGTGCCTATTGGATATGAAGGTGGCTTGTTTAATATTTTGTAGCAACTGTGGGAAGGAAACCCCACTTATGCCCAATTAATTACTTAGATTGGCATAAAGTGCCGCGACATTACAAAGAAGCTTGTTGGAGTATCATTCGGGTACTTGGTCCTAATATCGGCGTAATATTTGAATTTGTTCATTCTTTGAAGTTGTCTTAGAATGCTTTTTTGTTACTTCACTGCAGTCCAAGTTTCTAATTCCCGAAAACAGTCCAGTAAGTGAAGCAATCAAGTGTTACACTTTGAAGTTGTTAGGGATGAGATTGAAAGATTGGAGATGCACCTTAAAGAATAAATACTTCGACGTAGCAAAGACAGCTGCACAAGTTGTTGCTACAGCACCTCCGACAGTTAATCGTGAGCATTTTGCCGATCTTGTTTCTTACTGGTTCTCTAATGAGGGAAAGGTATGAAGTATATTTGGTAGTGGCCTGAGAAGAATTAAAAATTTGAAAGTAATAACTATTTTCTATTTTGTGTGCATGCGAAAAATAAAGGCCCTTAGTTTAAAGAATAAGGGAGAAAGAAACTGGAATGAAGATCTGCATACAACGGGTTCAAAATCTTATGCACGACATGCTCATGAATTGGTACTTGAAGTTGGTTTCTTGTTTCATATTTTCAACTTAGTTTGTTTTTTGAGTTCCACAATTAGTTGATGTATGGACCAAATAACAAAATAGGAGGAAGACTCTGGATTTGCACATAGCCGAGCACAGCTGTATATAACAACTCACACAGATAAAGACAAGATGCTGTTAATGACATTGCAGCTACAAATATTGTATGAGTTATCATGTTTTTCAAGTTTAAATTTTATAATGACTAGCATTAAATGACGTTTCTTTTCTATGCTTGTTTATCTTTTCCTTTTCTATGCTCATCTCTCTCTTCCTTATTTTTTTGGTAGTTTTTAGTTCATATTTTGTACTCTAGTTAAACTTGTATAAATTTTTTAGGCAAAAATTAAGGAATTGCTTCCAAATAGCTTGGAAGGAAATTCTAAGGGCAGCATATATTGGTCCCCGAATGATGTTTATTCTCAAGTGATTAATAAAAACGAGTGGTCTAGTCGTGTTCGCGGTTGTGGGTTTGGGCCTACTCCTAAAAGTAGCGGCTCAACTTGCAATGATTTCCCACGGTTTAATGTGGCTGATGAAGAAGAGAGAATGAGAGACAAACAAACTATACGTGAACTACAAGATAAGGTGCAATCTCAAGTGGCTGAAATGAGCACTTTAAAAGAACAAATGGCTATTGTGATGAGACATGTTGGATTACAGGTTTTTACATTTGTTACACTTGATGAAATCTGTAATTTGTTACCACTTAAGCTAGTGTATAGTTGTATTGTTTAGATGCATATGGAAATTTTCCATTGCATATCTTAGGTTTGAGACAGTTGCAATAGCCACCTAGATCAGACTTCTCCACAAGCACATCAAGGATCATTGCATGAGAGGTCCACTATAGCATGTTTGTAACCCAACTAGTCCACTTTTAAAGTTTCTAACCTCTCTAGTCCACTAGTCTAATAAAACTATTCCTAGGACAAAAATACTCATCCTATATAACCACTCATAAAGGGAGAAACCCTAACAAAAAATCTCCTAAAACATTTGTAGATCTGGAGCACTCCCCTCTCTCCCTCCCTACCCAATTACTCACCACCGCCGGTTCACTCCTACTCCTCCTCGTCTGCTCGCCATGGTGCACCTCTCCTCCTCCTCGTCGCCGCCCTTCGTCGCCATCCATGGCCTCAACCATCATGGCCGAGTTCCTGGGTCAAAGCATTTGCATTCATTATCAGATCCTCATTATCTCTACTTTCTTGTGTAACCTAACTAGTGCATGCCCGTGCCTGAAGGCAAGGCTTGAAATTGAAATTCTTCAAATTATCCAGTTTTGTCCCTCTAACCTCTTGAAGTCCAAGTCCCTATCCGCAAAATTTCAACTACAAAAAAAAAAAGGTCGAGTATATCCACCGGTTTACTTGAATCAACACATAAACAAACTAACAAACTACACCTACAAAATCAGTAACAATTAAATTAAAGTTTGTTTGAGCACTTTGTTAAAATTACAAACCAAAAACATTCTAGCAAACTATTAATCCACAAATTAAATTAGACTTAAAACGCAAAATCTCAATGGAGAAGGAAATGCCCTGGAAATATGAACCAAGAGCAAAAGAGAGATAAAAATCACGGAAGAGGAATATGACCATCTTACAAATTTAATATTAAATTGGAACTGCCAAATCATTGTCGCTTGCAGTTTTGATGTCACTGAAACATAAGAGAGAGCTTCGGCAGTGGGTCAGGGGTACGACAATAGGCTAATCTGCAATTATGGTCTAATAATCAGTTCAGAAGCCATAAAGTTATCATCTCAAGGAAGGTTAGTGAAAAAAGCTAATACGAAAATTAGAATTTAGATAATTTCAAACACTCGAAATCAAATCCCACCAACGTAAACATCTACTGCATGGGCGCTTGCATGATGAGGAAGTATCTCACTGATTACCCGTTAGAGATGGGCGCTTGCATGGTGGTTGGAACACACAGAGAGAGAGAGAGAGAGTGAGTTGTGTGTCCTTTGTGGGCTAACCCAAATAATAATAGTGGAACCTCGTTTGAATTCAAAAATGCTATTGAAAGAGAGAGAGATAATCTCAATTGGAGAGATTGTCTCGAATTGAGAAACCAAAACTAATATTCTTCAATCAGTCATTAATTCCATCTCAGAGAATCAATCTTCACTATTGGAAATTAGCAACACTCAATTTAATCCAAAAAGAGTGCCACAAACGACTCCCCATTGCCAAAACTCTTTAGGGGAGAATATGGCCCTAGGATTGAACGACAGATTATAACACAATACAATCATACCCCTCTATTGTGCCACGTAGGATAGTTATGAGTGAGACGTTTTGCAAAACCGTTATGTAATGTAATATAGATTTGGGCCACCCCCAGGTTTTCCTCAATCCCTACCTTCTCTGCTGTTGATTTTCGACCCGAATCACCGATAGAATCCATCAATTCCAACTGGGTATCTTTTCTTTGGCCTTAGACCCACGTGGACTTTGTTTGTATTCATTTGTATTAAATTGGGTTCTCTTTATTCTTCAGTATAGTCTTTTTTGTGTGGAAATTTGGACGATGATGGTATAGTTTCAAGTGGGTTGAGGTGATTTGGTCTTAGATTTACGTGGGTTTCTGATCAATCTCCAATAGCATTGTTTCAGTTTAGCCTTTGTATGGTTCTTTGTATTTGAAGGGGGTTTATACACCAGTAAAAGTATAAGAATAATTCTCTTCCTTTCTTTATCATTCTCTATGAAATGTTATATATTCAGATCTGTTAGGATTTTATTTTTTGTACTTTTGTTTAGTTGTTGCTGGGTACAATATATATTTATATGTTCAGATCTATTAGGGTTTTATTATTTTACTTTTGTTTAGCTATTGTTAGGTAACATATATAGTTATATGTTCAGATCTGTTAGGCGGACCAATTCATATACGATTGTCTATGGTTATATATGGTTATGGTTTATTATTTTGATAGATGTGGTTTTCTTTTATTTATATAACCATATATAACTATAGAATGAAGTGGAGTTAGGTGCTTTATTAATGACTTCATATTTCAGTAATGGTAGTCCAAATTGCACTAAAATTATTTTTTGCTGGTTTTGGAATGTTTTTGTACTCTTTTTTATCTGTTGTTGAGTAATAAATAAGGTTATATATTTAGGTCTGTTAGGCCGCTGTACGAACCAATTCATATAAGGTTGTGTACTATTAGTATATGGTTATGGTAACATATATGGTTATATGTGGTTATGATTATATGTTTATTATATATATGTTCAAGTTTGAACATGTTTTATTATTCTTTTATAGGGTTATATATCCAAGTATGATCATGCTTTATTATTGTATATAAAATTGTATGTCCGAGCTTCAACATGCTTTATTATTTTGATAAATGTGATTTTCTTTCGTTTGTATAACCATATATAACCGTAGACGATGATTATATAATAATAGTTGAATGCCAGTGTTTAGGTTTATACATGATTCTTGAATCTATGGTTATAATCATGTTTTTTGTACTTTTTTTTAGTTGTTGTTGAGTAACATATAAGGTTATATGCTCAGATCTGTTAGGCCGCTGCGCGGACCAATTCATATAAGGTTGTCTACTGTTATATATGTGTAGACACCCCAATCTAGTACTCCGAATAATCTTTAAGTTTCCTAATGATGAAATAAGGAAAAATATACCTTCAAGTCTTGGATTGTTGCTCATTTGCTACTCCTTCTCTAAATCTCAAGAAAACCCCTTCCCAAACAAGTAGGGTGGCCACTGGTTCAATTGCAAAGAGAAAAATGTGTTTGCTTGATCAAAAATAACTTTTTTCCATGACACACTGATGTTAAAATGGGCACACATTTTAATGTATAAAATGTCTCTGAATGAAACCAATTGGGTTGGAAAGAGGACTCAACAAGCTTTCCAACGCTTTAAAAAATGCCCGAATCCGAGTTCGGGAGTGTCCGGGGCGCCCCCGCGAAGTTCGGTATGCTGTGCTGATGCACAATACCGCGCGGCGTTTCAAAGTGTCACGCGGCATTTCAGAAATGCAGCACGGCATTTCAGAAAAATTCAAAAAAATCACTCCACCGCACAGGATTTCAATATGCCGCCCGGCATTTTAAAATTTGAAACTCTGACAGGAGGAGCGTCTGACAAATTCCTTTGTAGATTGCTTTAAGCACGTTTTTCACATTTTTCGGCTTTGGGTGCACTCCAATCATATTTTTGCCTATAAATACACCCCTACTCTTAGAGAAAAATGGCCCCTCTTAATTCTCTTTGTACAACTCCTTACACCTATCATCACTTTTTTCTCTCTCTACATCAACCCACAAGTTGGGCTCTTATATTTTCTAGACTCTCTCTCTCTCTCTGAAAATACTCTCATTCTCCTTCTTCTTTTTAGTTCAATAAACTAGAAGGACCACCATCTCAAAGCATCCAAACAACCTCACATCCTTCAATCTCCATTCAAGCATTTCAAGTTCAAATCAACTTCCATTCTTCCATCTTCAAGCACACCCAAGCTTCGATCAAAAGGTATAAATCAAGTTTCCTTGGGCTAGGCCCTATCTTGGACCTGAGGGGACTTTTCTATAGTCAGATCTAACCCCTTTTGGTTAAAGGTTGACTAAAAAACCATTTTCACAAACTAATTAAAGCAGTCACTGTACTGGACACACAATACCGCACGGCGCTTTTGTGCGTCGTACGACATAATGTGTTCAGGCGCGCGGTGTTCCATTAGCTATTGTTTTCTTGTCTGAGCTGTCTGGATCATGGCCATTATTTATCGGGCCCATTTTTGTTGTTGAGATATTGACATCAGTATTTTCGGAACAAGACCATTCTACAAGCCATGTTTTATTTCATAAATAAGATTTCTTATATCATCTCGGGTGATCAAATGTAATAAAAGTTGTTTTATGTTCATGGCTTGAAGGAATGGTACTGTCTTGAGGTTGGGTGACGTTCTGGATGCTTATAACAGTCTTATAACAAGAAAGCTCCCCCGCACGGCGTACTATAATGTAGAGACCTGTAGATTCATGAAATTTATTTAAATGTTTTATAAGGAACAAAAAGAAGGAAATCGATTTAGAACTTTGAGATTTAGGGTTAAAGTGATAAACTGTTATATTTAAAGGGGTGAAAGTGTGATGTGTGTGTGTGTAGTGTGTATATAACTTATGTGTGTGAGAGGTAGGGAAACAAATTCCCTTATTTTTCTCTTTTCCCACTCTCCAGTTCTCTCTCACTCTCTTGGCTCTCACTCTCTCATTCTCACCCTCACCAAATTTCACCCAAACCACCACAAAACACCCTTCAATCCTTCATTTATTCGCGTATCGCAACCCGTATTGCACTGGTGTGGGCTCGGTGGAGGTGTATCCCATTCAAATTCAAGATTTGGGGCAAGGGCTTGGGGGATTCCTTTGATTTCGTTCTTTAATCTTGAGGTAAGGAGTTCTAACTTGCAATATATGTTTATGATTTGTTTCTTATTGCTTGATTCTTGTTTGAGACCGTTGTTGTTGTTGTTGTTGATGTTGTTGCTGTTGAGAAACCCATGCGATTCTGTCAAAATTCTGCTCGAAAGCCATTGTTATCGATAACATTTCCATTGTTATCGATAACGTTATGTTCCAAAGCCCAGAAAATCATTTATTATCGATACCTTAGCCTTTGTTATCGACACCTTTGTGTTCCAAAGCCCAGAAAATCGTTCGTTATCGATACCTTTGGTCATTGTTATCGATACCCTTGCGTCTGGAATCATTTCTGACCAAATGGTATCGATACCAATAAAAATGGTATCGATACCTGTTGCTTATCTCCAACTTTTGCTGTTTTGCTCCATTTTTCACCGTTTTGATCTCTTATCACTTCCAACTCATCCGAATACCTCCCAAATGACTCTTAACTTGATTGGTTGTATCTAGTAACTTCGTTAGACGTATCCATGACCTCAATACTCATTTGAACATGATTTTATAAAAATTGTTTTGTTGACCAAAGTTGGATTTGAACTGCACGAACTGGTTGGAAAAGGGTTTTGAAACTTTACGGACACAACAAAAACGTATCAGGACATCCCGAAAGGGTTAAGAGCCTGGCAGAGGACATCGGGGTCCTTTAATTGGCCCGACATGAGCTATGTGCTCATATCAGGACATCTTGAATGGGGAAAGAGCCTGGCAGAGGACATTGGGGTCCTTTAATTGGCCTAGTAAGAGTTTCAGCTCATGACACATGTGCGAGATACATTTTGATTCACGATACTTCCAAAGGTTATACGTTGAAACACTTGATTGGTTTTGAAAATAAAAGTCTGGAATTGGATTCTTCCTGTTGCTATTTTTTTATTGGTTTCGGTTGCCGTTGTTCCTCTTGTGATTGATCCCACGGCCATATGCATACATTATTAGATTAGAGATTTCTACCGGGCTAGTGTAGCTCAAACCTTACATCATTTTCAGGTGCTAACTCGGGACAATAGTTGCATGCTTGGAGTGCTTGGCGTGGACATGATTTTGAAAGCTAACAATGAACGGTTATGAAGTCATCTTTGTAATTTATTTTTGAAAGATGTATTCGTAACTCTATTTGTAAATCTTTTGATTTAAGAAATATTGTAAGTTCTTAACTCTGGTTGATATTCGGTACTTATGTTGGTTTTAAGGCCGTTGAGCCGATGATGTATTATTTGGAAATCCTTTTGGACTTGGAAGTGTAATTATGGAAATGGAAATGACAACCTAGTTTGGGGTATGGTACGAACTATTGTGACGTTTTATTTATGGAAATTCAGTTATATTTACGTTTAAAATCGAGGGCGTGACAACTTGGTATCAGAGCATAGGTTTAGAACACCTAGAGGCCATGGGGAGACGTTTTGTCTCATGGGTTCAAAATGTCGCGCCTTCTAACATAACTTGTGTGTGCTTGTGTGACTAACATTCATGTAATTACTTGGCATTGCATTTTTATTATCATAGAAGGGTATAGAGTTGTTAATCCATGTTGGAAAATTAGGGCTTGATCTCATGGTAACAATATTGTGATTAATAGTTTTCTTTCTCAAGTTGTAGTAAGATGCCTCCGAAGTCGCGCGTTACACGAAGTGGGGCTAGAACTCGGGGGGTAGAGGCCGTGGTCGTGGCCATGGGGTGCCACTAGAGGATGAGGTTAGTCAGCATGTGGAGAATCCTGGTGGGAATTCGGGGGCTGGGATCGGTCGAGGTGTAGGAGTACCTCCTAACCAGACTCAATTTGTTAGGGACCTTGTCGCAGCGCTTACAGCTGCAAATCTAATAAACCAAGCTCCTAGGGAGAATGTCGAGGATCGCGCTATGGTAGCAATGAGGGAGTTTAGCCGTAGGAACCCTCCAGTGTTCGATGGGACTAGTAGTGACCCGTTGGTAGCCGACCACTGGCTAGCTCAAATTCGTAAACTTTTCAGAGCTCTCAACATTACTGAAGATAACATCAGAGTGGGTACAGTGGCCGTTCAATTAGTTGGGGAGGCTGGCGAATGGTGGGAATCTGTCTTGGAGAGTAGGAAGGATGCAAGGAGAGCGGCAAGGACCGTAGCTCAAGTAAATGAACCGGACTTTGAGGATTTGACATGGGCTGAGTTTGAAGCGCTCTTTGAGGAGTAGTATTTTCCAGAGACTTCACGTGAAAACTTAAGGGAACAATTTGAGAAACTGAAGCAGGGCAATATGACCGTTTCGGAATACGTACATAAATTTCAATCCTTGTCTCGTTTCGCTCCAGAGTTGGTGGCGACGGAGGAAAGGAAGTGGCGACGATTTGGGAAAGGGCTACACGGCACCTTGAGGAGAATGGTGACGGTCCAACGCAGGATGAAATTTTTGGAAGTGGTGGAATGTGCAAGGAGTATTGAAGAACCGAAGGAAGCTCAACGAAATGTAAGGGCCTGGGAACCAAGGCAACCGGTGGGAGGTTTGACTTCTTCTTCGGGTAGCTTCGGGAGCCAAGGGCGGAAGAGATAAAGGGAATCGTTTCAGCAACCATCCAACCAATCCAATTTTAAGATGCCTACTTCTTCGGGGACTCGGGGTGCCTCATCTAGACCTCCGATTGTGTGTTATAGGTGTAACCAACTTGGGCATGTCCGTACACAGTGTCCTCAGCTCCGTAAGGCGTGTTTTAATTGTGGTAAGACAGACCATCTTGCTTGGAATTTCCCTCAAGGGACTGGAGCTCGTAGTGAGTCGGGTTTGGTACAGTAGTCGGGGGCAGGGCGTGGTGTTGGCCAGCAGCCTTACAGGGGTACTCAGAGGCAGCAGCAGCCTCATTTCCGCCAAACATCATCAGTTCAAAGTTCTGAGGTCGATCGAGGAGCAAGTTCATCTGCACCTTCTCAAGGTTCCGATCAAAGAGGAAGTTTTGTGTAGGGTCAGGGTACCCAAGGGCGTGTTTTCAACATCAACACTAATACTTCACCTTCTATTCCTCAGGCTCCAGAGACATCGGTCGTAAGGGGTACTTTTCTTCTATTCAACTCTTTTGCTAGAGTACTTTTTGATTCTGGAGCATCACTTTTTTTCATTGCTGCGTCATTTATGTGTGCATTGGAATTGGACACCGAGAATCTTGATTCACCGTTGTTTGTCGAGACACCATTTTGGGGAAAGTCATCTCTAAGTTGTATTTGTAAAGGTTGTGAACTTGTTATTTGTGACCACCGCTTCAATTTCGACTTTATTGTTCTGGATATGTCGGGTTTGACCTTATTCTGGGGATGGATTGGTTGTCTACGTTCCACGCTACGATCGACTATTTCAAGCGTCGTGTTCGCATATGTCCGCCTGAGGGTGTTTGCTTCGAATTCCATGGGGAGCGTCGCGAACCGTTAGAATCGTATTTGTGTGGGCCTCGGGAAAGAGAATCGGTTTATGCTATGTTGGCAAGCTTGACATTAGTGAGGATTTATCGTCCCGTGGGGAGTTACCTCTAATAGTTCGCAAATTTCCTGATGCATTTCCTGAAGAGTTGCCCGGTTTGCCTCCCGAGAGAGAAATCGAGTTTACGATAGACTTGCTTCTAGGCACCGCTCCTATTTTGATCCCACCATATCGTTTTGCACCCGCCGAACTTAGAGAGTTGAAAGTTCAACTGCAGGAGTTAGAAAATTTGGGGTTTATTCATCCTAGTACATCACCGTGAGGAGCACCGGCTTTGTTTGCCCAGAAGAAGGATGGTTCACTTCGTTTGTGTATTGATTATCGTAAGCTCAACCACGTGACCATCATTAAGAATAAGTATCCCATGCCACGAATCGACGACTTGTTTGACCAACTCCGAGGTGCGACTTGTTTTTCCAAAATTGACTTGAGGTCCGGTTATCATCAATTGAGGGTTCGTAGAGAGGATATTCCCAAAACCGCCTTCCGTACTCGCTATGGTCATTACGAATTTGTTGTGATGCCATTCGGTTTGACTAACGCTCCTGCTACTTTTATGGATCTCATGAACCGTAACTTCTGTGCGTATCTTGACCATTTCGTGGTTGTATTTGTCGACGACATTCTTATCTATTCATCCACGGAGGAGGAACACCAGACTCATCTTACCATCGTTTTAGAACTCCTGAGGGAACATTGTTTATACGCTAAGCTTAGTAAGTGTGAGTTTTGGTTACCCGAAGTTAAGTTTCTGGGTCATTTAGTTTGCAAAGGAGGGGTATCCGTCGATCCGGGAAAGATAGAATCCATTATGATCTGGCATCGACCGAAGAACGTGTTTGAAAAATGAAACTTTTTAGGGTTGGCCGGGTATTACCGTCGTTTTGTTCTTGATTTTTCTCGTCTAACAACACCAATGACTAGACTAACTCGCAAGGGGACCCGATTCGTTTGGAGTGACACATGTGAAGCGACTTTTGAGGAATTGAAGAGGCGATTGACTACCGCACCGGTTTTGATCGTGCCTGAACGTGGGGTTGGCTACACAGTGTATTGTGATGCGTCTAAGGAAGGATTGGGGTGCGTATTGATGCAAGCGGGACGAATGGTAGCATATGGGTCAAGACAATTGAAAACTCACGAGCGAAACTATCCTACTCATGACTTAGAACTTGCTGCCGTTGTTTTTGCTTTGAAGAGTTGACGTCACTACCTTAACGGTGAGAAATTTGAAGTCTTCTCTAATCATAAGAGCTTAAAGTACCTGTTTTCCCAAAAAGAGCTTAATTTGCGTCAATGTCGTTCGATGGAACACTTAGAAGATTACGATTTTGAGTTGCATTACGACCCGGGAAAGGCGAACGTCGTGGCGGTCGTGTTGAGCAGAAATCCGATACATTTAGCGAGCTTAGCCATACGTGAATGGAATGGTGAACGATTTAGGCAATTATGCTTCGCACTTTGAGAAGGTTCAGGAAGGGGTCACGTTATGTAACTTGACCGTGCAATCAGCTTTATTGACTCGGGTTGTGGAAGCTCAACAAAACGATGAAGAAGCAGAAGAACTTCGTACCAATTTCCTTAACGGTAAAGCTCAGGATGGGTGGATGATTCACGCCAATCAAAGTTTACATTATCAAGGGAAATTGTTTGTACCCGTTGCGTGTCCGGAAGAAATCCTACGAGAGTTTCACCATTCACCGTTAGCCATTCATCCAGGAGGAACGAAGATGTATCACGATTTGCGTAGGCAATTTTGGTGGCCAGGAATGAAGAGGGATGTTGTGATCTTCGTGTCCAAATGTCTTACGTGTCAACAGATAAAAGCTGAGCATCAACGACCTGCGGGAGAACTACAACCGTTACCGGTGGCCGAATGGAAATGGGAAAATGTGACGATGGATTTTGTTATGGGTTTGCCGAAATCGCCTAGGGGACATGATGCCATTTGGGTTATTGTGGACCGTTTTACGAATAGCGCTCATTTTCTAGCTATCCATGTTACCGATTCTGTAGAAACACTTAGTGGTTTGTTTATTCCAGAGATTATTCGACTTCATGGAATTCCCGTATCTATCGTGTCTGATCGAGACCTTAGATTTACCGCACGTTTTTGGCAGAGTTTACAGGCTACTTTGGGCACGAACCTCTTGTTTAGCACAGCCTATCACCCACAAACCAATGGTCAATCCGAGCAAACGATTCAGATTTTGGAAGATATGCTTCGGGCTTGCGTTATGGATTTCCGGGGTAATTGGGAAGACCACCTACCGTTAGTTGAATTCGTGTAAAACAATAGTTATCAATCAAGCATCGAGATGGCATCATATGAAGCCCTGTATGGGAGACCGTGTCGATCACCCGTGTGTTGGACCGAATTGGGAGAGGCTACGATAGTGGGGCCGGACATGATCAAAGAATCTACCGAGAGTATGAGAACAATTCGCCAAAGACTCTTAGAGGCTCAAGGGAGAACAACTGAACAAGTCAAGGTGATTCGCCAAAGGTTGCTAACCGCTCAAAGTCGACAAAAGAGCTATGCCGATCGTCATCGTCGTCCATTGTCATTTGAATTGGGAGATCATGTGTTTCTCAAAGTATCGCCACGCCGAGGCTTGTCACGTTTTGGGAAGAAGGGAAAGCTTTCACCGCGTTCTATCGGTCCGTTCGACATTATTGAGAGAGTCGCGGAGGTTGCGTACCGCTTGGCTTTGACACCGAGATTATCGAATGTGCATGACGTGGTTCACGTATCTATGCTGAGGAAGTATGAACCGGATCCGTCACATGTGTTGGAATGGTCCGAACTTGAATTGGAAGCCAACACATCATATGGAGAAGAACCGATACGTATCCTGGACACACATGATCAGGTGTTCAAGGGTAAGACGATACCACTAGTGCGAGTATTGTGGAAGGGTTAGGGTGGCGAGGAGTCGATGTGGGAATGAGAAGACGAGATTAGGGAGAAATATCCGCACCTATTTTTGGAATGAATTGATGTGAGTGTTTAATATCGAAGTTTATGCTATTTGACTTGTTGGATATCTATGTGGTGCATGACTTAGCTGAGCTTGGTTAATTAAATTTCAAGGATGAAATTCCTTTAAGGAGGGTAGGGTGTAGAGACCCGTAAATTCATTAAATTTATTTAAATGTTTTACAAGGAACAAAGAGGACAAAATCAATTTAGAACTTTGAGATTTGGGGTTAAGGTGATAAAGTGTTACATTTAAAGGGGTGAAAGTGTGATGTGTGTGTGTAGTGTGTATATAACTTATGTGTGTGAGAGGCAGGGAAACAAATTCCCTTTTTTTTTTCTCTTTTTCCACTCTCCCATTCTCTCTCACTCTCTCGACTCTCACTCTCTCATTCTCACCCTCACCAAATTTCACCCAAACCACCACAAAACACCCTTCCATCCTTCATTTATTCACGTATCGCAACCCGTATTGCACCGGTGTGAGCTCGGTGGAGGCATATCCCATTCGAATTCAAGATTTTGGGGCTAGGGCTTGGAGGATTCCTTTGATTTCATTCTTTAATCTTGAGGTAAGGAGTTCTAACTTGCAATATATGTTTATGACTTGTTTCTTGTTGCTTGATTCTTGTTTGAGACCGTTGTTGTTGTTGTTGATGTTGTTGCTGCTGAGAAACCCATGTGATTCTGTCAAAAGTCTGCTCGAAATCCATTGTTATCGATAACGTTATGTTCCAAAGCCCAGAAAATCATTTGTTATCGATACCTTAGCCTTTGTTATCGATACCTTTGTGTTCCAAAGCCCAGAAAATTGTTTGTTATCGATACCTTTGGTCATTGTTATCGATACCCTTGTGTCTGGAATCATTTCTGACCAAATGGTATCGATACCAATAAAAATGGTATCGATACCTGTTGCTTATCTCCAACTTTTGCTATTTTGCTCTATTTTTCACCGTTTTGATCTCTGATCACTTCCAACTCATTCGAATACCTCCCAAATGACTGTTAACTTGATTGCTTGTATCTTGTAACTTCGTTGGACGTATCCATGATCTCAATACTCATTTGAACACGATTTTATGAAAATTGTTTTATTGACCAAAGTTGGATTTGAACGGTACGAACTAGTTGGACAAGGGTTTTGAAACTTTACGGACACAACGAAAACGTATCAAGACATCCCAAAAGGGCAAAGAGCCTAGCAGAGGATATCGGGGTCCTTTAATTGGCCCGGCATTAGCTATATGCTCATATCAGGACATCCCGAATAGGTAAAGAGCCTGACAGAGGACGTTGGGGTGTTTTAATTGGCTTAGTAATAGTTTCGGCTCATGACACATGTGCGAGATACATTTTGATTCACAATACTTCCAAAGGTTCACTACAACAAATTACACAATTCCTGACCAAAATTGCCGACTAAAAACACGTTGGTCGCCAAATATTGACCAATTACCGATTAAATATCAATTGGTCGGTAAAAGTGTTAATTATTCCCGACTAAACATATTTTAGTCGCTAATAGTACTTTTTTGCCGACTAAAATTAAGTTTAGTCGGGAGAAAATTAATTTTTTTAGCAATTTAAAAAATAATACATAAAATACATTTTCCCGACTATTTATATTGGTCGGTATTTTTTTCATATTAGCCGACTAAAAGTACGTTTAGTCGGTAAAAGTTATTTTTAGCTAATTTAAAAAATCAATAAATAAAATATATTTTGCTGACTAATTATTTTGGTCGGTATTTATCAATATTAGCCGACTAATCATAAGTTTAGTCGGTAAAAATAATGTTTTTATGAATTTAAAAAATCAATACATAGAATAATATTTACCGACTAATTAATTTAGTCGGGAAAAATAAACTTTTTACAAATTTTAAAAATCATTAAACGAAATACATTTACCGAATAATTATTTTGGTCGGCATTTATGTAGTTTTGCTGACTAATACTCCCTCCCTCCCATAATATTTGTCCGGTCCGCAAAACGGAGACGTAAAAATAATACTATTTTTGTAAGAAAAGTTGAGAAAAAATTCAACAACTTACTAGATCTCGACGAGTTCTTTTAACTTGCGAAAAAAATTCGAATTTTTTCTTGAAAGAAATGCATGATTTTGTAGTCTCCGTTTTGCGGACCGGACAAATATTATGGGATGGAGGGAGTAATAGGTTTAGTCAGAAAAATACGCATTTTCATGAATTTAAAAAAATCAATAAATGAAATAAATTTCCCAACTAATTTATTTCGTCAGGATTTATATGTTTGCCAACTAAAAACAATTTTAGTCATGGAATATCAACTTTTCCCCCCTTTTTAAAATTTTCAATAATAGAAATATTTGTTCCAACTACATTGATCACGATGCAACTTTCCCGATCAAAACCATTCATTTTTTTGTCCTTCTTAATCATAAGTTTTTCGTAAAATTTTGGCTTGATTAGGTTAAAGTTGCCCCTTTATCGGCACACAAATTCTTAAATTAAAAAAAAATCTTGTTTGATCAAGTGTCTACCTATATGGGATTAACTTTATTTTTGGTACGAATGATCTTATTCGTATTGCGTCAAAGATAGATGATTTTGATTGCTAAAAAAGATCTCCGGCGAGACTCATTTAGTGCATTAACACTTAAACGTCTCCGAACACATTAAATAGCTTTCAATCATGTGGTCGCTGATATCGAATGATCTTCGATTTTGGTGACAATACTACAATCGGTAAGATTTGAAATTCTAACGATTCAGATCGAGCATTATAAAAAATAACGATACAGTTACCTTTGCAATCTATACTTCTTATTTACTTGATAATCAACTAAGTCTTATGTTGTATTCGTTGTTATAGTAGCCACACAATTGTCTTACAATCATGACGATCGAGACCGTTGATTTTGTTGCACTTGTTGAATTATTCATTCTCGTAAATTTGTGATTCGATCAGGTTTAGAAAACCCATTTATCGACACATGAACTCATTATAAAAAAGGTAATTTTTGTTCGATCAATTGTCTAACAAATATTGATCAACCATAATCTCGGTACGAATGATCTAACCAGTAATAAATTAAAGATAGATGGTTTGGAAAGAAACTTCAAGTGGGGCTCGAGTGGTGTGCTATGAAACTTTAATTCTTTTGGACGCAGTAAAAGTCTTCTGATCATGTGGTCATTATTATGGAATTCTCTTCGATTTTGGTGACAATGCTATAATCGGTAAAACGGAAAATTCTAACGGCTCTGATTGAACATGATAAGAACATCCATAGCGATAAAGTTTAGGGTTTGCATGCAATGGTGGTACAATTAGAGCCCACGAAATATTTTTCTTAAATCCTAAAATCAAACAATTGCCGACTAATTATTTATTTAGTCGGGGAATACCAATATTTTTGCGCTAATTTAAATTTTCGCTGAAAATCTTGGCGGCATTGTGGTAATCCCCGACAAATCGGTTTGTCGTCAAATTTGTTTCCCAATAAAAACGGCAGCGTATAGGATACACCTAGGGGATAATTTTCCCCCACGTATATTTCTTGTCTTTTCCAGGTCGCACACAAGGTTTTTCTTTCTTTCTTTCTCTCTCCTCTCTCGGCCGACTCTCTGTCACCTCTCCTCCAAACTTCTCTCTTCGATTTTATCGAAATAGAATGAGATTTTGGAAAAATCCCAAGTACTAAAGTTGTTCTACACGACGATACCTTCCTGTTCATCCGAAAAATTTCATGATCGGAGCGCTTCGAAGTTTCCTCTATGTTCGGGCATGCTTCTAACTTTTGAGGTAGGGATCTTGTGCCTCCTTTACGTGTTTAAGTGTTAGTTTGATGTATAAGAATCAAGTTTGATCATCTATTTTGAGTATTGAATAAATCTGGCATATGCTGAAAATTTTGTGGGTTCTGGTAATCTGTCTTTTGGGGGCTCTTCTGCTTGGAATCAATTTTTGGTGTCTTCATAACAGTTAAAGTACGTTTCAATACGAAGATTTTGGTACCAAGATCATGAAAAACAAATAATCACACAATTAGTTATAAATTTTTGAATACCGGCTGCTTCCTGAATGTGGAAATCTGTGCGTGGCTGTCTTCTTTTAACTTTCGGGGCATGATGAACAATTTGGGTGGCTTTGGGTCTTTTACAGGAGCTGAATATTTAAGTTAAGAAGAGATTGGCGTTGGAATCAAGTAATTTGGTAAAATATACAATTTTTGGTGGATTTCTAAAGCAAGGTTGGTTGACTGGGGCGAAAATGGTTGCGAATCTGTTATTCTTTTGATTGTTGGGTTAATCTCCTCTCTTTTCTGAACCTGGGATTTTTACTGAGTATAGAGCTTGTAGTGGTGTGAATTTTGGCATTGGTTTCAATATTTTTGGGTTTAAGGTGGAAGAGTTACGATTTTTCAATCAATTTTTACTTATTCCTGCGTAGAATCCGACAGCACCAGCGGACTTTTGTAAAATGGCCATAACTCCTAGCTCGAGACTCGAAATGACCCACCGTTTGTTTTGTTAGAAACTAGACACATAGAGCTTTCCTATGATACATCCCATGCATCATGGGTATGTCCGAGTGATAACAGATTTGCATCCAAATTTGACCCAAAATCTGCCTTTACACTAGTTTCACTGTTATGTTGAGTTATAATCGCGAGGCCGTAGTAAGGTTACTTGAACTCTGTTTTTGACATACGACCTATCAACTCAAAGAAGAAGAAGTCTACTTTTCAATGGTTTAAATGTCGTTCTTAAAGTTACGTTATTTGATCGGATATGGTCAGAACTTGAAGTGTGAATGATTAATTTCACCTATTGGATATGTGGGGATATGATCACTTGGCATGGTTGTTAAGCATTGATGGGTATTATATAGATGAGGATCTTTATAGGTATTTGCAAATTAGACTCTTAATGGAGATGTCACAAAGGGGGTACATTAGGTGGTAAAATGAGATGTGAAATAAAGGGTCGATTTCCTATGTGAAAGATGTGGGTTTTTGTGCTTTCTTTATTGAAATGATGATAATGAGATAGTGTTTGTTGAATTGCTTGAGAGAGATTGGAGAAAAGTTTTGGTTGAATGAAGTGGATAAGGGCCGGTATGGTGGAATATGTGTTGGGCAGTGAAGCCTTAGAATTTTTTGGTCTTCGTATGTTTTGGGGAAAACACCATTAGAAAGTAGTAGCCTCTGGAAAAGAAAAATTGCTTGGCTTGCACTATGTGTGGGTGTCTTCGGTAGAACACAGTTTTGGTTCACCTGGGAAAACAATTGCTTTAGCAAAAAATATTGCTTGGCTTGCACTATGCGTTCGTTGGTATAACCTCCAATTGATAAGTTACATGGTTAATTTTATAACAGCGAGGAACTAAATATTTTCTCTTTATGAAGCTTCTTGAGTAATTTTTTTTTCTTTTTCGTTATGAGGAGGAGTGATGTTGCAGTGGTTGGGGAATTTTTAAGTGTTCGAATGTTAATTTGACTACTAATGGCCAGCTGAGGAAGCATGTTCGTGCTCTCGGAATTACACTTTGGGTGTAGTATTTTGTTGCCTCATTTGACCACACAATTATGCATTTGTTTCGGCATCAGCAGGGCTATTGCTTTTCCAAACTGCTATTGTGCTCTTTAAGGGATTAAATTGTATTATCCATGACTGTCAAAGGTGCGATGCAGCTCGTCATCTTTTGGCCACACCGACTAACATGCCGGTAGAGGTTGTACCATCTATGCCGAAACTGCCACCATTTCCCAAATTCACCTTACCAGCAAGCCCGTCCATCCCAACTATTCATACCTTCCCTTTCTCACCACCTTCAAAGAAGTAAGCCATGAAACTACGCAACATGGGGAACTCCAGTATTCTAGTTTATATATTGTGGCCGTAGGAGT
The DNA here is from genome assembly GCA_019656295.1 of Rhododendron mucronatum var. ripense. Taxonomy (NCBI): domain Eukaryota; kingdom Viridiplantae; phylum Streptophyta; class Magnoliopsida; order Ericales; family Ericaceae; genus Rhododendron; species Rhododendron mucronatum. The sequence goes on along the minus strand of BPLT01000220.1, from coordinate 499,080 downwards.
TCACCAATAAGCCTTTGTTGGTCTGCAATGGTGTGTAGCGTTCTACACTTGTAGTGTGTGCTTATAGCTCTCTTGTAGTGTGTTTTTCCTGATATACCAAAACCACTAGACAAATTTGTGTTTCTTGGCAAATTAAAAGATATCTCTCCTGTTGAGGCTAAACTCAATAGCTCAGATGCATCCAATCCTTTGGCCGGGCTGAGATCACACCTATCAGTCACATGATTTGCCAATGCATTTTTGGACATTGCTATACATAGCGCCCATGAGATAATCAACAAAATACTTACAGTTGCTCTCGACTTCAATTTGTAGTCCATTTTGTAAACCTTAATATGGATTAATACGATATGGATTCTGCTTTTATGTATACTGTTTGGAGGTTGGTTCGGTGAATTAGTCAACTTACCATTGCACTTCGAGCCATTTTTTCCTATTCTGTATTGTACGTTATAGATTCTGCTTTGTTAGAGTTGTAGTATGATCTCTCAACACAACCACTGATCACAACCATAGTTTTAGAGTTTGAACATGAGCTATGGAACCACTAAATTTGGCTTTGATCACAGCCATGTAGTGCTGTACATGGCTGTTTTTTTGGCATTTCAAGTGTGGTACCTTGCTATTTTTTTGTGTGTTCTTTGAGTCTTTTGTTGTGATGCTGAAATTGAAGTTGTAATGCTAGAATTGAAGTTTAGAGATTGAAATCACTTCTATTAAGTGCTAAATCTGTTGTTGTTGTAGTATAGATGCAAGAATTTGGTTGTTGAATTATGGAAATAACCTACAAGAGCTGAAATTATGTGTAAAAGTGCAGGAATTAAGTGGAACATGCTGGAAACAAATTGTATTTGGTTGAAAACGTGTCCTCAAGTGCTGGAATTTGGTGGTTAGGTGCAAAAATCTGATTTTGTTTGCTTAAAATATGGTCTTGAGAGTTGGAATATGAGCTCATGTTTTTGGATTTGAAAGCCAGTAGTTATTTTTTTACCGTAACTGGTGTTTCTGCTGCCATATGTTTTGTTTTGGCTTAGTATTTACCTATGTTCAGTTTTTGAGCGATGAGATACACTAGTTCATAAATATTAATGGCAGATTGTTCTTTTTTCTACAGATTGACACTTTAATGGAGTATCCTGCATTTATACTTTTGGTTATTAACTATCAAGATCAAAGATATTGTGGACGTGCTTGGATGTTTTAAGGTTATCCGTTTGTTGAAGTTGAACTTTTTAGTATTTTGTGGCCTTGCAATTTAGATACATTTTGTAGTTGGAGACGTGTCATTGTTTTGTGCTCTAGAAATTTGGAGACAAGTTGTTATCACCATATTTGGTGTACACTATTACTATATTTATAAAATTTTGAATTTGTTTATTGGAATTTGTATTAGTTGTATTAGGTTGATTTTGTGGATGTAATGATTCGTTGGCTCAAATTTATAGATTTTGTAGAATGGGAAAAAAATTTGCAGGAAATTCTGGAATGAATCTGTGGATAAAAAAAAAAAAAATTTCTAGAATTTACACAATTATAATGAGACATTACCCGACTAAACATTAGTCACTAATAGGCCCCACATTTCCCGACTAAACTTTTGGTCGGCAATATGTTTAACATTTCCTGACTAAATTTTAGTCGCCAATAGTATACCCATTCTCCGACTAAACTTTTGGTCGGCAATAAATTTAATATCCCCCGACTAAATTTTAGTCGCTAATAGTATACACATTTCCCGACTAAAGTTTAGTCGGCAATAGGTTTAACATTCCCCGACTAAAGTTTAGTCGGCAATAGTGTATACGTTAGCCGACTAAATACTTTTTAGTCGGCAAAACGCTTTCCCGACTCTCATTCCTCGCCAAAGTTGCCGACTAATTTATTTAGTCGGGGAAACCATTTGCTGACTAAAAAAGGGACATTTGGTGACTAAAGGGTTAGTCGGGAATTCTATTTTTTCTTGTAGTGGTTATACGTTGAAACACTTGATTGGTTTTGAAAATAAAAGTCTGGAATTGGATTCTTCCTGTTGCTATTTTTTTATTGGTTTCGGTTGCCGTTGTTCCTCTTGTGATTGATCCCACAGTCCATATGCATACATTATTAGATTAGAGCTTTCTACTGGGCTAATGTAGCAGACCTCTGTATGACAGAATTTAATAACACTCTGCTGCTCCGAATCAGGCACACAACGGCGAACAAGTTGGTCGGCGCAATACTTAAACAAATAGGGGTCATCATAGGAAAACCATTTCACCTCCGCTAAAAATCGACGCTGCTCTTGCAAATTCCAATGGGCAGGCAGCAGACCGGTAACCAAGTAATTCACAATGTCCGCATACCATGGAGCCGTGGAGATTCCAAATAATTGCTCGTCGGGAAAAGAGTCATCGATAGGAATGTGCGATGTATGATCATCAAATTTTAACCGAGACAAGTGATCGGCCACCACATTCTGTACACCCTTCTTGTCCTTAATAGTGAGGTCAAATTCTTGCAGGAGCAAATCCACCTGATCAACCTCGCTTTGGCATCTTGCTTCATGAAAAGGTATTTCAGAGCGGAATGATTGGTGTATACGGTGATCGGTGCTCCAACGAGATAAGACCGGAACTTGTCCAACGCAAAAAACTATGGCAAGCAACTCTTTCTCCGTAGTCGAATAGTTCATTTGAGCCTCATTAAGCGTCTTACTGGCATAGTAGATGACATACGGCTCTTTCCCCTTTCGTTGGCCCAGAACGGCCCCGACGGCGTAATCACTGGCGTCGCACATCAGCTCAAAGGGTAACTCCCAATCCGGTGATCGCACAATAGGTGGAGAAGTGAGACTTGACTTTAACCTGGCGAAGGCTGCCGCGCAAGCTGGTGTCCACTCAAACGGCACATCCTTGGCGAGCAAATGGCATAATGGCCGGGCAATGGCACTGAAATCTTTAATAAAACGCCGATAGAAACCGGCATGCCCCAAGAAAGATCGGATGTCCTTTAAACACTTAGGAGGTGGGAGATTTCCAATCAAGTCAATTTTGGCCCGATCCACCTCTATGCCTTTCAAAGAGACAATGTGGCCAAGAACAATGCCTTCGGTCACCATAAAGTGGCACTTTTCCCAATTGAGCACTAGGTTCTTTTCCTCGCACCGCGCTAGCATGAGCTCCAGATTTTCAAGACAAGCCTCAAAAGAATCGCCGAACACAGAAAAGTCGTCCATGAACACCTCCATTATTTTCTCTACCATATCGCTGAAAAGACCCATGATACACCGAGAGAAAGTACCGGGGGCGTTGTAAAGCCCGAACGGCATTCGACGATATGCAAAAGTCCCAAATGGGCACGTGAAAGTAGTCTTCTCCTGGTCCTCCAATGCCACCTCAATCTAATTATACCTGGAGTACCCGTCCAGAAAGCAATAAAACTTGTGGCTCGCCACCCTTTCCAAGATTTGATCGATAAACGGAAGAGGGAAGTGGTCTTTCCTTGTGCTTGCATTCAATTTTCGGTAATCAATGCACACCCGCCAACCGGTTTGAACACGCATTGGGATGAGCTCATCTTTATCATTCCTTACCACAGTCACCCTAGACTTCTTTGGAACCACTTGAATCGGGCTCACCCATTTGGAATTTGCTATCGGATAGATAATGCCAACGTCCAACAATTTAAGCACTTCCGCTCGCACGACATCCTTCATAATCGGATTCAATCGCCGTTGAGGTTGGCGCGAGGGCTTGATATCCTCTTCAAGATAGATGTGGTGGGAGCAGAGGGAGGCGTCAATGCCTTTAATGTCGGCTATAGACCAGCCAATTGCATTGGGATACTTCTGCAGCTTGGCTATCAATTTCAGCTCTTGGGGTTAAGTGAGTGCGGAGGAGATCACCACTGGGTATGTTTGGCCGTCGCCAAGATAGGCATATTTGAGTGTATCCGGTAGTGGTTTAAGGTCAAGAGTCGGGGGTTCCACGCTCGACGAAACGGCTCGCTTCTCAATTGGAGGTAACTCCTCAAATTTCGGAACCCACGGGTTTATAGCACATACCGCTTCCTCATCTAACAAGGAGCACAAGTAAGCAACGTCGGGGGCATCAAGAAAATCAGCCTCGGCAAAAGTAAGCGCCAACTCCAACTCATCTTTGCAAATAAATTCATGGACATGGTCTTGAACAAGTGCATCTATCATGCTTACTCCGCACACATCCTCATCATCTTCCAATTGGCTACCGATATGGAACATGTTGACTTGCATCTTCATGTTACCAAAACTCATGTTGAGTCGGCCATCCCGGCAATAGATCACAGCATCCGATGTTGCTAGAAACGGCCGGCCAAGGATGATCGGAACGGACGATTGAGCCGCCGGTACCGGACAGGTGTCTAGAACTACAAAGTCCACCGGGTACACAAATTGGTCCACTTGTACAAGCACATCTTCCACCATCCCCTTTGGAACTCGGATACTCCGATCCGCCAATTGTAAGGTAACCCGAGTCGGCTTCATTTCCCCCAACCCAAGTTGTTGATACACTGAGAACGGTAGGAGATTCACGCTTGCACCCAAATCAAGAAGTGCTTTCTCAACAACCTTGCCCCCAATAGTGATGGATATCGTTGGACACCCCGGATCGTTGTACTTGGGCAGAAGGGTCGATTAGAAGAGAGAGCTCACTTGCTCGGTTAAGAATACCTTCTTTTGCACTTGGAGTTGGCGTTTGTGAGTGCATAATTCCTTCAAAATTTTTGCGTATGATGGAATCTGCTTGATAGCATCGAGCAAAGGCAAATTAACCTGCACTTTCTTGAGCACTTCATAGATATCGCTATTCAAATTTGGCTTGGCCGGCGCCCTTAGACGATTTGGGAATGGAGCGGGCACATTGAAAACGGGCGGAGCAGTGTTCTCTTTTGCCTTTCCTTTTTCTTCTGCAGCGGGGGCTGGCTTGGGAGATTCCCCATCTGATAAAGTTGGTTTTAATGGTGCCGGAAAAGGTAGCAAAATCGGCGCAACTGGCGGCTCCACTTGGGCATTATCGACCGTCTTCCCACTTCTCAGCGATATGATGACCTTTGCTTGCTCAGGGAAAGTCACCGAAGAGCTTTGTGCAAAATGTTGGCCTTGAGGGTTTGGTTGAGCCTGGGTAGGGAGTTTCCCTTTCTCTTGCTGCAGTATGCCGATAGCCGTAGTCAGTTTACCCATTTGATTTCTTATGTCATTCATGGCTTGAGCCGTTTGTTCATTGGTGGTCGTTTGCATCTGACAGAAAGCATTCAAAGTATCCTCCAAAGAACGACGATGCGGTGGTGCTTGATGTTGCTGAAATTGGTTTTGCCCTTGAAATTGGCCCGGTGGGATGAATCCTGGCAGGCCTTGAGTTGGCGGAAAACGGGGTGGACCTTGAAATTGAGATTGCTTCCAAGTTTGATTCTGAGGAGGAGGAGGAGCTTGAGAGGTTGAGGAAGTTCCCACGTCATTCTGATTGTTCCAACGGAAGGCTGGGTTAGACCGCAACCCCGGATTATAAGTGTTGGAGTAGGGATCCCATCGTTGACTCAATGCACATACTTCCTCGGGGAGTTGATTATAGTGCTGTCGGAGGGTAGGGATGGTATGACAATTATCGGTCGAATGACCTGTAGTTTCACATATAACGCACACCTCCTCTACTTGCTGAACCTCCTTGACTTCTTTAACTTGGGTTGAGTCTAGCTTCATTTTATCCAACTTCAGGGATAGCTCTTCCAACCTTGTCTCGAGGCCATTGTGCTCGCTGACCGAAAACTTGCCAGAACCTCCCGGTCCTTGGTTTCTCATTGCTTGCTCGCCCGGATCAATGTATTGCCAAGTTTGAGCCCTTTCTGCCAAGGCGTCCAAAAATTCCCAAGCTGCATTGGGATCTTTGCCCATAAAATCTCCACTCCCCATAGTATCGAGGAGCTGCTTGGAATCTCGATCACATCCCAAATAGAAATAATTGATCATTTGGTACATGGGAAAATTGTGGTGTGGAACAGCTGCAAGCAAATCCTTATACCGCTCCCACAGCTTGTAAAAGACCTCCCCCTCATTCTTCTTGAAATTCTGAATTTGGTCCATAAGAAGCTTGGTTCGACTAACGGGAAAGAATTTTGTGGTAAACACATCTTGCACTTCCCCCCATGTGAGCAAAGATCGGGGCTTCAAGGAATGGAACCACTGCTTAGCCTTATCTTTGAGCGAGAAGGGAAATAACTTCAGGCGGGCTTGATCTAGCTGTTCCGGTCCGGTCACAAAGGTGCTAACAATAGTTTCGAATTCTCGAATATGAGCATAAGGATCCTCCAATTCACGCCCCCGAAACTCTGGTATAACCCGATGATACTCTGGCTTGAAAGCAAACGCATTAGCGGCAATGCAAGTGGGAATGGCTATGGGGGAGACATGTGGACCCCTTTCTGGTGTTCAGTAATCGCGCAAGGTACGAGCTGCCGGTTGATCTGCCATTGGGGTTAATGGAGGTGATAACTCACGAGATGCAGAACGATGTAGCCGGTTCGATAAAGGGCTACGATAAATATTGAGCATACAACCTGCACAATCCAACTAAGCAAACTAGAGGGGCTATGCCGCCGCCTCGTTCACAAACAGTCTCGTGGGGTTATGCCAGCACCACGGCTAGATAAATATGCAACAAAATAATAAAAAGGCAAATGATGCTCAATTTAGCTTCGTTAAACCTCAAATCGAATTGGTGGCTCAGTTAGAGGTATCCGCTAAGTTGAGTTCGACTTTACACAAAAAGAAAATGGACGGAGTACTTACAATGGTTTGTCGATCCTCCAATAATAAGCTATATAAAGAAGTCCCCGGCAACGGCGCCAAAAATGCTTAGCCTTCAACTTCGCCTTCGAATAAGGTTGAATAAAAACCCCAAGCGTAGGGCTAAATTGTCGGTAGCATAGTAAACCGGTAAGACCGGGATCGTACCACAGGGAATTCGATGATAGCTTAATTGGATTGTAGGTTGAAATGGTAGAGTGCAGCGTTCAAGACGGCCAATTAGGCGATGCTTTAAACGGAGAAAAATTGCCAAGGCGAAAGGCTAGGAAATTGCTCAATTAAATAAAAGAGGCAAGTCTAAGGATCTTCTAACCCTTGACAAAGGATATTACCGGTCCTTAATATAACTCAGGCGAGAGTCACGACCGCGTGCTCACGCCCGGGCGATTTAGCGTTTAACGAATATTTTTCAAGAAAGATGTGAATAAACGAAGGCGAACCCACTTGTTTGACAAATTAATCGAACACATAGGAGGCCACGGGCCCTTGGTGAGGTGCTCGCCAAGACCGCTTGGCAAACGCCTTACCAAGTAGTTAACACCCCTTGTTTAGACCAAAAATGCAAGTAAGCCCTATTCCGTGAATCATGAGGTTTAAGCCCTAAAATTCGAGAACCGAATAACACCTAAGTCCTTGGGAAAGATTATCCCGAGACTTGACCGAACGACTACTCACGCATATTTAAAGCACAAAACGAAGCATAAAAATGAGACATAAGTTTTACCTGATAAAAACGAAAACAAACTTGATTTTATAAAGGATCTAGTCCACGGCTACAACATTAATAAACGGAAAAACAAAGAACGAGACTTACTTGGGTTCTTGAAAGAAATAGCTTAAAAGCTTGGAGAGCTTTAATGGAGTTTTTAGCAAATTAAAAGACTTAAAGTGGAAGAGACAAAAGATCCTCAAGAAGAGAGAGGGAGACCCCTATTTATACAAAGTGACCCTTCTCTCTCAAAACACCCCACAAAATATCCTAAAAGTAGCCCAAAAGTGGAAAATATCCCAAAAGTAGAAAGTTGAAAAAGCAGAAAAAACGTGGCTCAGTTATGCAGTATGAATTGGTACAGCCAATTTCCAGTACCGGTTCATGTCTTCAAAAAACTCTGAAAAATGTGAACTCTGAACAGCATGAACCGGTACAGGCAATTCCCAGTACCGGTTCATAGAAGGCAGAGATGTGACTTTTGCTCTGCTTTGATCCAAGCAACCCAACGACCTTCTTTTCACTTGATTTTTCACCCAACGGCCTTGGTGGAATGTCTCCTCACTGCCTCGAGACCTTGGATGCTTCCGAGTACAATCCTTGGCGTTAAAACCCGCCTTAGCAACACGTATTGACTGAAACAACCGAAACAAAACCTTACGTGCAAAATGAGATAAAAAATGATAAATAAAGGAACCAAGATGCTTCAAATTAAGGAACTAAGGAACCAAGATTATACAATCTTGGTTGCTCATCACATCCCCCTTACTGGTGCAGAAGCTACCGCAACTAGGTAGCTGCGTCTCCTAGAAGTTCTTGGAATCAAAGATCTGCGCTTTCCTCCGGTACTTTCCTGAGTGACGGGATGCTTTCTGATGTTATTTTTGGTGGAGATTAGAGGAAATCGCCCCTAATGGGTGCATCCACGGCCGTCAAAGTCAGAAGTTGTATACCACCGGAATGTCCAAGACCTGAAAAGTGATCTGTCACACCAGAACAGCAAAGAACAGATTAAAGCATAAAAACAAGGTACACAGAAAGATTAACCAAAAATGAAATATGGCTAGCCCATTGTGTTGGAAAATTTCCAGATTTTGTGAATGATAATTGGGACGTTCGGAGGGTCTCTCGAGACAACCGAAAGGACTCCCATTAGTTTGTTGAATCTGGACGAGGCTATTCAATTTTCCAGCAGTTTCTGGTTGAATAATACCCCATGAATAGAGGTTAATGTTGGCATTTGCGTCTGCCATTCATTCTCGCAGTTTTGTGTATTAATTCTCCTCTATTCAAGGCTGAGAATTCAATTACCGTATTCATTTCCTGGCCTTTTTCAGAGGCTCCTGAGCAGTATATAATGGGCAGTCCTCTCCTCATTCTGCACCAGCAAATTCACGACTTCAAGAGCTTTGAAATTCGTTCTTGTGTGAGAGAGAGAGACAGGCAGTAGTGAGTTCGCCAATGCGGTCAACGGTAGTGTTCCGACGGCTTGCAGTTTAGCCGAGCCAACAGTGGGATGAAGACGCCGAGCAAGATCCTATAACACCCACGGTAGGGGGCGAATCTTTCTTAAGGAGACTGTGGTATCACACAGGACTCGGTTTCGATCCTAAAGATTCTGTTTGTATCTAATTCTTTATACTCTGTCAACTGCTTTGTATTTTGCAATTCGATTCAGTATTGTAATTTCATCATTGATAATGAAATTGTTCTCTGAAATTTCTGTTATTACCGAGATTTTTCCGACACATTGGGGCTATGCGAACTTACCACCTTTGTAACGCCCCGAATTTTGGGTACGTTAAATAAAACATTTTATTGAAATTTCAAAATATAGTCTAGCTCTTTATTACAACATAACTCTCACAAGAGTACTTTCATTACAAAGAAAGGGAAACTAGGGTTCCTATCTACAGCTCCGCCAGCTCCTCGGCTCCGAACGCCTCCAAGGTGTACAGTTTACCCTGTTTATCTACAAAGTCTGACACATTATACCAGCGCCGCCACCGATATAATATGTCAGGGTCACCAGAAGTAACATCATGACCTACAACGCTCAATAGGGTAAACCCTACCCACTAATCCATAACTTACAAACAAACGATCATAGAAATCAAACTAATAACGATAACACAACCACATTCTCGATCTAACGTTGTTGTCCAAGATTTCCTGATTTCTCCTACGCGACTCGTCGTAGACCGTGTCAACGTTTTCCACTTACAAAACAATCTTTCAAATTATTTGCATTGGCTCCGTACCGCGGATAACCAAGCCTTTCAAAATCATTTGCATTGGCTCCGTACCGCGGATAACCAAGCCACAAACCCAACCTCGATTCCGCCGCGCCGGGTTCCCGAGTATCCTCACAATGGTTCCGCCGCGCCGGGTTCCCATTGGCACACATTGCATTGGCTCCTCTCCACGGATAACCAAGCTATACCTCACCATGGTTCCGCTGGTCCGGGATCCCATGGGAACGCACACACACAACCTCACAATGGTTCCGCTATTCCGGATTCCCATTGGAACACACACACACACACATAATGTCCTCGAAATGGTCATTATGTAGTTTCTAAGATATCTTCTTTTTCGGAAAACACATTTTCCTTGTCAACCACACCCTAGGTGCCATGTTTCTACTTTCTCGATTCTCGTGTCTTGTTTACATGCAAAGACTTCCGCGGTAGGACTTTTCCACATAAACAATCATACGACATTCGTTGAAATCTTTAAACTAACAACATCATTCAACTCCATACTACTTAGCATACTCAAATCAACACTTAAAGCATAACGCCACATGTTCGGATGCCCTTGGAGTGATAAATCACTTATGCTTTATCGTGTCACAAGTAATACAAGCAATTCATATATGTATTCTCATAAACATCTTAAAAGATTAAAATACGAATACTTCGTTCCAAACGATAAGTTCTTTCTTAGAGATCAAAACAACATACGTTATACTTGAGATGGAAAATAAGAAGATCATACATAACTTAGGATAGAATAAGAGTATCCTACCTTGATCCGAAACTAGTCGGGGCCGAATAAGCTAGTTGAAAAATCCATGGGTGATGAAACTCGCGAATCTGGCCCGAACTTTGGACGGCAGTAACTCGGCCAATCTCTAGCCGAATATGCTTTTTCTTGGGTCCAAATCAAAGATCTAGAAATCCTCTACAACTTCTGTGAAGGAAGTTGCTCCTAAAAATGACCCTAGGTTGGAGAAAAACGGTGATAAAGGAAGAGACAGTAAGCTGTCTGGAAATGGAAATCCGAGAATTTCACTGAACTTTGGATGGCAATATCTTTGTCATTTCTTCTCCGATTGAGGTGGTTCTTGAGCCTAACTTGAAGCTCTCGAAGGGTTCTACAACTTTCCTGAAGAAAATTGATCCTAGAAACTGATTTAAGTAGGAGAAAAATGGCGATGAAGGAGAAGACAGTAAGCTGTCTGGAAATTGGGAATCCGAGATTTTACTGAACTTCGGATGACAATATCTTTGTCATTTCTTCACCGATTGGGGTGGTTCTTGAGCCTAACTTGAAGCTCTCGAAGTGTTCTACAACTTTTCCGAAGGAAGTTGGTTCTAAAAACTAACTTAAGCAAGAGAAAACTGGGAATTTTCGAAGGGACAGTAGGCTGCCCAGAAATGGTTTCTAGAGAGAAGGAAGAGCAAATGCTTTGAGGTGCGAGTTGAAATGCTTGGAATGGCCTTCTATTTATAGGCAAAGCTTGAGCTCCTCTCCTCTTCTCAATGGCCGGCCCCCCTCTCTCTCTCCTTTCCTCAATTTGACATTTGTCATGCCAACTAGAAAGATCAAGGCCTAACCTTAGGCTTGCATGGCTAAGATTTGATTCTTGCAAGACTTGGTGGGCAAGGAGGTGTGAATAAGATTAATTGTACAAGATATTGTGTTAAACAATTGCTAATGGTACAAAGGAGGACAATGGAGGGTTAATTCCTTAGCTAGGAAGGAAGTTTCCCATGGATTTGAAGTACAAGAAGATCAAAGCCAAGTACCAATCAAATCCCTCCCTCTCTCTCTCTCCCTCATTCGGCTCTCTCTCCTCTCTCTCCTCTCTCGGCTTTCTCTCTCTCTCCCTCTCCCTCTCCCTCTCTTGCAAAGTACATATGTATATATATAAGTATACTACATGTGCAAGAAGAAGAATAAAATAACAAGTACTTTTGGTACTTGAAACTTAAAGGCTAAAACTAATCAATTAGCACATGTTGGTTAAACTAATAAACTAGGGTACAATGTACTCTAGGGAATCAATTCCCCATCCAATTAGGTACAAAACCCTAATTAAACATAATACTAGAGTACTTAGAGAATCTTAGGGTTAAAGACTACCAAGTACTTAATTAATAAAATATTGAACATCATCACACGGGATTCTTGAAAAAGGACTAGTTAAATAAACCCATGGTACTAGATGAAAGACTAACCCTTTAACCATTGGGTAATAAATCTTCTAACTTCTATTATCCAATGGACAATAGTTGCTAGGGAAATTATATTGTAAACTAATCAAAAATGTCCTTTAAAGTATTTTAAAAGTCCATTTTTAAAAGATAAAAGTACTTAGCCAAGTATACTTTTAATGTAAAGAATTGGGGTCCTATTATTCAATGGATAATAGTTTCCCTAACATTTATTGTCCAATGGACAAAGGATAAAACCAAAAATATTTAAAAGCAAAAGTATAATCAATTCTTGTTCTAGGGTTCAAAAGGTCCAAGAGGGGCAAAATGGTCCATTTGCGGTTAGGGAAAAGTAACCAAATGATTTCCTAGTTTAGTTTCTTCAACCGGATGGTTAGAAGCTAACTAGGCTTGCTAAATAAGACTAAAGTGCAAGAAATCAAATTTGAAGGGTAAAAACGTAATTATAACAAATTATAGAAATTTAAAAGTAAATCCAAGTAATAAAAATAAAATTCAAATATTTAACGAAATTTTCACTGACCAAAAATCAGGGTCGTTACAACCTTGATCCCTCAGTGTTGAGTATTGCGACTTGCAGGTAAAAAAAACCCCAAGAATGATGAAGAAGTCCACTAGTTTGAAGGTTTCGTGTACCTTTGTTTTAAATGGAAGTCATTGATCGATTGCTCGTGGGGTAGGTTTTCATGCCAAAGTAAGTTGAACTACGCAAAACCTATGTCGTCTCTCTTTATTTGATTTCTCTCACTTGTGTTTGGATTCTTTCACGTTTGTTTGCTTTGCTTCGCACGCACATTAATTTTTTGTATGCTGAGATTCAATATATGTAACCACCACTTATTTTTGGCGTGGCTGAGTCTTTGATAGCCCACACACAATTATACATTTGTTGAAGAACTCCATCCTATAACCAGTATTTGGTGTTAATTACCAAAGTTCTCTTTCTTTCTTTCTTTTTGAAAAGGCAAAAATTTATTAAGAAATTCGATAATGGATACATCGAATGAGGTAGAAGGGGAAGAGGAGAGGAGATAGAGAGGATAAGGGGGAAAACTCCTAACGAGAAGTTGAGAAGAAAAGGAGAAAAAACATTTGCCACTTAATTAGGAGTTGTTTGATAGTCTAAATTCAGCACTTAATTAACTGAATGGATTAAGTAATAAGTGATTAAGTAGATTTTATAACTATATTTACACTGCTTAAAATATTAAGTGTCTCTTGAAATGTAGACTAAAAGTAGCTTTAAGCCAATTAATTCTAACTGAATTTATGATTGCTATTTATGATTGCTTGCATTCAACTCTTCTCTCCTCCAGATAGCACTACCCTTCACACTGCCGCCACAATCACTATTGCCGTCGCCACCACCACTCTATCCGCCAAGTGGTATAATGAAAAAAGTCATGCAAATATTGCTTTTTTAAGTAGAGGTAATGACTAATTAGTATTAGTGAATTATTTTGTGTTCAGATAGTCACGTTAAACATATAGAGAGTATCTGACTACACTTTCATAATTGTATAAGTTGACTACAAAATATCTATTTTTGTAAGACAAGAAGACATAATTAACAAATACTGATAGCGTACATTTTTTTTATAGCGTACATTTTATATGTGCCAAAAAAGTTCATCATTCGCCACCAACGTTTCGAATCTTATTACGCCATCCGTCTCTTTATGTTTGTCTTATCCGCATAACAAGGACGTAAAAATAATACAATTTTTGTAAAAAAAATTCAAATTTTTTTCAACAATTCACTAGATATTGACGAGTTCTTATAATTTATGAAAAAAATTTTAATTTTTTTCTTGAAAGAAGTGCATTATTTTTGAGTACGTACTCAGATCAATTAGATGGATAAGCTTGTGAAAAGCCATATATCTACTTTTAAGGCTTTTTAACTTTTTTGGTCTCCAAAGTATTTTCGTTGTGCCATTTTGTTCTCCAATATTCCAATTGCTAACATTGTATCCCCAAAGTATCAATTTTATCTTTAAATGGTCCCTGCAGCTGAAGCCGTTCCTTCCCTCAGTCAAAACCAAGGGCAATCTTGGTATTTCACGCCCTTTCTCCCTCAAAACGGCGTCGTTTGGTTGGAATTTGGAAATATTGATTTTTTTTTCCATGGTTATTTTAGGGTTCTTATTGAAAGCCTTAAAGTCAAAAAAATAATTATGACTCTTTAAGATAAAATGATCAAAAAATTAAGATTTTCGCACAAATTCAAACATATTGAAAATTTGAACACTTAATTTTTTCATCATATTTTTTAATATATAGTGAAAATTTGAACACTTATTTTTTAATTTTTTCACCATATTTTTTCACCAGATTCAAACATATTGAAATTCTAACCGAAAGTAATCATTTGAACACTTAATTTTTTCACCAAATTTTTTAATATATGGTGAAAATTTGAACACTTATTTTTTAATTTTTTCACCAAATTCAAACATATTGAAATCCTAACCGAAAGCAATCACTTGGATTCTAGCAAAAAGCAGTCTTCGCAAAAGCAGTAATACAAAAAGCAAAGTTGTTGGACAATTGTCTCAATTTAAACATGTAATGGAGCAAGAAATCGACAATGAAATCTATTCAAAATTGAAATTATCAGTTAGGGTTGAAGGATGGAAGATTAAGACTGACCTCGCTGTCCGGGACGTTCCTTCGTCGTCGTGAATTTATTATTTTTTTTTGCTCGACAAAAGAAACTTTTATAAATCTCGGAAGGTTACATCGAGGGGGAATATCGAAAGCACATGATGCTTACGAGATCAGACAAAGAAGAAAACGAAAGAAACACTAAAACTAACCTTCCAATAGAGAGTTGAACGGATCACCTGACACCATTCAAACACATATTACAATTTCACCTTTCTAATTCCATCAAGGAAACCTTCAAAATCCTCCACAGTATATACCTTGATATCGAACTTCACCTTAATCCACATCGCAACTCTGGTTTTGATCACCTCACCCACTTGCCCTACTCCTGTCGAAGCATTATTGAACACGTTGTAACGACCCGGATTTTCAACCCTATTTTTTTTTTTAATAATAGAGTTAATACTATTGATAGCATTAATAATATCATAAAAATATATATATATATACATATATATTATAATCTTTTCCTTAATATATATACAAATATAATTATTATTATCTTTACTTTTGCATGCAATTATACACAATTAGAAAGAGTTAAGAGTTCCACCTCTCCTCCTCATGCCTTTCCCTCTCCTACTCGATCTCGACTTCCTCCCGGACCATATAACCGCCCTTATTTTCGTCCATCTCAAGCCCAAGAATTTGAGTCCTTATCGAACTCGATTTATTTAACCTCTTAAAAATTTTCCTATATATACCCCATTAATCCGACCCTAGGGTTTATCAATATATTTTCCACGCCCCACCAGTCCAGAAAAGAGAGAGAATTCGGAGAGAATAAAGCTCCAATTCATGGAGTTCTAGAGAGAGAAAGAAAGAGAGAGAAAAGTGGGTTTGTGATCAAGACTCGACCGAAATCCAATTCAATCATTTCAGACCCTTCCTACAACTCCTAGCATCACTAAACGTCACCCAATTCGGTCCCAAAGTTCCCCGATCGAAGAACCCGAAACCTTCTTCCCAAATTTTCAAGTTTCGATCAAAAATCAATTCGATCCGATTTGAGGTAGTATAATCTCTCCTAACCCTCCCTCTAAGTATATTTAATGTTTTTATACTTAACCCAATGCCCCGAATGGACCCACGCATCAAAACCGAGCCAAAACAACAAAAAAATCAAATCTGCATTGAACCTTGCGGCCGCAAGGTTCGGGCCGCAAGAACCAGACGAAAGGTCGCGGCTGGGCGATCCACCGCAAGGTCTGACCGTTTGACCTTGCGGTTTGGACAGTCTTTGTTCGAATCGATTTTGCGACCTCCCGAACACCGTTTTCGACCTCCGAACTATTTTTTCTAGACTTCTCACACTTCAAAGATCATAACTTGTTAAGGTCATATTTTTTTTATTTTATTATCTATTTATTAAATTATTTTTTAGTTATCGTTCAAAGTTTATAAACAAAAATTAGTTTCGACCTTTTAACTAATGTTTTACCACTCAACTAAATTTTTCTAGACTCCTTGCATCTCAAATACAGTAACTTGTTAAATTAAATATTTTTTTTATTTAATTCATTATTTATTGTTATTTTTCAAGTAATTCCAATCAAAATTACTTTACGACCTTATAAACATTATTATTAATGCTCGAATAATTTTATTTAGACTCCTCACTGTCCAAATATGAAATGATGTCAGTCACAACATTTTTTTTAATAATTAGTTATTTATTGTCTATTTACTTCACTTTCGGTCTTTTTAATTAACGTTTTCCTATAATTTAATTCTTCGACCCTCCGAACCCAACTTTTGACATTCCACTAATTGTATAGGACCTTTAGGACTCTTATGAGGGTTATGACTAATTATTCTAATATTTTATCTAATTAAGGTATTTAATTAGCTTTTAATTAATCTAATTATTTAGAAATAATTAGTAAGAGTCTAGAAAATATTTTTATTAAATTTTTTTATAAAAGTTTTACTTCATTATCGACATTGTGGCCATACGAGAATAAGGGCAACGGCCCATTCATAAAAAGTTGTGTGATTGCATTGCTCGTTAATTGTTTAATTTATTATTTGATTTAATTTTATATTGCGCCAATTCTTGATTTATATGTTAGATTGGACCCTAGAGACATGGGGTGGTTTGCGAATAGAGTTCATACTAGACGATGCTAGGTAATGGATGAAATGGAAAGTTTTTATTTCTAGAATGCCTGCAGATGAGATTTTGAATGTGATGAGATTTGTGATGAGATTGAAACTGGCGAGAGTCCAGTGATGAATTGATAGACTGGCGAGAGTCCAGTAATGAATTGAAACTGGCAGGAGTCCAATGATGATATAAAACCTGGCAAAGTAAGCCCAGTGATGTTTTGATAAAACCTGACGGTTGGTCAGTGATGTTTTATGATGATAAAACCTGGCAAAGTAAGCCCAGTGATATTTTGATAAAACCTGACGGTTGGTCAGTGATGTTTTACGATGATAAAACCTGGTGGGTAGCCCAGTGATGTTTTGATAAAACCTGGTGGGTAGTCCAGTGATGTTTTGATAAAACCTGGCGGGTAGTCCAGTGATGTTTTGATAAAACCTGGTGGGTAGTCCAGTGATGTTTTGATAAAACCTGGCGGATAGGGCCAGAGATATTTTCCGATGATAAAACCTGGCAGAGGTCCAGCGATATTTTGTGACAGTAAAACTTGGCGGTGGTCCAGTGATACTTTCTGATGATAAAACCTGGCAAAGTAAGCCCAGTGATGTTTTGATAAAACCTGACAGGTGGTCCAGCGATATTTTGTGATGATAGAATTGGTGGGAGTCCCGTGGTGATTTTGATGTGGTGATTAAGATGGGCAAACCCTAGTTATGATCTGGGCATGACTAGATTTTCCTTGTTGTTAGGCTATCGATCGATAATGAATAGATTTATGAACATTTTACCTTCTTGCATTGATGATATATCGTTACCTGCTAGCTGTAATGTAAGGAGGGGTGATTGGGTTGGATTATATTACGGGGTGAACTTTTTCACTCAGGCACGGATTGTCTGGCATCCGTGTCAGATTTTGCAGAAAATCAGTGGAAGACTCAGGACCCTGAAGGAGGGCGATACTACCTAGAGACGAATCCGGAGTTGGAGACTGAGCCAGTATACGCTTGGAATCCGTATCAATCCTAGAAGACAGCTCTGTTATTTTGTTTAGAGTATTACCACGAAGACTATTTTCAGTATTTCTTTAATGGTTTGTAAAAGAAGAACCTTTAGGAAGAATTATCCAGTTTGGATTTTGAATTTAAATTACTAAAATTTTAGAAATCAATATTTAATACCTCCGATTTTATTTCCGAAAATCGGGGCGTTACAACTTCGTATCAGAGCCAGGTTTTATCATCGAAAAATATCTCTGGCCCTATCCGCCAGGTTTTATCAAAACATCACTGGACTACCCGCCAGGTTTTATCAAAACATCACTGGACTACCCGCCAGGTTTTATCAAAACATCACTGACCAACCGTCAGGTTTTATCAAAATATCACTGGGCTTACTTTGCCAGGTTTTATCATCATAAAACATCACTGACCAACCGTCAGGTTTTATCAAAACATCACTGGGCTTACTTTGCCAGGTTTTATATCATCACTGGACTCCTGCCAGTTTCAATTCATTACTGGACTCTCGCCAGTCTATCAATTCATCACTGGACTCTCGCCAGTTTCAATCTCATCACAAATCTCATCACATTCAAAATCTCGTCTGCAGGCATTCTAGAAATAAAAACTTTCCATTTCATCCATTACCTAGCATCGTCTAGTATGAACTCTATTCGCAAACCACCCCATGTCTCTAGGGTCCAATCTAACATATAAATCAAGAATTGGCGCAATATAAAATTAAATCAAATAATAAATTAAACAATTAACGAGCAATGCAATCACACAACTTTTTATGAATGGGCCGTTGCCCTTATTCTCATATGGCCACAATGTCGATAATGAAGTAAAACTTTTATAAAAAAATTTAATAAAAATATTTTCTAGACTCTTACTAATTATTTCTAAATAATTAGATTAATTAAAAGCTAATTAAATACCTTAATTAGATAAAATATTAGAATAATTAGTCATAACCCTCATAAGAGTCCTAAAGGTCCTATACAATTAGTGGAATGTCAAAAGTTGGGTTCGGAGGGTCGAAGAATTAAATTATAGGAAAACGTTAATTAAAAAGACCGAAAGTGAAGTAAATAGACAATAAATAACTAATTATAAAAAAAAATGTTGTGACTGACATCATTTCATATTTGGACAGTGAGGAGTCTAAATAAAATTATTCGAGCATTAATAATAATGTTTATAAGGTCGTAAAGTAATTTTGATTGGAATTACTTGAAAAATAACAATAAATAATGAATTAAATAAAAAAAATATTTAATTTAACAAGTTACTGTATTTGAGATGCAAGGAGTCTAGAAAAATTTAGTTGAGTGGTAAAACATTAGTTAAAAGGTCGAAACTAATTTTTGTTTATAAACTTTGAACGATAACTAAAAAATAATTTAATAAATAGATAATAAAATAAAAAAAATATGACCTTAACAAGTTATGATCTTTGAAGTGTGAGAAGTCTAGAAAAAATAGTTCGGAGGTCGAAAACGGTGTTCGGGAGGTCGCAAAATCGATTCGAACAAAGACTGTCCAAACCGCAAGGTCAAACGGTCAGACCTTGCGGTGGATCGCCCAGCCGCGACCTTTCGTCTGGTTCTTGCGGCCCGAACCTTGCGGCCGCAAGGTTCAATGCAGATTTGATTTTTTTGTTGTTTTGGCTCGGTTTTGATGCGTGGGTCCATTCGGGGCATTGGGTTAAGTATAAAAACATTAAATATACTTAGAGGGAGGGTTAGGAGAGATTATACTACCTCAAATCGGATCGAATTGATTTTTGATCGAAACTTGAAAATTTGGGAAGAAGGTTTCGGGTTCTTCGATCGGGGAACTTTGGGACCGAATTGGGTGACGTTTAGTGATGCTAGGAGTTGTAGGAAGGGTCTGAAATGATTGAATTGGATTTCGGTCGAGTCTTGATCACAAACCCACTTTTCTCTCTCTTTCTTTCTCTCTCTAGAACTCCATGAATTGGAGCTTTATTCTCTCCGAATTCTCTCTCTTTTCTGGACTGGTGGGGTGTGGAAAATATATTGATAAACCCTAGGGTCGGATTAATGGGGTATATATAGGAAAATTTTTAAGAGGTTAAATAAATCGAGTTCGATAAGGACTCAAATTCTTGGGCTTGAGATGGACGAAAATAAGGGCGGTTATACGGTCCGGGAGGAAGTCGAGATCGAGTAGGAGAGGGAGAGGCATGAGGAGGAGAGGTGGAACTCTTAACTCTTTCTAATTGTGTATAATTGCATGCAAAAGTAAAGATAATAATAATTATATTTGTATATATATTAAGGAAAAGATTATAATATATATGTATATATATATTTTTATGATATTATTAATGCTATCAATAATATTAACTCTATTATTAAAAAAAAAAAATAGGGTTGAAAATCCGGGTCGTTACACACGTAGTCATTCCTCGCCAACCACAATGACCAAATTGTAGCAAAGAATGTTGTTTCCCACAAATGATTCTCCAAATTTTTAAAACTATTGTCAAACCACCAAGTAAAGAGAGCATCCAAAGATTGAGGACACACCCATCTCACATGCCACCAATCCAGGATCAAAGACCAAACATCCCATGAGAATTTACAATGTAAAAAAAGGTGTTTAGGTGTCTCCAAATGCATAGAACACAACGGGCAAAGTGCTGAATTGCCTTCAAGGATCATGTTTCTAATTGAAGCACAGATCTAGTAGCCACTCTATCTTGAAGGGCCATCCACGCAAAAATCTCCACCTTAGGAGCGCTGAGATTTTTCCAGATTGTTTCCAATACCGAATTTCTTACATTTCCGGACTGTTCCCATTTGTTGTACACTGATTTCACCGCGAAACAACCATCAGAGGTCCACCTCCATTTCAACAAACCGCTTTTAGAATGATCCAAAGTCATTGCATGAAGTCTTTGTTGTAAATCCTCCAGTTGTTGAATTTCCCAATCATACCGAATTCTTCGGAATAGCAAATTCCAATTCCCCACTCCACTACCACCTTTCACGACACTGATCATCTCATGTTTTTGCAATGACTTGAGGTAAAGACGTGGGAACTCCTCCTTAAGAGTAGTGTCCCCCATCCACGTGTGGTGCCAAAAGGAAATTTCCTATCCGGAATGAACCTGCCGTCTAAAACCTTCTTGGATAATAGTCCCAATACATGAGGATGCCTCCCCTACCGAACAAATGTCCCTCCAGATATTCGAAACCACGCCAGACACAGGCAAACTGGGTAACCAACATCCTTGCTCCAAATTGTATTTACGTTTAATAACCTTCACCCTAAGGGAATCATTGTCCTTATAGAACCTCCACCACCATTTGGCCAAAAGAGCAAGATTTTGAGTAATCAAAATTTTCACTCCTAACCCACCATATTCCTTCTTTTTAGAAATCATCTCCCATTTAACCAAATGAAGCTTTTTCTTGTCCATCGTATCGCCCCAAAAAAAACTGTCTTTGAATTTTCTCTAACCTCTTTGCTACCGAAATTCCTCCCTTCGCAACTTACCCATCTACTTCGTGAATTTATTATTTTATTCTCTAATAAATGGGTTTGATACTGTGGCCATATCTATTTTCATAAAAATAATTTTGCTCAAATGATCTCCGATTGTGCATCAGTCAGCACTCGATCAATATGATCTTCAACAAGATTTACCTTCTTGACTACCTCTACAACATGAACCCATTCGATCGTGCAGATAAATCAGAATGAGATCACAATTAGATGAATTCACGTCGCAGTTCAAATGGGTTTGATACAGTGTGGCAACATTCATTTTCGCAAAAGCAAATTTACTTCTATCGCATTCGATAATATATCAAACGGCTTTCGATTCAAACGATATTTACCAATGTTCTTCTTATTGACAATATTTGCAAGATGAGCGATTTCGATGGTGGAGATAAACCGGAATGAGCTCACAATTTGCCAAATACACCTTTTCATGGACTTCGCAGGGGGAAGATGAGAGGCCCATATGAGTATAGAGCGACGGCGTTTTTGGACAACCTCCCATTTTCAAGAGGGGAGCTTTGTATATAACCCCACCCGTCGACAAAGCCTGCGTCTCTCTCTCCCTCTCCTTCACGATCGAAGTTTAAATGGGTTTGAGCTTTGTGTGTTTTGTAGACTTTGAGATTGAAGTCTTTGGCCAATCCGTAAACATTATGTTGCTCTGGTTTTAACCGAGTTTGTTGCTAACGTATGATAAAATTGCAAAAAAAAAGGTTCTTGATATAATTTATCCAGTTAGAAGTCAGATTATGAGTAATAAAAGAAGGGTTATATCTCTCTTTCAACTGGACTTCGGGTTGGTGCTGTGCAGTGAGGTGCACAGCATTACGGCATCATGTTGTGCACCTTCGAGTCGTCGAATTGTGCATCCAATGACTCTACCTCATCTCGGCAACCAATGATTGAAAGCCGTTCATTGCCGAGATAAGATTGAGCAGTCGGATGTACAATCCGACGGCTCGGAGGTGTGCAGCACGGTGATGCGCACACTACTACTACACAGCACCATCCCCGATTCCTTAATAACTGTTCCATATACTTTGAGGATGCAATGTTAGCAATTGAAATATTGGGGATCAAAATGACACGACAGAAATATTTTTGAGACCAAAAAAGTCAAAAAGCCAATTCCAACCAAACGACGCCGTTTTGAGGGAGAGAGGGGGTGAAATACCAAGATTGCCCTTGGTTTTGACGGAGGGAAGGAACGGCGTCAGCTGCAGGGACAATCTAAAGACAAAATTGATACTTTAGGGATACAATGTTAGCAATTGAAATATTGGGTACCAAAATGGCACGACGAAAATAGTTTGGGGACCAAAAAAGTCAAAAAGCCCTACTTTTAAGTGATTATTAATTTCGGCTTTTACTTTATGCTGATCATTAATTTAGTTTTCTGTCAACTATGCGTGCTACCTGCCAAGTATTCATTTAATAATTGGTTGTGATTTTTGGTTAGGTCCATTCTATTTCATTCAATTTAAGTACCTTAATTGGCATTTCAAGTGAAAGTGCAAGTGGCTCTGGGATCACTTCTTCTTAGTAGATACATAGCTGGAATTTGACCATGATAATTGATAGGGAATAGCTAGGTTGATTTCTGTATTCTATATGCTTTTGCATGTGAGAGAAAGTAAATTAATGATGGAAAATGATTGCAGATTATTATTTTTACTTTTTAGGTGTTAAGTAAGCAACTGTGCTATAAGCACATATAATGCAGGAACAAGTTACACCGTCGCCGCGGTCTGTTTTACCATTCTCCTCTCCTTACATTCAATTGTCCAAACACTAATTACATCAACAGCACTAGTACCGGAGGAAATAATCGGCCAAGGAGACCCAAAATCGATCTATTCATTTTCCTACAATTTTCTTGATCAGTCTTTCCACCGCTCAACGATTGGAGTTCGTTCACTATTGGTGATCGGCCACCTAGCGTTGTTCAACGGTGGGAGTTCAAATAACAACGCTTAAAACCAGTTCTCTATGGTTTCTCTTCTCTCATTGATCCCACCAAAATGCACCCTTTTTGATTTCTCAGAAAAAATCCAAAAGGAGAAAAGACAATTTCTCAAAACTCAAATTATGTTCTTTGACATGTGCTTCCAAGTTTTATCGGGTTTTTGGAGTTATTTCTAAAAAATTATTTAAGAAAATTTTAGAGGACGTTTCAAGAAGTAGAAATGATGAACTTTAATTCCGGCTCTATGCGTGCTCTTGCTGTTGATGAATTTTTTTTTTTTTGGAGAAAAATTGATGATCTGTAAGTATCTGGAGTTGGATTTTGAAATAATTATGTTTTTAGATAAGTTTTGATTATAAGTTCACATTATTTTTTGAAAATGATTATAAGTTCAATTGATTAACCCTTTTTCTTCAGGAAAATAAGACGGGTGGGGCTGTGTTATTTTATTTTACTTTTTGAGAGAAAGTAGTTAAAACCAAACACATTAAAAAAATTATGCCAAAATAAGGGATTAGTTATTAATATGTGGCTTTAACTCTAATTGGGAATTTAAGCATGTACGAGTACATAAAAGCGTATAGAAAAAGAGGGACACAAAGGTAATTTTATACCTACAGTCAACAACATTAACTGGAGCACTGTACTCCAAAATCATGAGAAGTCAAGTTGGTCATTTCCAAATGATTGGGAGCCATAGGGGGTAACCTGTATTTTGCCTATATGAGAGAGAGAGAGAGAGGGGGGGGGGGGGGGTGTGGTACATACTTGGCAGAGTCGGCTCTAGTTGAGCTAAAATTTGTGTTGCGACCGCTTTAGGCCTTAAAAAATTTTTGATTTTCAAAAAGCTCTCGTATTCTTTTACCCCTTATATAGTCTAAAAAAGGGTCTCATTTGGTATTTTTACTTTAAGCCCCTGAAAAGTCAGGAACAGCTATGGTACTTGGGAGGAAGTGGTCCTAAAGTTCTTGGGGCTAAGTTATGAGTAATTAAAAGAGTTTTTTTTATCTCTAGGCCAGAAAATAGAAAGTAATTCCCACTGGATCTCCTTTAATTAATGAAACACTGAAACCCTATGAAAGTGCCGAAAACTCTAAATTCTGAAAGTGCCTAGACCCAAGGGAAAAAAGGGCAAAACTTGATTTCTAACAAGACAATTGAGGCGTACATCTGTTCGAAACATGCATGTAGGATCAGTTGTATCAAAATCTAATAAAGCTAGATAAGTATCCTACGTGATTTCTAAGTCTCAGTGAACCCACTATACTCTTCCTATCTGGAAAGGCTCGGATTTTACAATGAACGATTCAAATTTATCTAAGGGATGAATTGTATAAACTCGAGCCGTCCATGTCGAAATGAATAATCGGATTAGCCGCACTACATAGTATACTGCGGCGAATGCACTATAACCCATAAATGGACCACAACCATGCATATTGCACCTTCTTTTACTAGATTCAAGTGGGACTCATTTAACCATATCACACCTTGATTTTTTTAATGCATCTTGCCAGGGTAGTAGGTTCACACTCGTCTATTACTCCTTCGTTTCAATTTCAATGTTTCATACGATTTTTCATGTAATTTCAAACTCCCAAAAATAATATTTTCACATATTATTTTTTATTTTCTTCTACCAAATTTAAAAAATAATATGCAGAAGTATATTTTTTTGAAATTAAAAAATGCACAAAAAACATAAGGAACATTTAGATTGAGACGGAGAGAGTAAGAGATTCCTCTTGTGGAGTCGCTTTGGAGGAGGACAAGAGGGTAATTTCACATGTCGCTATCTCTAGCTTACCTCTCACTTCCTCAGTTCCCTACCAAGGCTCTGTTTGGGAAACCCCACACCCCCACCCCCACCCCCACCCCCCCCCCACCCCACCCCCCCATCATGCATTATTTATTTTTTGCATTTAATTTGCAAGTTTGGGAGATGATTCTAAAATATATTCCATCGCTATACATTCTGAAAAATAAACTAAAGAACGTATGATCTAAGAACCTCGAAGAAGTTAAGTGGAATTCTGATTATATTCACTCGCAAAATCCTTATTAAAAATTATTATACACACATAATCCTGATTCTAAGTATAATTCAGCGTGAGTACACGTTAATACTTTTATCTTCGATATTTTTTGACCAGAATTTGCTTTTTGTAAATTTTTATTTAGTTGTTCATTGTAATTTTTGGGATTAATCATTATTCTCAACAAGAGGAATTCGAAAAGTATTAAAATGTGGATTGAAGTTTAAAAAATTCATATAAGATGACACTCTAGACAAAAAATATCAATTGTTTGGTTTTTGTCCGTATTCAGAGAACTTTTTTCGCTCCTCGTCACCATTCTTTTACTTTTTAGACTTCTCCCGTTGAGACAGATGATTACTCCACAAAATAAAATGTGAATTCAATAGAAGAATTCAAAAAGACGGCAAAAATACCGAAACAAAAGGGAAAATGACGGTTTAGTACGTGTTTTGATAATTAATACTCGCTTAGGACAAACTAAGAACATTTGTTAATGCTGAAAGTGTCCTTGGCGCGACAGGTATTAATTATCAAAACACGTTATTATCCGTCATTTTCCCAAACAAAAAGTTACCAAAAATATTAGCTTGAACTCACCGAATAACTTATCTACAATATACACAATTTAAAAATCTATAAAAGTAGTTGGCTTTCAAGCACTCTTTTAAGCACTGTAAAACGCGCTCACGCAAGCTTCCAGGGTAGGAGAGGGGATCACAATTTTGGTTTTTTTTTTTTTTTTTTTCCCTTTTAATGAAGGGGATCCTTTTTGACTGTGGATAGTAAAATTTGACCAAGCACTGAGTGATCCAGAAATAGACACACTTTCACTACAGATAGTGATGGATTCAGAAATGTCGTTTAGTGGAGGCATCTTGTTAATCATAGTGGCGAAAATTTATTTTTTTAGTTAACCACAATATGATCGTTACATAATTAAGGCATGCAATACAAACTATAAAAATATATAACACATACTTTCACTCAAATTATATAAAAATAAGCACAAAATCTCAGACAAAATTTGAGAGTATGAGTATGTTTTATATGAACATCGACAAGTTTTAAAATGATCGATATAGTTTTATTAATGATATTATTTTAAAATATTACTCTTAGACGGTTAAAAATAAGTACAATTAAGAAAGAATCAATCCAAATAGACAAATAGTTCGAAAATCAACAAGTATAAAAGCACCAAATGACGAAATTGAAACATAAAACTAGTTTTATATGTATATTTTAAAGATATATCCACTTGTTTATGTGTAGTAGCACACTTAATTTCATAATTATGCAAATTATACGAAAATATAACAAAATTATTTTAATTTCGAGCGGGGGAAGCAGATACGTTGTGCCACCCTATGCTAGAAGAGGAAGAAGGAGAGGGAGAGGAAGAAGAAGAAATAAGTAGTTGTATTGTAAGGACTAGAGGAATATAGTAGGGGGTAATGTTGTAAATACACTTGAATAAAAATGAAAAGAGGAGCGTGGATGATAAAAAGAAGTGTGAAAATCAATGCTCTTAAGGCTAAGTTCCTATAAGGTTTTTTGGGTTTTTTTTTTTATAGAGTTTTGTCCATATTTAAAAAAATTTACATTTGTTAGTTTTGCATTAAATTTTTGTGAATTATTAATTTCTCGAGAGGAATAAAAAAAGTGATTTTTTTTTTTTACTTCTATTGAAATATTTTTGAAAATATTCAAGATAAAGCCCAAAAGAGTCTCACTCTTTTAATTTTTCTCGTCGAGACAAATCGATAATGCACAAAAGTTTCACACAAAACTAACAAATGCGATTTTCTTTTGAATAAAGACAAAACTCTCAAAAAGCTTAGTAGAACTAAGCCTAAATACATCTTGATAAGGACTCTCTCTCTCTCTCTCTCCAAAACACTGGTCTTGTAGTGGCAGATCTAGGGTTTCGTCTCGGGAAAACGCCCTTCCTCCTCCCCTAGGCACTCTCTCCCCCCCTCCTCTCTCTCTCTCTAGCCTCGTCTTTGTTTCTCTCGCCGTTTTTTTTTTTTTGGTCATTGTTTCTCCTCCCTGCCTTGTCTATCCTCGGTCGTTGTCTCAAATCACCGGTTACCACATCTTGGGGTAATTGGATCCTAACTGTTGGATTCGATGGTAGCTGGTGGTGGCGAGGTAGTAAAGATCCCACCGCTCTTGTTATTGGATGATTGCGGATCTGGCGTAGAGGTGTTGTGGTTTCTTTTGGCTGGAGGTGTGGCTATAGAGGTGGGGCATTTCAGGTGGCTCTATTGTTGTTGTAGGAAAGCGCTCAGCGGCTGTGTGGCAGTGGCAAAGGCAGAATTTTAGGGTTAGGTTTTGGTTCTTGCTTTGAGCCAACTGGCCCATGAGGTTTAACACTGCATCTTTTGGAGTCTGGTCCTTAGTGTGTGTTTAGGCTTAGTCCTAACTGTTTTTTCTTTTTTCATTCAACCCTTGGTTAGATTTTTCGTCCCGTTTTCTCTATTCGATGTACATTTTATCGAGTTTATAGTGAAATTTTGTTGCCGATCAAAATGAAAAGTGTAAGGAAGGTGAGACACATGGAGAGAGAGAGAGAGAGAGAGAGAGTGAGTGTGAGAGAGATAACGAAAATACTATAAGTAGTCCTTGTAGTACTGCGCCGTCTGTAAATACAATAATATAAAACTATATCCCCCCGCAAGTCCCCACTATGGAGACATGATAATCTCTTTTTCCCGCCTTTCATCTAGAGAGAGAGAGAGAGAGAGAGAGCGCTTGGACCACTGAATGAATGAACACTTATATCATCCAACACTGTACGCGTCTGTCTCTGTCTAGCCATATATGTGTCCTTGGATGGCAGTGGCAGAGGTTTTATGGACCTTAATCTGTCTAAAGCTAGGGGCCGCCAGAGGACGATAGATTTACCCTCTCTCAGCATTAATCGAATTGCGCGTAACAAAGAAAGAAACAACCAAAAATTATCGGAAAAATTGAAATTGGGTTCGCATTCTATTTCATAATTCAGTTGATTTCGGGGTTACTGCCACGTCGTGCTCTTGCACCATTACCTATGCCACGTCGTGCTCTTGCACCATTACCTATTACACGTACGTTTCCGCGAGATCCATAAAGGTGTTAGGGCACCCCGTAATAGTAGTGCCCAGAGGACCACCCAATAATGTTTACGTTCTCTGGCAATTAAAGCCGTATGCTTCAGTACTAGGAGTGATACCGGTCCGGTTTCAACCGGTTTGGGTGTATTTTTCGGTTGAAACCGGTTATCCGGTTTGAGATTTTTAGAAACCGGAACCGATTGAGATAAACCGGTTTCGGTTTCGACCAGCTCGACCGGTTCCGGTCCGATTTATCGGTTTTCATTCATGAGCCATGTATTGGGCCCAACACATCAAAAAATTTACAATTCAACCTATAAAATATCAACCAAAAATCTATAATTCAACCATTTTTTTTGGGCCCAACAAAAAAGGATCAATTTTGAGTCTAATACATAAAAAAAAAAACTCATAAAAACATAACTAAGCCCATAAAAACAGTTTTTATACAATAAATATATTTATTACACCAATATATATTACAAAATATCAACCAAAAATCCATAATTCAACCACTCCCCTATGTTTTTACATATATGTCTATATATTATTATACATATATAAAACCGGTCTGGTTTCAACCGATTTTTAAAACATATAAACTGGATCGAAATTATTTTTCCGGTTTATAAATTTTATAAACCGGAATCGAATCGAAATTATTCAACCGGTTTAAAAATCCGGTCCGGTCCGGTTTTTTCAGTTTCGATCGACTTTCCGATTTCGAGTAAAAGCCCTATTCAGTACTTTTATGGTGAGAGATCATTGGATCAGCTACGTCCATAGTCCTCGTTTAATTGCTAGTATTTTGGGAGGACCATTCTATTCCAGTTCGAGTACGTTCAAGTCGGGAAATAGTACCCAAAAATGGTATTAGCTGGGCTTTCCCTGATTGCCCCTTATTCGGAAGTGCCAGTGGGAGTCTGAGTTGTACTTTTTCGAGCAAAGTCCACTTTGACCCCTTATGGTGATCGCTATGTGCGGATACCTCCCTCATAGTTTAAAACTAAGAACATAACCTACTTGTAGTTTTGAAAATGTACGGATAGACACCCTGACGTCATGTTTTCCGTCCATATTAACTGACACAGCATTAAAAGACCGATATACCCTCATTATGTCCCTTGATTCTTTTTTTTTTAAATCTAATCGCACCATCCCTTATACCAAAAATTAAATCCAAACCGTTGATATTGTAAATTTTGACGAGTACTATATCTATGCCAAAATTCAAGTCAATCAAAAAATGAAAAGCCCATGGTCGAATCGATTTTGTTATGAAATTAAAATTTCAAATTTGAATTTACTAAAAATTACATCACTGGGTTATTGATGCCTGATCGAGATGATTTTTTACGGAGATACTCTATTATTTATTTAATACATTATAAACGACTCAAATTATATTCTGGAGGCGTGCGAGATACACCTCTGTTAATGTGAACGAAAAATATGATGGCAGGGGTCTATCCGCACATTTTCAAAACCACGGGTAGGTTATGTGCTTAGTTTTAAACCATGAAGGGGGTATTTGCGCATGACGATAATCACAGGGGGTCAAAGTGGACTTTGCTCTACTTTTTTTGCACAGGCATGAGAGTGTCCGAGTGAGCTACGCAACATAAAAATCTTTTTGCTTTATTTATTTAATTAATTAAAAGGGTTAATTCCATTTAACCTCTTTAACTAGCACACTTATTTCAGTTAACCACATTCAACTAGGGGGCGTGATTAAAACCGGGACAAAATCCGCATAGAGAGTTGATCATTTAGACCAGTGGCGAAGTTAGGATTAAGAATCTGGAAAGGGCGAGTTATAACTAAAAAAATTCCAACGTCAAACATCTCTTTATTCCTAAAACAACAAATAAGTAAAACAAACAACTAACAACAAATAAGTAAAATAAACAACTAACAGTATCTTTGCACTCAAATTTGTTTCGTTTGCCGAGCAAAAAAAAAAAAAAAAACAGTATCTTTGCACTCCATCGTCAAAGGATTAGTTAAAATACATTTATTAAGATTGATTATCCATCAAATAGAACAAAAGTAATTTAACAATCTATCAAAGTGGAACCGATGTATTTACAAATCACAAAAATCATCTAAGGTTGATTGACTCTAGACTAAATTGCATCGCAATTTTCCTTTCGATATATACAATCACTTGTCTGTAGAAATTCAATACTCAGTCGAGAAATTTCAAGCCAATTCAATCAAAGAAAAAATACAAAAAGTAACAGGAGCCACCGAGTTTGTTAGTTGTCAAAAACGATGGAAGGAGAAGCGAGGGTTTTGTTTGGAAGCTTTGTTTTATTTTTTTCAAGAGTGACGGGAAATTTGGGGTCGGGGTTTTTATTTTTTTCAAGAGTGACGGGAAATTTGGGGTCGGGGTTGGACTCCACCGGACCCCTTAATACCTCCGCCTCTGGACGGCTAAGGTTTTGAGAGAGAGAGAGAGAGAGAGAGAGGTGGTCAAAGTGCTGCCGGACTCGGTTTGAAATGGACGAGACTTGAGGAAGGGAATTAAGGCATGTGAACGTTCCCCACCCACCCACCCACCCACCCACCCACCCACCCTCTCTCTCTCTCTCTCTCTCTCTCTCTCTCTCTCTCTCTCTCTCTCTCTCTCTCTCTCCAGATTATACTTCAAGTACTTCACATACATATTTATCTATTTTGATTATAATTCAAACTCTACAATTCGCAATCGCGAATCTACAATAACAAATGAGTACCAAAAATCATCTTAAATTCTCCTGAAGGTCCTCTCGACCTAGAGTCAGTGGGGGTAACAAAGGACCACCAGGGCACGTGCCCCACTAAGGATGGCAATGGGAAGGATCGGGGGTGGATGCCACTATCCCTGTCTCCGATCTCCAAACCTAAATCCCTTCCCATCCCCACCCCGATCCCCATCGGGGATTTATTTTTTACCTTTCATCCCCGCCCCAAATAGGGAATGAGGATCCCTATGGGGAATAGGAGATCCAAAGATTCCAAAACTTAAAAAAAAAAAAAATCATCTGCCATTACAAAATACAAACTATGAAACTAAATTTTAAAAAAAAAATGATATAGACTGCCATTATAAACCAAATGCCAAGGAAAACAACCACAGTTGCTGACTAGATCTAGATTGTGGTCAAAATGAAAAAACGCATGAAGAAAAGGTGAAACAAAAATACACAAAAAAGGAAAAAAAGGTGAAACAAAATGCATTATTCCAGTTCTGACTAGATCTATCAAACATTTAAAAAAACTATAAAAAAATAGGATTAGGCAAGATTATACAAACGTATTCCAGTTCTATCCAACATTATTCCAATTCTTAAATATACAAATGTATGAACCAGATAAAGTTCTAAATATTCAACTGCAAATGAGTTCAGAAAATGAGTCAACAAATCACTAGGATTAGGCAAGACGCTTCTTGACTTCTCTTTTTCAAGAGGGAAAACAAAAACAGAAAAGGAATAACCACGGGGGTTTGACAGTGGCAGTGCCGTAAATAAATAAAATCTTAAACTTCTTAATTCTTATGTATATATATAACGGGGATCGGGGTGGGGTGGGGATGGGGCGGAGACTAACTCATGTCCACCCCTATCCGTTCCCCACTTATTTTTTTAAATTATCCCCATACCCTTTCCGATCCCCAAATAATTCCCGAATCCCCTACCCATTTAGAGCGGGGAATGGATCGGGTTGGGTCGGATCAGCCGAAATTGCCATCCTTATGCCCCACAACATTTTTTATTTTCTCGGTTTTAGATTTTACTTAAACTAAATAATTATCACTGTTTCGATAATTCATTGGTCGCGGTCGCACAAATACGCACATTTCCAAGGATGTTTTGATCCCTCAACAAAAATGGGATGAACCATTAATTCATTTTGTGAACTTTAATTTTTTATTCATTCCTAATAAAATCAAATCAAATGCACATTCATAAATGCTTGATCATATCATATACGTAGTAATTTTTTTTTTCATGAATTGTTTAAAATCAAGCCCTACAAGGAATGCTTTTTCATCATCGAAGTAAAAACCCAAGGTAGACTATGCGGATTTGAGTAATTTTCATCTACTTTTTAGGTTGGTGAACAAAATAGCATTCTACACAAGCATGAAACTCTCTTTGCTTTTTCATGTGTCAAGGCGCAAGTCACCGTCGCATCGCCCACAATTATCAAGTCGTGAATGTGTTGTTGTCGGAGCTTGACAAGTTCTTGTTTCACAGTGCCTCCACCAATACATAATCCTCCTGGTTTTTCCAGTGCCTACATTCTTGTTTAGAGGGGGTGTTAATATGTAGTAACAATGATAACTTAAGAAATTTTCGCCAAGGACATTATCAAAGTAAAAATTATGACGTGTCACCGAACCTTATAGTTTCTTCGGATTCTTCCCTCTCTCTCTCTCTCTCTATGAAGTACATTGGTCCATTAGTTGTACCCAAAAGAGAGGAAAAGGGCCTTCTTCTTTTTTTTTTTGCATGAAAAATGAACTTCATAGAGGAAAAGGGCCATACAACTAGGGCTGCATATAAATTGACCCGTTTGTGAATTATTCGAGACTCGACTCTAAAAGGCTGGTTCGAAGTTGATTTGTCTACTAAATAAAGTGAACAACATCAATTTTAGGTTCGTTTAATATGTTCAAATGCCTTGAAAAGTGTTTAAAATGCATCAAAACTATATTTTTTATACTCTTCTAGCCTTATTTTTTATTTTTATATGTTCAAGTGCCTTGAACTTAGTTTTGGACAAAGCAAAATTTCATTTGCTGCTATAGACATGTACGATAGCATAAGTATATATCTTAATTTTTTTACTTGCTAAGATTCGTGATCAAGCTCAAATTCGATTCAAATCTAAGCAAACTTGGCTCATCAAGTTTTATTGTGCTCGAGCTCGCCTAAAACTCATCTCGATTGGACTCAATTGCAGCCATATTTACAATGGTCCTTCTCAATTTCCCTTTGTTGCAACCTAAAACCTTAAGGGCTTATTCGGTTGGACCAGGGACTCAAAACGCCGCGCAATTTTATCTATTTATCTCTGTCCACTCATTACTTTTAAAAACGTCTCTCAAAACCCAAACCGAACAGGGTCTGAAAGTTTAATGGTATTGAGGTATCATCCCGTAGTGCCCAACACCTTTTTTTACAATACATTCTTGTGGGGTTTATATATTTAGCAGAGAGCTCCGCACAAAAGTGCGGGGGAGAAGGGTGTTGGGCACCCCACGTGGCGGTGCCCCCACCTAACAATTTTTCGCTAAAAAGAGAACAAGGAAGTAGAAAATCATTTTATCTTTTCTAAGGGGCTCTTCAGAATTTTAATTTAGTGGTGACAAAAATGTGAAGAATTCTTATCTATCTAATAAAACACAAGGGTCTTTTGGGAATATTCCTAAAGAATATTCTCTCTCAACGGTTCAGATTTCTCTTTAACACAAATTTTATCTACCCATACAAACAAATCCAACGGTCCAGATTTCTCTACTCTTTCCATACAAACTAATGGCATGTTTTGTAAATATCATCCAATCCTGGGGCTTAAAATCCTGGGGCGTATATTGGAAACATCTCCCAGTAGAAAGGATAATTTCAACAGATTTATAATATCAGGACAATATACACGGCAATTGATAGGGTGTTTTAGTTTGGGTTTCTTTTTTAAAAGTTCTTTTTTTTTCAATTTTCAAACTCAAATATAATGAAAATGAAAAATAATTTCATGATTTTTTTGGCGCCGTATAAAAGATGTCAATGAAATCTATCAAACAATATCCATAATAGTAGGAAAATTATTTGTGTAAACACATAATTTTTGAGTTTGAAATTACTTTTCTTTTCTAAAAGTTCTTTTTTTAAGAAACCGGAGCGCCCTGTAACTAGGCGAGGGAGGATTTTTGGAAAGATTTGATGTATTGATTTTTGGAAAGTTTTGCGTTTAAATACATACAATAAACTGACTAATTTTATTGGGAGATAATGGCAGATTTTTAGGTGACAGATTTTTACGGGAAGCTTGATTTTTAGCAATAATTTTTGATTGCCGATTTTTTTAGCAATATAGACTTTGGCGTTTACCATGGAATATACTGGCTGATTTTTCGGAATGTGAAAAAATTGTTAGTTTTTTATTTAACAAGTTTCTACCAGTTGTAACACAATTTATTTGACTCTCATTTTTTGGGTGTGTGTTCAAAATTACAGGATAAATAGTGAGAATGAAATTAATATATATAAAATTAATATGGTGCGTGGAACACGTCTCTCTCTCGATTTCAAGGGGTTCAAAATTTGAATCACTCAAATTTCTTGCCTTCTGTCGCAGCCGCTGCCTTCTTTCTCCTCGCACCTGCCAAATCGATCACCAATCTCCGCCTACTACTTCCTCCAGCCCTAATCACAAAGTTTATTTTGATTCCTGCTAGAAAGTGATCATACTTAGGGTACTTCCCTCCACAGCTCACGAAATTGTACATGACAATACTTAGGTTAGGAAAAAAATCATGTGCGCTGTTTATTGACTATCAGATGTTTGTATAAATGTCGTTCCCAATTTCTCTAACTAAAAGATACCATTCTTCATCATCATTTTCCTTCAAGTTGTATGCATTGTGAAAAGAAAGTTCCAAAGAAGTTGGGTTGCCCGACATAGCTTCTAGATTGAACAGTTTTGATTAGCCTTAAGCTAAGGTTTGCTCATGGTCTCTTTCTCTATGTATTTTTGTAGGTTCCTCTCCAATTTCAATAAATAGAATTAGAATCTATTTGTGTCTACATTTCTTTTGAAATTGCATGCTTAAGTTGTTAAATGCATAGTATTGGTTGGTATTCTTAGATTTTTTCTGATTTCATTGATGCAGAGGCTAACTGATGTGCTCCTTGGTTTTAACTTTTTACCTGATATTTATTGGGATTCCATAAGCAAATTGGGAGAGTGCCGTAAGTACGGTAATTCTCTTTCGTTTCACTAAGAAGAGGATCACATACTGCATACTAATAAATCGATTTAGTATTTTGAGCCACTAGCTAGCAAGTGCCGTTGGCACGGACAATTCCAACAGGAATGCGTAATGCCGTAGGCACGGGCAAACACTAGTATTCTTATATAGATATAAGGCTCTATATAAAATAAGCATATTAAAGATTTATTGGGCCTAGTTTGTTTTGTTTTGTTGAATTATATTATCTATTTACTCACAAATTGAGGTAAATTTTCATTTACTTTTGCTACGGATGAATTATCGAGTGCCGACATATTAAGCAAAAGTTTAATTATGTGTGTAAAAATACATAATTTTAGTGCACCCTCTAAACTCAGGCGAACCCCTCAACACCATGTGGAGCTTCTTACTCTCTTTCACTGTTCCAAGTCCAACCCACCCGACAAAAGAGCGACGCCCATAAATTGGAGGCTCTAGGGTTCTGGGTTAAAAACCAAGAGTGAAGAATTGAGAGAGAGAGAGAGAGAGAGAGAGAGAGAGAGAGAGAGAGAGCCAAAAAACGAATATGGAGTGGAATCAAGGGAGTTACCTAAGACCAGTACCCCCTTTTGTTTCTCCCCCAGATAATTCCATGGGTTTTCTCTGCAACTACTATGACCACTACCCAGGTAATAATAATACTATCATCACTCATCATATCTTGTTTTGGTTTTCTCTTCTCTTTTTCCGATTTTTTGATAAGTTGAAAAAAAGCATTTGCATGGCTCATAATATCAGCTACTACTACGTTGACATATAGACCTTATGATTATTCCTAAAATCTCAGACTTTCTTTCTGGTTTCAATTGCAAAAAATAGTAAAAAATGAAAGAGCCTTTTTAAAAGCTTGAATAGTGCTTTTCGACTTCTGGGGTCGGTAAATCCGTACACTGGTATATATACATATAGAAATTTTTTTAACGGCAGTAACCGTGAATAGTTATTTAGAGAGTCCATTGTAATCGTTTCAAAATCGTTTTGAACAGTTCGGATGTTGATGAAATTTTTCTGAAGGAGAGTGGAGCTTTTCTCGTTAAAATCTGAACCGTCTAGAACACTTTTGGACAGTCGAAATTGGTTGCTGATGTAAATAACTTTTTCACGGCTATAAGTTTCTCTCATATACATATATGTGTACATTGACTTAATGGGAGAAAGAAGCTACAAAGCGTGATCGGTAAACTTGTTAATGGAAAGAAAAAGGTTAAAGGGCCCATCGAAAGGTTTATGATTTGATTTACAGGCTTAAACGAGATGAAGTATCCGGCGGTGGTGGGGCAAGGGTCGTCGGCGCACGCAATGGGGAGTGGATCAATGAAAGATGTGATAATGATGAATGGGTATGCCAGTGGGAACGCTCGTGATCAGATGGGGGATCAGAAGAAGAAGAGGCTGAGAGCGGAGCAGTTCGACTTGCTGGAGAGTAGTTTTCAGGAGGAGATGAAGCTGTACCCTGAGAGGAAGATGAGGCTGGCCAAGGAGCTGGGGTTGCACCCGAAACAAGTGTCGATTTGGTTCCAGAACAGGAGGGCTAGGTGGAAGGGTAAGCAGCTGGAGCAGCTCTACGATAGACTTAAACACCAGTTCGAAGTTGTTTCTAGTGAGAAGAAACAGCTGAAACGCGAGTTTGATGTTCTTTCTGGGGAGAATAATCACCTCCAAGAGGAGGTACATCTCTCTCTCTCTCTCTCTCTCTCTCTCTTGTTGCGAGCTTAGTTTCACGCTTGCGCTCTCATACACGCAAGTGTGTTATATATCAGTTTGAACATCAAAAACTAGTAATTAGTTTGATACGTAATTTTTAGTACTTTTCGTTGTTTTAATATCTGTTATCATCATAGATAATACTGATAAGCAAATCATGAATGCTCTCTATTGTTCTCCTAAATAAGCCACTGGCTTTCCCTCCAAAAATGAGCCAAATAAACCCAAAAAAAACGAAAATAAGCCAATAAGCCACTTGTTTTGTCTTTATTAAAAAAAATTGGATTTCGGTCAAAAAATTTTACTTTTTAGATTTCTCTTGTCATGAGGATACAATAATCCCCAAAAAATTGACAATAAGCCAAATGATACGAAAAAAATTTGAATAGGACAAAAAATAAGCCACTTTGACTTATTTATCCGAACATACGTTTTCTTGGCCAGAAAAAAGAAAGGAAGGAAGAATGAGTGTTTTTTTTTTTTTGTGAGTAATTGGTTTACAAGTTTATTACACATTTTTGTTTGTTAACTTTAAGATTAGTTGGCCTGGTTGGAAAAGAAATTAAAGCGACCCTTGACGATTTGCATTTTGCACTCTGTTAAAGTGTTCGAAACTTTTTCGGTACTATTAATTGTTGTGAAACTAATTGAAGTGATCAACTTTGTCACGACTTTAATTAGGTCATTTTCAGTGACCGAAACTTGCTCCCTTAGCAACTAGTTCATGTGCGCATAAACTGTACGAACTACTTGAGTTTTTGAAATTTATGACAGACACTCTTAATCACTATGGACTTGGAGCATACATAACTACTGTAAATTTTCTCACGCCACAGAAGGGTTGATGCTTCTAGGAATGCTAAACATGTCTTTGGTCGTTGAGGCTACATTCTTATAAACTTATAAGTTTAAAATTTATTTTGATATTTTTTTACTTTTCGTAACTTTTTATTTAGCTTTTCATTGTAATTTTTGAGGGTTAATCGTTTTTCTCGACGACACGAATCAGAAATATGGACCGATGGTAAAAAATTTAAATAAGATAGCTGTTTGAACTAAAAAGCTCTGATATTTCTTGTGAAAGAAATTGGTTTCTGGATAACTTAACTTTATTACCAAGTCTACAGGTATAAATAAGGGGTTGTTCGGATAAATAAGCCAAAGTGGCTTATTTTTTGTCCTTATTCAAATTTTTTTCGTATTACTTGGCTTATTGTCAATTTTTTGGGGATTATTGCATCTTCATGACAAGAGGAATCTAAAAAGTAAATTTTTTTGACCAAAATCCAATTATTTATTTTTTTTGAATAAA
The DNA here is from genome assembly GCA_019656295.1 of Rhododendron mucronatum var. ripense. Lineage (NCBI taxonomy): Eukaryota > Viridiplantae > Streptophyta > Magnoliopsida > Ericales > Ericaceae > Rhododendron > Rhododendron mucronatum. Next base: position 460,657 of record BPLT01000220.1, on the reverse strand, counting down.
GACGAAACAAGTGGCTTATTTTCGTTTTTTTGTGGGTTTATTTGGCTCATTTTTGGAGGGAAAGCCAGTGGCTTATTTAGGAGAACAACCCCTAAGTTACAATAATGAGATAAGGATTACATTTGAAACCTTCAAAAACTAAATACTTCCTTCGTCCCAATTTACTTGTCCTAGTTTTATTCTAACTGGATTTAAAAACTAGTTATATCTTTAAAGTGGTAATGAATTTTATATCCAATATGGATCTTGTTTGATAGATCTCGATTTGTTTTATAATTCAATGTTTTTTTCAAAATCTCCTAAAATATTATAAATTACAAGATATAATTAATTGAAAAGTGACACGAATTTCCAAAATTACAATTAAATTGGGACAGAGAGAGTATATTCTATCCTAAGCTACAGCTAACAATTTGAAAGAATGATAATTATCCTAAGCAACAATATTATTATCCTTATCCTTTACAGATACTAGATTTTTTCGTCTTTAGTGAATTTTTTTTGCTCGCAGTCATAATTTTATATTTTTTAGACTTCTCGTATCGAGACGGATGATTAAACCAAAAATGTCACAAAAATTTATGAAAAATTCAGAAAAATCAAACAAAACACTCAGAAGAAAATAATTAAGTTTCGAAGAACGAGGAGTAACTACGGACCTCAAAAAACAGAGAAATAATAGCTATTAATTGCACACTGTTATTACGTACGCAACTTGGAGTTTCTAATGTAAGATCTTGTCTGATGATCTGAAAAAATTAATAAAAAAACAGGTTACGGCATTGAAAGCCATGCTGAAGGAAGTCACGGCAGCCATGAAGAATCATCACCAGGTGATGATCTCCACAGAGATCTCAGGTGAAGACACAGTGGAGAGCACATCCGTAGGGAATCGGAGCTTGTTACTGTTGGCTCGTCACCACCAGCACCAGCAGACAGACTGTCGCTCCTAATGCGGATCATCATCCGGTCAACAACTATCACGCCTTCAGTATTGCCGATGACTACAACCCGGTGAAGGTGAAGCCGCCGCCGCCGCCGCCGCAGCAGCTGGCCAATTACTGGAATAATGTTTTGCCCCCTTCTTATTCTTAGACTTTTTTCTTCCTTAGCTTAATTAGATTATCTCTAACTTGGGAGTAGGACTAGGTTAACTAGCATTTTATGCCTCGGGATAGATGGCTGGATACAGATCAAGATACTAATGTTTAATGTGTGGGGGTCTCGCAAATACCGATCGTGTGAGACCCACATACATCAAACGATTCGGACCTTTTTGATTGAGATAAATCTGTATCCAGACATCTGTGTTTGTAGCACATATTTTATTAATTCCGTTTTAGCAGGATTGTCGCATGTTTATGTTAACTCTTTTTTCCTTATTTCCAACACTTGTTGCAGTTTGTGGCTTAATTTCAAAAACACCCCTTAAACTATCACTTTTTTGCAACATGACCCCCTCATCTAACAAACCCGACAACATCACCCCCTTAACTATGAAAATCAAACAACATCACCCCCTTGCTAATTTTCCGTTAAATTGTAGACGGAAATAGGGGAAAAGACAAAAAAACCCTTATACCTTTTATCAGACGTGAAATTAGGTTTTACCATTATTACATTTGGCCTTCTTTTCTCTTCTCCAGAACTCTCCCTCTCTCCTCTCTCCCTCTCACGCCTGCCATGGATTTTACGTTACAAACTAAGTGATCGAAACCCAAAGTTGATCAAAGCCCTAAAGTTGATCAAAACGCACATCTCCTTCTCTCCGATCGACAGAAGACAAGCTCCAAACTAGGTTGAAAGGAACTGTACATCTTTGCCCACCATATGAGTTGCTGAGCAACAAGTTGAGCGAGGAGCGGGTCAGGGAGATCGTGGCGGACGCGGTGGAGATTGGCGGACGCTGGTGGACATAGAGTTCGTGGCGAATCGGCTGCTGGGCGCACTCGGGTACGGGAAGATGTACGATGCGAATTAAGAACCCCGTTTGATTGGATGGAGCTAATTAGTTTACAGAAGACTTTGGTTATGAACAGCTTGAATGAGAATGGTGGGATTCATGTGTTTAAGCCTGATGAGGATTTCTAATCCTGTTCTCTTTTTGGTTTTCTTTTTTTCCTTCTTTCAAATTTAGGGTGTTTTTTGTCTTGTTTAATGGGTGGTTAACTTTCATGTGACATAATGGTAATGGAAAAGAAATTTTTAGGATTTTTCAGAATGTGTGGCCTTTGATTGATTTCTTGTCTTGTTTTTCATCCGTAGATCAAGGAAATTTGCAAGCATAGCCATGGCTGATGTAAAGTTCCTCTGTTTCTGTTCATTTTGTTCTGGAGGGAGGAATAAGGGGATTTTGAAAATCTGGGTTCCAACCAACCCGAAATCTGGGATGATTGGGGGTGTGTATTTTTGGTTATTGAGAGAGAGAGAGAGAATCTGGGTTCAATTTTTGGGTTGAATCTGGGTGTTTGGTTGGAGTTTAGTTTTCTTGTGAGTATGGCATAGTGGAGAGAGAGAGAGAAGAAGAAGGGTTGTTTTTCTAAAAAAAGCCATTGGTTTTTCCGTTAAAAATGAGCCAAATAAAGCCACAAAAAAATGAAAATAAGCCAATAAACCAATTGTTTCGTCTTTATTCAAAAAAAATTGGATTTCGGTCAAAAAATTTTACTTTTTAGATTCCTCTTGTCATGAGGATGCAATAATCCCCAAAAAATTGACAATAAGTCAAGTGATAAGAAAAAAATTTGAATAAGGACAAAAAATAAGCCACTTTAGCTTATTTATCCGAACACCCCCGAAGTTTGGTTACTTGGGTTGAATTCCGTCCCAAAATATTTGTACGATCCGCAAAAACGAAGGCTAAAAAATAATGCATTTTTTTAAAGAAAAAATTCAAAATTGTTTTCATAAATTTAAAAAACTCATCGATATCTAGTCAATTATTGAAAAAAATTGAAGTTTTTCTTGCAAAAATTGTATTATTGTTACGTTATCGTTTTGTGAACCGGACAATCATTATGGAATGAAAAGTAAAAAAAATTTGGGAATTATTGCATTCTCACGACAAGACAAGAGGAATTTAAAAAGTAAAAATTTTTGATCAAAATCTAATTTTTTTTGAATAAATACGAAAAAATTGGCTTATTGGCTTACTTTTGTCTGTATTCAAAAAAATTGGATTTCGGTCAAAAAATTTTACTCTTTAGATTCCTCTTGTCGTGAAGATGCAATAATCCCCAAAAAAATTGACGATAAGCCAAGTGATATGAAAAAAATTTGAATAATGACAAAAAAATAAGCCACTTATCTTATTTAGCCGAACGGCCCCTAAGCTAAACTGTCAACCAAACAAAGTTGAAGTGTTCTTGGGTGGATAATAGGGTTGGGGATGGGGAAGGTTTTACACGCACGTTTTGAATTCCCGCCCTTGGGAAGGGTATTTTGGGGCTCCAAAATATTATTCCGTCAAAAAATTTGATAGAAGTTAACAGATTTGGCAATTTTTTGACAGAAGGGGTGATGTTGTTTGATTTTCATAGTTGAGGGGGTGATGTTGTCGGGTTTGTTAGATGAGGGGGTCATGTTGCAAAAAGGTGATAGTTTAGGGGGTGTTTTTGAAATTAAGCCTAAGTTTATTTCTATCTATCTAGTTGACATATATCTTCTTCAGTTAAAGTTCTGTTGATTTGAATTGAACTTCCCAGGCGATGCCTTGATCCTCTTCCGGGCATGCACGGTAATGTAATGTTTTGTGTCAATCAAGCTTTTTTTTATTTCATCGGCCAATATATATATCGGGGCTGTTCGACGGACACCCAAATAAATACCTAAAAGAACACCCAAATCTCAATCTCAATCTCAATCTCAATCAAATTTTTATGATCCTTACCATTCAATGTGTGCAGAATGTGATTTTAAGGGTGTCCGCGAGAAATTAGCAAAAAAAATTCCCGGAAAGTGTTTGTTTTGAGCAGTTTTTAATAATCTAAGCTAAAACATGCTCAGATCAAGCCCTTTCTAATCCTTTTTTTCTTTTCTTTTTTTGCTGATTTCTCTTATGTATCCTTAAAATCACGTTTTGATCACATTGAGGGGCTCAGATCATCAAAATTTGATCGGAAACTATGAGGTATTTTTCTAGATGTCTAATTAGTTGTAACTGCCCCGTGTGTGTGTGTGTGTGTGTGTGTGTGTGTATATATATATATATATCCAATTAGCCCACGACATGCCATGTAGCCAAGAGATGTAGAAATAGAAAAGGAAACACGTACTACATCCAATGAAATATCAGAAGCAGGGCAAAAGAAAGAGAAAAATTGAAAACGAGGGCATATTAGCAACAAGGATGGAGGTCGCCACTGCAATGTGGCGAGCAGTGATCTTGGCGGGTGGGTTCCAGTTCTTAGGCAACACAGAGCACGTAATAGGGGTCAACTTGTGGAGAAGGAGACTTTCACTCTGTTTGTTGACAACATTCCGGAGGATAGGGACCATCACTGGCTATCTCGGACTTTCAACAAGTTTGGTGTAGTAAATGATGTTTTTATCCCGAGGAAGAGAAGTAAATGCACAGGTAATAAATTTGGCTTTGTTAGAATTGGGTGTCATGTGTCGGCTGCCATGGCAGTCGTTAAATTGAATGGTGTATGGGTGGATGACAAGAGACTATTTGTGAAAGAGGCTTGCTTTGATAAGATGAGTGAAAAAAGGAAGCCTACCTTGCCTAACTTCCACGAAGGTAAGGTACTTGGATCATGTCAGAAGGTTAGTCCAAGCATCAATAACGGTGAAGGGGTGGGTACTAATAGTGATTTTGGGAGTTTCTACTGGAACAAGAAAAATCCAAGGAGAACTTTTGTACAAGCGCTGAGAGGTGAAACTTCCAAACCAGCTACTGACAAGGACCAAGAAATTACCATCAAGTCGGATGGTGTTGGTAATGGTTGGCTATTTCGAAGTGCGATGGAGGTTATGAGAAGGGTGGTTCCGTTGAGATCTCTGTACGAAAGCTTTAGCAAGGAGTACTCCGAGACGGTCCAGTTTCGATCAGTGGGAGGGAGATCCGTGCTCATCACATTTCAGGATAGCAAGATTAGAGATACTCTTATCAAGGGGCCGTGGATGGAAAGATGGTTTGACAAGGTGAAACCTTGGCAAGGTGAGCCAGCTAGCCTTGAAAGGTTTGTGTGGCTGAGCTGTGTAGGTGTTCCTCTAAATTCTTGGAATGCAGAGACTTTCCGACGCATAGGGGAGGTGTGGGGGAACTTTATTATGGTGGATGAGGAAACCCTAAAGGACTACTCTTTTGCGAAAGGAAAACTTCTTATTGCTACGGAAGAGACATCAAGGATAGAAAGATGGATCAAAATGGTGGTGCTGGGAGTGAGTTATGATGTGTTGATTCGAGAAGAAGCTTCTTTTGCTCTTCCGGATGAGATAGGGTGCTGGGCCTGGCCACCACCGAACACGGCGGCTATGGTGGATCTGCAGGTGGGACGGGATAGGAATACAAAGCCGTTGGAGAAGCAGGTGGAAGATGATGAGGTGGAAAGTAGGTTTCAAAAGCCATCCAATGAGAGAAGAGTGGTAGTTGAGAAGCTCAGAAAAGACAGTCCAGAAAAGGAGAGGGTTTTGCAGTGGAAAGGGATGGGTCAGGACGAGGTTCGGGACTCAATGCAGCAGGGGGCAGACGAGAATTTATTGCCTAGCAGCTCAAGGAACAAGAATGATGTGGAGGACTTTGAATCCATTGTGGAGGAGTCGGTGACTTTGGGGGTAGGTGAACCTTTACCTCAAGCCAACTTGTTGGGCCAAAGTTGTATTGAGGCTCATTTGGATGGGCCCAAACTATTAAAAGAAGGTTGTGAGTCCCAAGCCCACTTGCTGGGCCGTAGTAGCGCAGTGGCCGAGTTGTGTGGGCCTCAATTAATAAAAGAAGGGTGTATATTGGGGGCGGAGAACTCCATGCTGTCAGAGGAGTCTTGTTCAGATCCCTCAAACCAGTTGGTAGTGTGTACGCCTCAAACTTCTACTGCTCCAAGTAAACATATTGTCGATGAGAGAAATGCACCTCCGAATTGCAAAAGCTCAATCCCAAGAGTTCTTGAGGCAGCTCACCCTTCTCAAATTCCTAGCATCAACCTTATGGTGGACCTCAACAGTAAAGAATGTAGAAGGAGAAGACGAAGGCAAATGGCAAACCTCATACAAATCCAGGAAGCACTGGCGGGCGTCCAGGAGGAGGAGGATTCCGATTCCATTTCCTCTGCTGATTTCAGTCAAAGCTCTCAACGCATCGTCGATGAGGTAAGGGCAACCATGGCTGTTGGTTCTCAATTAAATGTTAAATTTTTACAACATGATGAAAGGGTTTTAAAAAAGATGATAGAGGCTGAATATAAGGAGGATGCTCTCATGCGTGAGAGAGAAGGGGAAGTGTAACTGATCCTCGGAACCAATTGCGGTGACTTTTCTGGGCTTGTCGATTTTATGTTGATATTATCTTGGAATATTAGAGGAATGGGAAGTGTGGTAAAAAAGAGATTTCTATCAAAAATTATTAAGAAAATGAAGCCAGATATTATGTTTGTACAGGAGACTAAGCTGGAATCGGTGGATTGTTCTGGTATACAGAAAATCTGGGGTGCTAGTAACATGGATTTTGCGTGCTCCAATTCTGTGGGTGCCTCTGGGGGATTACTTATTATATGGAAAGATACTTTTTTCAAACCTTCTAGTGTGACTGTTCATAGATCCTTCATTTTGATACAAGGGCATGTCAACAATTTCCCCTGTACCTTAGTGAATATCTATGCGCCAAACGTAGTCGTTTCACGTAGAGAGCTGTGGGAGGAACTATTGGTCCTTAAAGCAAACGATCAGAATCCTTGGTGCATCGGGGGTGATTTTAACGAAATTAAGGATGTATCTGAAAGAGTGGGTTGCATGGGAGTGGATAGAGGAATGAGAGATTTTATTGAGTTCTGTAATAATATGGAAATTCTAGATTTACCTATGATGGGCAGGAAGTTTACATGGACTAATTACCGAAATCAAGCCATCCATAGCAGGTTGGATAGGTTTTTGCTGTCTCCAACTTTCCTTGACAGGTTTAAAGTTCTTCAATGGGGTCTTCCTAGACCCATTTCGGATCATTGCCCAATCATGCTACTGGATGATAATAGGGATTGGGGTCCAAAACCATTTAGGTTCATGGACATGTGGCTTTCCCACCCCAATTGTTTGAAGGTAGCAAAAGCAACATGGGATGAGGTGCAGGTTAGTGGTTGGGCTGGCTTCGCAATTGTTCAGAAACTTAGAGCTATCAAAGATAGATTGAGAGTATGGAATAAAGAAGAGTTTGGAAACATTAATTGTGCCCTCGAAGATACCGAAGCCAAACTCCATCATTTTGATACCCTAGCTGAAGAAAGGCAACTAAATGAGGAGGAAAAAGCCCTTTGATGTTCAACAAAGGCAGAATTTTGGAGACTTTCAAAGCTATCCGAAACTTTGTGGAAACAAAAATCAAGAGTGAAATGGCTGAAGTTGGGAGATAGGAATACCAGATTTTTTCAAATAACAGCAAACAACAGATTTAAAAAGAACTTGGTGGGGTCTGTAAATGTCAATGGGGTAATGGTGGAGGAACCAAGAATGATCAAAGATGCTGCAGTTGAGTTTTTTGGCAATAACTTTAAAGAAGAGAGAAGGATCAGGCCTGTGCTAGAGGGAGTGTTTACCAGGAAATTAGAAACGGGAGTAGCAAGGCATCTGGAGAAATAGTTTGAGGAAAAGGAAATATTGGCAGCTCTAAAAGGTTGTTGCAGCTTCAAAGCACCTGGGCCCGACGGTTTTAACTTCTCGTTTGTCAAGAGAGGATGGGACTTCTTGAAAGACACAGTCTTTAAATTCTTTTCAGAGTTCCATACTAATGGAAAGCTAACCAAAGGTATCAATTCCACCTTTGTCGCTTTAATTCCTAAGGTAGCTTGTCCATTATCATTTAAAGAGTATAGACCTATTAGCATGATTGGGTGGGCATACAAGCTGCTCTCTAAGGTCTTGGCCAATAGAATCAAAGAGCATATGCCTTCAATTATTGGGGAGGCTCAAGCAACTTTCATTGGAGGAAAACAGATTCTAGATGGGGTCCTCATAGCCAATGAGATTATCCATAGCTGGAAAACTAGTGCGCGAGGGGGCTTTCTTTTAAAGCTCGATTTTGAAAGGGCATATGATTGTGTTAATTGGAGTTTTTTGGTTGATATGCTGTCAAAGGTTGGTTTTGGGGACAAATGGTGTAGATGGATATTAGAGTGCTGCTCTTCAGTCTCTATGTCGATTTTGATCAACGGTTCAGCTACCAAGGAATTTCAAACGCAAAAGGGACTACGTCAAGGAGATCCACTCTCGCCTTTCCTATTTAACATAGTGGCAGAAGGCCTTAATATAATGCTAGAGAGAGCAAAGAGAAGGAATATCATTAGAGGGACAACAGTAGGAAGGGAAGGGGTGCGTATATCCCATTTACAATTTGCGGATGATACCATTCTTTTCTGCAACAACAACCCGGAGGAGATGGCCAATATTAAAAGAATACTAAGATGTTTCCAATTAATGTCTGGCTTGAAAATCAACTTTTCTAAAAGTTCTCTTTGCGGTGTAAATGTTCCATCCGAGGAGGCGGTCTCTTTAGCCCGAATAATGGGGTGCAAATTGGAAAAGCTCCCTATCAAATATCTTGGGCTACCTTTAGGAGCAAATCCAGGAAGGATCAAAACGTGGCAGCCTGTTATCGACAAGTTTGAAAAGCTTATGACTATTTGGAGATCTCGTTTCATCTCGAAAGGGGGAAAGCTTACACTCATCAACTCAAACACCGGGAATGTTCCTGTCTACTTTATGTCTCTATTTAAAATGCCGACTGCAGTAGCCGGAAAGCTGGAGAAAATGTAGCGACAATTCTTCTGGGGAGACTCCGTTGACAAAAGAAAAATGCATTTGGTTAGTTGGGACGAGATTGGGAGGAAGAAAGATAATGGAGGATTGGGGGTGAAGCGAATATTACAGCAGAATCAAGCACTCTTGGCCAAGTGGTGGTGGAGATTTGGTAAAAATAAAGAGGCTTTGTGGGTGAAAGTCATTGTTGGTAAATATGGGTTGGATTCAAATTGTTGGCTTCCATACGCTCGTGGCTCAGGTTCAGTGTCGAAAATATGGGCAGATATTTGTTCTTTGGAGAGTGCATCCTCTCACCTGGGTTATTCTATCCGAGACAGTTTTAGAGTTCAAGTCAACTCAGGCAATGCCACTATGTTTTGGGAACATACTTGGTTGGGAGAAACATGCTTGAGAGAGGAGTACCCTAGACTATTCTCGTTATCCACTCAAAAAGAGGCGACGGTCAGTACCTTGTGGGGACAGTCGAATGGGGGGTGTTGGGAGCTGTTGTTTAGAAGAAGGCCATTTGGGAGGGAGCATCAGGAGATGGAGAACTTGAAACGCAAACTAAGGGATGTGACGTTAAACCCAACCAAGAATGACTTATTACAGTGGAGATGGGCGGAGGACGGGAATTTTTCTGTGAAATCAGCGTATGATCATTGGGAACTAACATCACATTCAAACAATGCTCTCTTGGGTTCCATCTGGAAGAATCTAAGTCCCCCGAAAGTGGAAATCTTTGCGTGGCTAGCTATAAAGGAGAAAGTGGCAACCCGTTCTTTGCTTCTAAGTAGAAATTTGATACACGAAGTCTACCATGCTCTATGCCCTCTCTGTTCCAAATACATTGAAACACACCAACATTTGTTTCTCCACTGCAGATTCTCTTGGGCTATATGGTCAGTAATTATGGAATGGTGGGATGTCAAATGGGTGTGTCCTTATACGGTTCTAGACTTAGCTAAGTGGTGGTTCATTCATGGGTTCCACAATCTGGAAAGACACATATGGGAAGCATGTTTCTTTGCTACTCTGTGGTCTTTATGGCTGGTTCGGAATGATTACGCTTACAATAATGCATCAACTCAGGCTTGGGAGGTAAGGACCTAATCAAGACAAGGGTCGCGAAGTGGATGAAAGCAAAATTCGATATCAAAGTGTACTCTGTGGAAGATTTTAAGGTGTTTTTAGATGGTATTCGGAAAGTAAAATTGTAACATAATCCGTAGGGGCGTCATTCAACCTTTTGTTGGATGACTTGTTACGTTTTTCTTATGGTTGTGCTGGTTTTCTTTGGCTCCTTGAGCTAAGATGTATCGTCCTCGATGTACCCCTTCGAGATCTATAAAATCGTTCATTTGCCGAGCAAAAAAAAAAAATGATTTTAAAAAATGTTATTGCTATAAAAACAATTATCCCAAATTATATAATCTCACCACCACTAGATTTTTTCATTAATTTTTGACATTTTTGTTATATAGGGAGTTTTAAATCCTGTAGTTTTATATAGGGAGTTTTTGTTATATAGGGAATATTTTTTAGTAAAGTCTAAAGGACATTCTGTCCAGGATTTACAAAAAAATTCCTCCCAAGGTTGATTGGCGTTGAATAAGATTGACCAGTGTACGTTTCAAGTGCCTAAACTTCTAGAGTACCTTATGAAAATGCCTAAAACCTTGCTATGAAAGTGTCTAAACCGCTGAAACTCTATAATAGGAAAGTGCACTCTAAAATCTTATGAAAGTGCCTAAAACTCTAGAGTACCCTATGAAAGTGCCTAAAATCTTAGGGTACTCTATGAAAATGTCTAAAACCCTAGGGTTCCTTAAGAAAGTGCAACAAGATCAAAAAACACGAAAAAACATAGTTTGTGTTAGTCAAACAAGGCCATTATCTCATTTAATATAATTTAAATAAAAGAAGACATTTTTTGTGTTAGCCAAATAAAGATTTTCTCATTAATGACAATTTTGTCTTTTCACGACTATAGACTCTAAAATATTTTTATTAATAGATTTTACATATTATAGAAACTTAGGCAGAATTAAAGTTTTTATGGGGTTGTTTCATTAGATTTTAGACTAATATGCTTTTTTTTTTTAACAAAGAAAGGAGGCCCAAAACAAACAGAAAATTAGTCTAAGCTCCCCAAAGTAGTGGTCTATTGGGCCATTAGTCCATGCTATGTTTGTGTAAGGTTTAGAGCCCATTGATGTAAAAGTATTATTGTTTAGAGTCAATTAATGGACAAAAATACCATGTTGTTACACCTGTTGTTTACTCTCGCTGTCTCACGCTCACCTCAATCGCCCTTAGGAAAAATGATAGCTGCAGCCCAACCGCCCAAATCATACCCAACTCTTCTCTGCTAGACTGCCACCAAATCTTTCACCTTGACCTCCTAATCGCTGACAGAGACACAAACCTCTACTCCGCCAGAGTTCTGTTACCGTCAATGGAGCTCTCAAACTTGGGATAGTATTTTCGAACAGACCAAATTTTCTCAAGAAAGGGTGATTCAGCTCTCTTCCACACTCAATTCCGCTAGCGTTCCGTTACCGACGTCGGAGCTCTCGAACTTGGACATCTGTCGCCGGAGATATCATGGATTTATTGGTTTCTTGTTCTACTTTTCTTTAAATCTTCTAGGGTTTGCTAAAATCACTACAAGAAATTTGGGATTTGCTAGTTCTTTTTTTACCAGCGCTTACAAAAAGCGCTATAATAGGAGGCTTACACCAGCACTTTTTTTAGCTGCTGCTAGAATGAGGCTTTCCCAGCACCCAAAACAAAAGCGTTGGAATAGATTGACCAATTCCTAGCGCCCAAACAAAAGCGCTGGAATAGACCTCCCATTTATTAGCACCTACTAAAAACGTTGGAATAAACACCCCTTTGCCAGCAACCCAAAAGAAGCGCTGTGATATACCCTATGAACAAACAAAACTATATCTAATAATATTACTACACTGGATCAAAAAATAAAAAATAATAATATTACTACATGTTATACATTTTTAATACCCTTCGATACGATTATTTAGCAAATCTCAATAAAAACAAAACTATTTAAATAGTCAAGGCCGTTGATCATCGTTGTGCTTATTGATTAAATTACTATCATCAAAATTTGGTTTGATCAGATTTAGAAAGCTCATTGATTACGACGCAATTTATTTTTTGGATGATAGTTATCGTCCGATTAAATGTGTAAAGATACCCAATCAACTTAATTCTTGGTATGAATGATAAATTCATATATACGCAAAATAATAGATGGTTCAGATTGAAATATAAAGACTCTGGCGGGGTCAGTTCTTGCAATCTAATACTTTAATGCCTCAGGATGCATGAAATGTTGTCAGATCAAGCAGTTGCCGGTATCCAGTGATCTCCGTTTTTGGTGACAACGATGAAATCAGTGAGACGTGAAATTCTAATGGATCAGATCAACCACGGTAAAAATTGAGTTGGTAATTGCCTTTAAATTCTATACGTTCAATGTAATTGTTAACAAATTAAATCTTGTGTTATACTTAAATGTACGGTAGTCATTCGACTACAACACAGGTACGATGATCCAGACCATTACTTTTATTTTCCTTGTTGAATATAGCATTCTCATAAAAAATTGTCTCGATCGGATTTAAAAACCTTCTTTATCGAGATACAATTTCGTTAAGAAAATGAGTTTGTATGGCCGATCAAGTGTGTAACAACACTCGATTAACTTCGTTTTTGATATGAATTATTTTCTCCATGATATGTAAAATATGGACGGTTCTGATCGATAAAAAAAGACTCTGGTGAGGGCGGGTATTGCAATCCAATACTTTAATGCCTTGGGATGTATCAAATGTTGTCTGATCAGGCGGTCACCGATATCCGATGATCTTCGATTTTGGTGATAATGAAAGAATCAATAAGACGAGAAATTCTAATGGTTCAGATCGACCTCTATTAAAATATAGTTGGCTTATTAAGTTTGGAATTTGTTTGTATTACTCGATACAAGGGCGTTTAATTATTTTGGCCCTAATTGTCCAAAATACAATCTGTTCGCGCGCTGTGAAGGAAATCACCAAAACTTGAAACCCCTAAAATCGTTCGCGCCTCTCTCAAAAGGGCGCTAAAGAGAAATCCCCAAATTAATCCCGCTTCTCTCTCACTCTCGCTCTCTCCTGCCTGTAGCTCTTCCTCCGTCTTTCTCAACAGCCTCCATCCCCACCACTCCGTGCATCACAGTTTGCCAATCCCTCCCTCGTCCGTTCCCAACGATTAGTCATGCATATCTCTCTCTCTCTTTCTCTCTCTCTCTCTCTCTCTCTCTCTCACACACACACACACACACACACACTAGCATGCATGCACCCCACAGGCCTCAGTTGTAAACCACGCCGTGTTCGGCTAGCGCTCTTGGAACCAAACACCCCTATTTTAGTTTTCTTGTTTATTCCTTGATTTAATTTTTGCCCTATTGACATCATAGTATAGTTCAATCAACAATACTAGGTAGAACGGGAAGTTGATTTGAGTAGAGCCAAATGTCAATATAGTTCAATGAACATTAATAGGTAGAACATGAAGTTGATTTGAGTAGAGCCAAATCCCCCTTCAGTAGAAGTAGGTGTTCCTTTGATTTGCAAGGTAGAAATCTTTTTTCTTTAATCTAATCTAAGGAGGTCGATGTCCATTCAAAAGGGGAATTGATAGAGTTAGATGACTATTCATTGCTTCTGCTCTTCTCCACGATTGGCAAGCGTCACGTTCGGTCTGGCTAACTTTAGACAACCTCTTTTTGGAGTTTTATACGAACACTAAGACAAACAATCAGTGCTTCATGTGGGTATTCAGCTCTGCATGTACAAATCTTATTTTATCTTTGTTCCAAATGACCAGATTTTTTGTTCTATAGCTAGAGATTTGTTGTATTCGCTTGTGTATGTATATATAGCCTGAGATTTGTTGGGTTTTTTGTTTATGGGGCTTCAATTTGATTGTTGAAATCATTCTAAAAATAATTCAAAGCGAAGTCAGCTGATCAAGCATTGACAAAAAAGACAGTTGCCTTGATCTGACTAGTGCCTCTTGATCAACTGTTGTGATTGAGCTAATCATTAGTGCTGCTCGCGATCCGGTTCGGTTCGGATTTCTAGGAATCCGAGGACCGAACCAATAGTCACGGTTTTTACAAAATGAAATCTGTGTCCGGACCAAAAGTCCTACGGTCCGGTTCCAATCTGATTCATGACTCATGGATCGGTTACGGTTTTGTCCACGGATTTTAGCAAAAATAAAGCTCAAGCATATATCCCACGATAAAATAGAAGAATGTTACATTCAAAATTAAGTTTAATACCTCCAGAAAGTACTTGTTACATAAACTACCAAAGGCTTACTTTAGAAATCAAATTCAAAAGAATCTAAAACACTAGTAGGATTGTATTATTATAGTACATTACATAATATAAAAGAATCGAAAAAGAAACGAATTACTTAAACTCAACTAAGATTACCTGTAATTTTTACAAAAAACTACGATTTACTCCCTATATTTTATGTACATTTATACTATATCCCATTATTAAGATAAAATACTAAAATTGGCAGAAAAGTGTTAAAATTACTAACAATTTATTATATAAATACACACATATATATTATTTATATAAAATAAATATCTCACGGTCCGCTTCGATTAATCCACGGTTTTGTAATGAAAATCCGTGGACCGAACCACGAGTCACGGTTTTCTAATTTTTCAATCCATGTTTGGACCATTAATTCGCGGACAAAATCCAAAATATACGGTTCGGTTCGGACCGGTTTCACGGTTCACCGGATTTTTTGAGCAGCCCTACTAATTATGCTTCTTTTTGTCTTTTTTGGCATTAACCATTTCTGTAGTAACCTTCTACTTTTTCTCTCTTCAGTCTTGCTTATCAGTGTATTCATTTAATTTGATTGGGTTGACTACCTTAATTGTGGATTAATTTATGTGATTGAGCTAATTCTGCTCCTTTCCTTCACTTTTGACAATACCCATCTCGTAGTATTCTCTTAATTTATCTGTCTTAAGCTGGTTTTTCACCTTTCAGTGTAGTCATAGTTTGAATTCCTTGTCTTGATAAGTTGCCGTGATGGAGCTGAATTCTCCCTTTTTCTTCCATTTTGGCTAATATCCATCTGTCAGTATGATTTCACTTGAAATGAGTTATGCTAGTCACAAAACTATTGTTGGACTTGTGGTAATACAATAACCCTAATGTGTTCAAGTAGCTGGGAAATACATAGCTAGGTATGAATTAGCAAATTGTATTTTTTTGAAACATAGGACAACATATAAAGATGGTTTTAGTTATGGATCTTGCTGTATATTGTGGGCGTGGAAGCATGGTTAGAATTTCCCTCTGACTATAGCATCATTTGAAGGCACTCTAAATGACAAATATTACTCTTACAGTTTAATCTTGTCCTCCTCTTGTCCAATCAGATTATTGTGAACATTATAATGAAGTTCAGAAAACTGAGTAATGAAATCATACAAATCATGTTTTTTTGTTTTGTACCACACCATTGGATTGCACATTGACAACTGAACAAATGAGTGATCGTGCTAAATAATAGACTATGGCTGCGGCCAGTTGCCAAATTGAGGGTTTTTAGGGCTATAACGGGCTAAAATATGCATTGACACGATTGAGTGATTTGGGTTTTAGCTGAGTATGAGTTTGCTACATGAAATTTACTTGTGCTCTCTTATGCATTAGTGACTATTATTATTTTTTATTTTACTGTTTGTTTGAATAGGCATGGCAAAGAAAAGACGATTTACTAATTGTGAAATAGTGCAACATTCACAACCTAGTCTCTCACATGGATCTCTAAATCGTACCCAATCATGTGGGGCTTCTCAACCCACTCAGCCACATGGATCTTCGCAGACTACCCATTTGCCTATAGCTTCACAGCCTCACCATTTGCCTGGAACTTCACGGCCTTCCAACTCACGTAGCTCTTTGCAGCCTCACGAGGTAAAGGAGGACTTAGATGTACAAGCAAGTGAACAGTTTTGAGGTACTTTTTATAAGGATTACTTTAATTCTAGCTAGTTTAATAATATGGTAAAGTGATTGAGTAATTCTGAATGAATTGTTCCACATGTTCCTTATCTTGTTGTATGCCATTGAATTAGATAAAAGCAACCATCATGTTCTAAGTGCCTTGATACCCAAAATAGTAGGCTAAGAAGATTAATTGATATTCATATTGATAATTCACTCTCTTTTTTACTTGGATGTCTTTTTTTTTTCCTACATTGTTTTAGTTAATGCTAAACCAATGGATAAGACTTGGATGACGAAGAGTAGATCATCAAGAGACTATTTGTAAGGGATTATGAACTTTTTGGTAGCCGAAGACATACCTACATACTAACATGAACGAGAACCTTGATTGGTCGAGGATGGATGCAAATGGAATTATCCTCAAACCACTTGAGTTTCAGAGTCAGCTGATGGATGGCTCGGAGTCTGATGACGATGTCTAGTTTAATAGAAGGACTCCGATGGAGTTGGGTTTTTTTTTTTTTTTTTATAACTTTTATGGATCTTCGAGCATTGCTATGACGCAGACTATTGATAAGCATCCAATATGTCAATATAGGGTGCGCTAGTGTTTAGTTTTAGCTTAATTTAACTGATAATTAGTTGTTTTTAAATATGTTTGCTCGTAGAGTGTTCTAGTTTTGTTTTGTAGGTAAATCGCCAAATAAAGGAGCTTTTGAGGCCTAAGGCAAGACCATTGCTAAGGCAACACAAGATCAAGTCAAAGCATTGTTAAGGCAGAGCCAGGGCAAGGCGTGGCCAAGGACGTTGGCAGTCAAGCTGGAGGCCAGAAGTTGAAAAGCTAGCGTTTGGAAGCGGTATCGATACCCAGTTCCTAGTATCATACCATTTCAAAACAGAAAGATTGGAAACTCGCATTATGATTGGGTATTGATACCCAGTTCCTTGTATCGATACCAGTTGGCTTGAGCGGCCAAGGGAAACTTTTCAAAGTGGTTCGGTATCGATACCCAGTTCCTTGTATCGATATCGAGGGTCTACGTGGCAGATTTTTAGGGCGTCTTCTGGGATATTTTGTGGACAAATGAGGGCTTGTATAAATACCCCATTATGTCATCATATCCGGATATAGATAATTTTTATTGCACTTTTTAGATCTAGAAAGAAAATTCTTTACTTGCTGCTCACTTTTATTAGTGTTCTTCATTGTTCTTGATTAGAACCTTCCTTTTTGTAGTAATTTGTTGTTATTTTCTTACTTCGGGCTTAATTAAAGTTGTAGTTTATCTCTCGATCTACCTTAATCTCTAGTTTGTTTCAAGTCTTGCTTTTCAATTATGCTACGTAGATTTTTGCTTACTCCTATCTCTGTAGATATGTGTGAGTAGTTTTAAGGGTTGGGTCATGCGATGATTAACATCTCATGGCTTGGGCGAAAATTGCATTTTTCACCAATAAAGCTTTAATTTTTAGATTTGAAAATTGTTGTGGGGTTCGGATTCATTTGGTAAATTGCCGAGGTGTTAACCTTTTTGATCATGTGTAGGTAGGAGTATCGCCTACCTACCACACATGATTCTTAGAGCTCTATCGCACGAGGTGTTTACCAAATGAATTATAGAGCTAGCTTGATAATTGAATCTCTATGTTCGGGTTTAGGATCCTTAATTGCGTATCTTAAACTATGTGAATTGGTGAAAATGTGATTTAGTTCAAGTCATGAGTGCTAGTGATTCCTAGACCTAGCCTATCATTTATCTAGTTAATTCGTTCTTAATTTAGCCCCTTTATTTCCACCTTTTTAAAGCAAAACAAAGTTGACCGTCTAAAAGTCGAAATCCTTACTTACTCCTACAAATCCAACCAAGTCATATAATTATTCCCTTGGGTACGATCCTGGACTTCACCAGATAATCTTGCTTCAATCGACATATTAAACCCTACGCTTGGGGTAATATTCCTTATTATTGGAAAGAACGAAGCATTTTTGGCGCCGTTGCCGGGGATTTCTTATTATGGCTTTCTTGGAGGTTCGACAAACCACTGTAAGTATCCCGCTTTCGTCTCTTAGTAGTAGTTTAGTAGTTGATGTGTTAGTTGTTTGTATTTAGTTTGGTGGATACCTCTAACTTGACCTTGTTGTCAAACCTGAGGTGTGACGAAGCCAAGCTAAATATTGAGTGTGTTCTTAGTTAATTTAGTTTAATTTGTTAGTTTACTTAGCTTAATTTGATTGCATTGCTTAGCTGAGGTGGTGGCATAACCCCTCGCATATTCTGTTTGTTGAGATGAGGTGGCGGCATAGCCCCTCCAGTCTGGTAGCTTTTAGTTAGTTAGTTAGTAGTATTTCTTTTGTTTATGCCTGTGTTCCGAAGCCCAACTTCCAATCGGCTTCATCGTCCTTCTTCTCCGCCTAAAATCCGGAGTATCACTCGGGCTTATCCTACGCATTCTCCCCCTCGCAAATTAAATCGCAAACTTATTCGCAAAGGGCCAATGGCCGAAGAAGCTGTTGTTCGTACTCTTCGCGAATATCTTAATCCAGAAAGGGGTCCTCAAATATCGCCTATCGTTATTCCAACTCCAGCTGCTGGGAATGTCTTTAAATTCAAAGCTGAGTATTTCAGGTAATTCCAGAATTTCGGGGTCGAGAGTTTGAGTCTGTTTTGCATTCTTTGGTCCCTCCTCAGAATCAACTTGATCAAGCTCGCCTTAAGCTTTTCCCGTTCACTTTGAAGGATAAGGCAAAACAATGGTTCAATTCATTGAAGCCTCGTTCGTTACGTACTTAGAGGGAAGTTCAAGATGCTTTCACTACAAAGTTCTTTCCGGCCAGTCGGACGAAATTGCTTATGGATCAGATTCAGAATTTCAAACAAAGGGAGGACGAGACTTTTCACAAGTATTGGGAACGGTACAAGGACTTACTTATGGCGGTTCCTCATCACAATTTTCCGTTGTATCTTCAAGTCAATTATTTCTACATGGGGTGTTCTCCAGAGAGTAAAAAGCTTCTCGACACTTTAGGTGGAGGTAACTTTATGGGAAAAACACCGGAGAATGCATGGGATTATTATGAGTCTTTGGCAGAGAAAACTCAAGCGTGGCAGTTTATAGATCCGGGGGAAAGAGCAATGTTCAATCAAGGTCCCACTGGTTTGGGGAAATTTTCTATTACAGAGCAAAGTACTTTTGAAACTCGCTTGGAGGAGATCGCTCGGAAGCTTGACAAGTTGGAGCTTAAAAGTGCTCAATCTCAAGAGGTCAAAGTGGTATGCCAAGTGGAGGACGTTTGTGTTATTTGTGAGATGGTGGGCCATTCTACCGAGGCTTGTCCAAACATTCCAGCTTTGAAGAATGTGATTAATGGGATTGCTTCGGAAGAGGTTCATGCAGTACAACGTTTTGATCCGTATTCTCAATCTTTTAATCTGGGAACACGTCAACATCCGGCTTTCCGTTGGAGTCAACCAGTTGAAGGGGGTTCTTCTCAAGCTCCACCACAAGCTCCTCAAATGCCTTGGAAGCAACCGCAAAATGCTTTCCATTTTCCTAATTCTCAAGGTCCGCCGGGATTTGCTTCTTCTGGTTCGTTCCCACATGCCAGCCAATTTCAGCAACCACCTGCTCAGTTTCAACAACCACCAAAGCGTTCTTGGGAAGATCAATTCAGTGCTCTCTTGCAAAGTCAAACTGTTATCAATGAGCAACAAACTCAAATGATGAATGACATCAGGAATCAGTTGGGGAAGTTGACAACTACCGTGGGTATGCTTTAACAAGAAAATGGGAAGTTTCCAACACAACCTCAACCTAACCCTCAAACGATGTCCATTCCACCTCATTCTCTAGGTCTTCACTTTGCTAGCTCTTTAGTAACTTTCCCCGAGCAAGCAAAGGATATTATTTCTCTTCGAAGTGGAAAGGTGGTTGACAACCAAGTGGAGATGCCTCCGGAACCATCTTATTTGCCTCCTATTGATCGTTCAATTCCAACATCAACCCTTAGGGAATCTCTCAAGGAGGCAAGCGAAGAGGTTTCAAAGGAAAATGGTAAAGGAAAGGCGAAGGAACAAAGTGTACCGGATCCTAAAGTTATTCCAACACCGGCACCATTTCCCAACCGTTTGAGAGCTTTGGCGAAACCAAATTTGAATACAGAGTTACATGAGTTGTTCAATCAAGTCAAGATCAACATTCCGCTTATGGATGCAATTAAGCAAATTCCGTCATATGCCAAGTTCCTCAAAGATGTATGCACTCGGAAGCACAAGCTCAATGTTCAAAAGAAGATATTCCTTACTGAGTAAGTGAGTTCCATCATTCAAACGAATATCGCTCCGAAGTACAAGGATCCGGGAAGCTCTACTATCGCGATCACCATTGGAGGAAAGCGTATCGAACAAGCATTACTTGATCTTGGTGCAAGTGTCAATCTACTTCCATACTCCGTTTATCAAGAACTTGGGTTGGGGGAGATGAGACCTACTCGAGTTACGCTACAATTGGCCGATAGGAGTGTTCATACATCGAGGGGCGTAGTAGAAGACGTTCTAGTTCAAGTTGGCCAGTTTGTCTATCCGGTGGATTTCGTAATTCTTGACACCAATCCAACGGACTCTTTGGCTACTTCTACTCCGGTTATTCTTGGGAGACCCTTTTTAGCCACGACGGATGCAATTATCAATTGTCGCAATGGACTTCTCAACGTGACCTTCGGTAACATGAAGATGGAGGTCAATGTTTTTAATGTGGGCAGTCAAATTGGGGATGACGAGAATGTGAATGAAGTGAGCCTCATTGATACTATTGTGGAGGAACATGTGGATGAGTTGCTTTATAGCGATCCTTTGGAAGTTGCTCTTACAGCCGAAGAGGTCGAATTTCTTGAGTCTTCTGAAGTGAATTATTTATTATCGCTACTCGATGAGGAAGATGAAGTATGTGCTATAAATTCTTGGGTTCCAAAGTTTGACGAATTTGAAGAGATTCCCCCACTTGAGAAGAAAGTTCTACCATCTAGTGTTGAGCCACCGAAGTTGGAGTTGAAACCTTTGCCTGACACGTTGAAATATGCTTTCCTTGGAGATAACGAGACCTATCCTGTGGTTATATCTTCTTCTCTTGGGAATCTCCGAGAGGAGAAGTTGCTCAAGACATTAAAGGGGCATAAGAAAGCTATCGGGTGGACCATTGCGGGTATTCAAGGGATCGGTGCTACTCTTTGTTCTCATCATATCGCTTTGGAGGATAATGTCAAACCGTCTCTCCAACCCCAACGCCGTTAGAATCCGATCATGAAAGATGTAGTCCGTGCTGAGATATTGAAGCTTTTGGATGTGGGTATCATTTATCCTATTGCTGATAATAAATGGGTTAGCCTAGTCCAGGTTGTACCAGAGAAATCTGGAGTCACCGTGGGGCGTAATGAGGAGAATGAGCTTGTGCGAACACCTGTTTAGACGGGATGGAGAGTATGCATTGATTATCGGAAGCTCAATGCAATCACCAGAAAAGACCACTTTCCTTTGCCATTTATCGATCAGATCTTGGAAAGGATAGCGGGTCACGCATTCTACTGTTTCTTGGATGGATACTCTGGGTACAATCAGATCAAAGTTGCTCTAGAAGACCAAGAGAAGACAAAATTCACTTGCCCCTTTGGAACCTTTGCTTATCGTCGTATGCCGTTCGGTTTATGGAATGCTCCGGGTACTTTCTCAAGATGCGTGATGGGGATTTTTAGTGACATGGTCGAGAAGATTGTAGAAGTTTTCATGGATGATTTTTTTGTCTTTAGTGATTCATTCGAATCTTGTTTGGTGAATTTGGAAAAAGTGTTAACACGATGTGAAGAAAAGAAGTTGGTTTTGAATTGGGAGAAATGTCACTTTATGGTAACCCAAGGCATCGTTCTTGGTCACATTGTTTCTCCTAAGGCCAAGATTGACTTGATTGGGAACCTTCCTACTCCGAAATGTGTGAAGGACATCCGTTCTTTCTTGGGGCACGCCGGTTTCTATCGCCGGTTCATCAAGGACTTTAGTACTATATATTTCTCGACCTCTATGTCAACTTCTTGCCAAAGACGTACCTTTTGAGTGGTCTCCCGCATGCGAGCAAGCTTTTGTTAAGTTGAAGGCTAGTTTTACCACTCCTCCTATTATGCAACCCCCAGATTGGAGCTTACCTTTTGAGCTTATGTGTGATGCAAGCAACTATTCTATGGGAGTCGTTTTGGGGCAAAGGAAAGACAAGCATCCCTACGTGATTCATTATGCGAGCAAAACCTTGAATGATGCTCAAGTGAATTATACAACCATGTATAAAGAATTACTTGTGGTGGTGTTTGCTCTTGATAAATTCCAGTCTTACTTAATCGGTGGCGCTCTTATCATTGTGTACGCGGATCATTCTGCCCTAAAGTATCTCCTTACAAAGCAAGATGCCAAAACTCGATTGATACGATGGATTCTCCTTCTTCAAGAGTTCAATTTGACCATCAAAGACAAGAAGGGGGTCGAAAATGTGGTAGCCGATCACTTATCGAGGTTACAGTTTGAGCATCCTACTCCGAGTCTTCCTATAGTGGACACGTTCCCGGATGAACAATTGCTAGCTGTTTCGAGTACCCCATGGTCTGCTGACATTGTGAATTATTTGGCTACGGGTCTCTTACCCCCGCATTGGTCTCCTTAAGAACGTCGTCGTTTCCTTCATGAAGTATGGATGTTCTCTTATGATGACCCTTATCTGTTCAAGTATTGCCAAGATCAAATAGTGCGCCGTTGTGTTCCCGATTTGGATCAAGTGAATTCTTGAGTTCTGCCATTCAGAAGCATGTGGAGGCCATTTCTCTTCTAAGAAGACTTCTGCCAAGGTGCTACAATGCGGGTTTTATTGGCCAACCTTGCACAAGGATGTTTATCACTTTTGCGTCGCTTGTGAACGTTGTCAAAAACTTGGAAGTGTGACTCGGAAAGAACGGAGCATTTTTGGAGACCTTCAGATACCAAATGGTCTTCTGGCGAATATCAACAGGTTCAACGGCTAATCTTCATCATTTCCACCATCTCTCTCTCTCTCTGGCCCGCCATAGCCGCCTTCTTTTCCTTCAAAACCCTAACCCCAAAACCCACCAAAATCACTCAAAAATCCTTCAAATCCCACCATTCTTTCACCAAACCTTCACTAAATCATCTCCTCTACACGTTTCAAGCCTCGAATCAACGATTTTTCAGATTTTTCTACCTAGATCCGGAAAATCCAAGGTAACCTATACTTTTCTTTCTCTCTCTACAAAATACCCTTTTTTTTCCCCTACATTATCAAAATACCCCATCTCCTGCTCATATTCACCCTTAAACCACATATTTCAAACCTCTCCACTCTCATAAACCCCAAAATCCGAAAACCCTAACCGTTACCATGCCTAGAATCAAGAAAACCGCTCAAAAAGGCAAGCATGCGGCATCATCCTCTCACCAACCTGAGTCAGACGAAGACGATGAAATCCTTGAGCAATTTGTCGAAGAGGAAGAAATGATGGATCAATCGAGTCAACCGGGGGTAACTATTGGGGTACGGAGGAAGCGTACATCAGAGGAAGTCCGACGAGATAGGCAAAAGAAATGGGAAGAGTCGATGAAAATGAGGACTGCAAAGAACGAGCGTCATGTAGATGTGGGTAGTTTTGGGGCAGACCACTGGGCTATTCGGGCCATCGAGGCATAAGGTTTGTCTTATTTCTTTGGTGAAAATCCTGGTTATAATAGAGCGTTGGTGGCTGAGTTTTATAAGAATGTGAAATTCCAGGAGGTGGGTGCGGAGCATGATCTGGCTGCTGTTATAGTGTCCAAGGTTGGACGAGTTGAGGTGTTGGTAAACTGATATGAGATTGCTGCTGGTCTGAATTACCAACGTCCGGAACCCGCTGAAATTAATTACCCAAGGGATGATTTTGCTTCACCTCACGACATAGCCCAGGATTTGTATATGAACCCCGCTGAAGCCGAAGACCCCCATGTACCCGAAAAGTTCAAACTAGAGTATAGGATTTTGAACCAATTTGTGCATCATAACCTAAAACCCCGCGGTACCGAGAATAAACCGAGTGCAGAGGAAGGGAAGTTGCTTTTTGCCTTCACGCAACCGGGTTTGAAAGTTGATTGAGCCGATTATATTTTCAAGCAAATGGTAGAGTTCAAGGGAGTGGTGGCTCTGCAAACACGAATGTCGTATCCATGTTTGATCACCAAGATTTGTAGGAAGTACGGGGTGACCGGGCAAAAGTACGTGGAAAAGACGAAGCTCGAACCGGGGGTGATCAATAGTAGCATTTTGATGAGGAGCACATCCCAATCCGAGCAACGAGAGATTTAGCTGGTGGAACTTACTTGACTTCAATACTGGCCCGGAGTGCACCAAAGTCTACATTGTATAAGAAGTTGTTTTGCCAAGGCGTCTCAATCATAGCGAGCCTAAGAAGGGAAAAGAAGGTGCACCGGGAGATGGCTAGGAGACAAGCCCGCATGGATCATCACTTGGATTGGTTGACTCGTAGGGAAGAAAGAACCACTACCGAGCCGTATGTCCCACATCCGGTTGTCAATGAGGAGGACAGTGATGATTTCGAGGGAGCGGAACCAGCTTGAGGGGATGCTGATTGAAGGAGAGGAAGAAATAACACCCGAAGCCCGAAGGTCTCGAGTAGAAATCCCCTTACTTGGTCCGGGTCTAGGAGGGTTGACATGCCATTCCATTCTATCTTTAGGCTAATTTTCATTTTTGTTGAGTCAGTGGACATTGTTTCGTTCATGCTTTGCTTGGAATTTAATATGTTAGTAATCGAGTCTAGTGAGATAGCGTGCTAGCAGTTAGCTAGGGTTGTGTCATCGGCCATTTGGGTAGTTAACCAAGTTAGTATAGGCCGTTGACACTTTTGCAGAGTTGTCCTTTTCTCTTGCTAACCTCGGTCAATATAAGCTAATAAAAGACCTTAGTTGATCTTTTGTGCGCATGGATTCCATTTTGATTGAATGTCTGATGATTGCATAGTTAGTTAATGGCATGCTTTCCCTTCGTTATCCAAATATCATCTGCGTGCTTTCAGTTCTGTTGAATAAAGTGTTGTAGTTATTTGAGGCATGGTACTTCTTTTTCACTGTTGCCTGTTTGTCAACCACTTCTTCGGTGGATATGGTTTAAGTTTGAATTCACACGTTTTGTGTCCCGCATCCTCCCATTGTTCGAGGACACAAACCTTTTTAGCTTGCTCATTAACTTACTTGATACTTAGCCTGTTTAGTTGGATGCTAAAAGCGTGGATTGTGGAAATGAAATAAAAAGCTGGATTGTTGAAGTCTTGCTAGTTGGTAATGATGAGCATGTTTTATGTTGTGAATTCTGAAGGATTGCATAGTGGCTAATTTCCTAATTTTCTGTGTGTTATTTGCTAGGGACTAGCAAACCTCAAGTTGGGGGGTGTGATAAGCATCCGATATGTCAATATAGGGTGCGTTAGTGTTTAGTTTTAGCTTAATTTAATTGATAATTAGTTGTTTTTAAATATGTTTGCTCGTAGAGTGTTCTAGTTCTGTTTTGTAGGTAAATCGCCAAATAAAGGAGCTTTTGAGGCCTAAGGCAAGACCATTGCTAAGGCAACGCAAGATCAAGTCAAAGCATTGTTAAGGCAGAGCCAGGGTAAGGCGTGGCCAAGGACGTTGGAAGTCAAGCCGGAGGCCAGAAGCTGAACAGCTAGCGTTTGGACCCGATATCGATACCCAGTTCCTAGTATCGATACCATTTCAAAACAGAAAGATTGGAAACTCGCATTATGATTGGGTATCGATACCCAGTTCCTTGTATCGATACCGATTGGCTTGAACGGCCGAGGTAAACTTTTCAAAGTGGCTCGATATCGATACCCAGTTCCTTGTATCGATACCGAGGGTCTGCGTGGCAGATTTTTAGGGCGCCTTCCGGATATTTTGTGGACAAATGAGGGCTTGTATAAATACCTCATTATGTCATCATATCCGGATATAGATAATTTTTATTGCACTTTTTAGATCTAGAAAGAAAATTCTTTACTTGCTGCTCACTCTTATTAGTGTTCTTCATTGTTCTTGATTAGAACCTTCCTTTTTATAGTAGTTTGTTGTTATTTTCTTACTTCGGGCTTAATTAAAGTTGTAGTTTATCTCTCGATCTACCTTAATCTCTAGTTTATTTCAAGTCTTGCTTTTCAATTATGCTACGTAGATTTTTGCTTATTCCTATCTCTCTAGATATGTGTGAGTAGTTTTAAGGGTTGGGTCATGGGATGATTAACATCCCATGGCTTGGGCGAAAATTGCATTTTTCACCAATAAAGCTTTAATTTTTAGATTTGAAAATTGATGTGGGGTTCGGATTCATTTGGTAAATCGCTGAGGTGTTTACCTCTTTAATCATGTGTAGGTAGGAGTATCGCCTACCTACCACACATGATGCTTAGAGCTCTGTCGCTCTAGGTGTTTACCAAATGAATTATAGAGCTAGCTTGATAATTAAATCTCTATGTTCGGATTTAGGAACCTTAATTGTGTATCTTAAACTATGTGAATTGGTGAAAATGTGATTTAGTTCAAGTCATGAGTGCTAGCGATTCCTAGACCTAGCCTATCGTTTATCTAGTTAATTCTTTCTTAATTTAACCCCTTTATTTCCACCTTTTTAAAGCAAAACAAAGTTGACTGTTACTCTTACAAATCCAACCAAGTCATATAATTTTTCCCTCGGGTACGATCCCGGACTTCACCGGATTATCTTGTTTCAATCGACATATTAAACCCTACGCTTGGGGTAATATTCCTTATTATCGGAAAGAACGAAGCAACTATTATTTTGAAACTTTTGTTTAAGTTTAGAGGCTTAAGTTTAAATGTAAGAAAAGGCTAGTCTCTCTCTCCCTCTCTTTGATGGCAATGACTTAAACTATTATTTTGCATTGTGATGGCATTGCCTTTATTTCATATTGATCAGTGACATAATTCCGTCTTATAGATTTATGTCATATTTCATATTTTCTAATGATATTGCATATTTGAATTTGTTTATTTGTTTTGATAGAGCAAGCAAGTAGAAGCTGGCATGCTTGGTACATGGAGAACAATTTGCCTCTTCCCAATCAGTTGCATTACCTTTCACATCCTACTCCTTCATGTGGCGCTTCACAAGTTGCTAAACCGCATACCACTTCACAGGATGCCCAACCACAAACAAATTCACAAGTTCAATGACCACATGGATCTCTACAGCATACCCAATCCAATGCACCATCACAGAACTCCTCACAAGCTATGCAAGGAATCTCTCACGCTCCATCACGGAACTCCTCACAACCTCAAAATGTAGAGGACAACTTTGAGTTAGACCGTGATTTAGATGAACCATTCGCGGAGCGTGAAGTTGGTACTCAAGGTATGATATAAATGATTTAAATTGATCCTAGTATCTCTCTCTCTCTCATGTTGGCTTGAGATTCTTACTCTCTCTCTGTCTCTCATGTTGGATTTTTTTTTTTTGTTTTTGTGACTTAAAACCTGTGGTTGGAACCCCTTAAGATAATAGAAGTATTAAGGAGTTAGATGACATGTAACGACCCTGATTTTTGGTCGTTAAAAATTTCGTTAAATATTTGAATTTTATTTTAATTTCCTTAATTTCCTTGTGGTTTGTCAAAATTACGTTTTTGCCCTTAAACTTTCGTTTATTTGCGCTTTGGCCTACTTAGCAAGCCTAACTAGCTTTTGACCATCTAGTTGGAGTAACTAAGCTAGGAAGCTATCTAGTTACTTTTCCTAACCGCAAATGGACCATTTTGCCCCTCTTAAACCTTGTGAACCTTTTTGACCCTAGATTAAGAATTGAATATTCTTTTTCTTTTAATTATTTTGGTTTTAATCTTTGTCCATTGGACAAAAGAAATTAGGGGATTTATTACCCATTGGGTAATAGGTTGTTCTTTCCACCAAGTGCTAGG
This sequence comes from Rhododendron mucronatum var. ripense, assembly GCA_019656295.1. NCBI lineage: Eukaryota > Viridiplantae > Streptophyta > Magnoliopsida > Ericales > Ericaceae > Rhododendron > Rhododendron mucronatum. The sequence continues at coordinate 432,616 of BPLT01000220.1, read as the reverse complement.
GTTTATTAAACTAGTCTTTTTCCTAATTGCCCATGTGATGTAGTACCTATTATTTTTATTATTGTACTTGGTAGACTTAAGACCTAAGATTTACTAAGTACTTGGTTAATATTTTATATTGGGGAATTGATCTCCCTATATATTGTGGTACCTTTATATATATTACATTAGTACTTGGATGACTAGAATATTGGTTAGTACCATGTGCCAACTAGTTTGTTGAAACTTAGCCCTTAAGTTTCTTGACTCAAGGTACAAAAGTACTAATAATTTATTGTATGCTTTCATTGTATATATATATATATATATATATACATGTATATATATATTGTACTTGAGAGAGAGAGAGAGAGGCCGGAGGGAGAGAGGGAGAGAGGGAGAAAGAGAGAGGAAGGAGGAAAGAAGTAGACTTGGTTGTACCTTGCTTGATTTCCCTTGTCCTTCCAAATCCTTGGTTGTTACTCTTCCTAGCCAAGACTAACCTCCAATGTACTTCCTTGATTTGTTTAACACAAAATCTTGTACAACTTATTCCTCCTTGCCCACCAAGTCTTGCAAGATTTCCCAAGATCAAATCTAGTACAAAAATAGCCATGCAAGCCTAGGGATTTGCCTTTGATCTTCCAAGATTCATGCCAAGTGTCAAGGTGAGACTTAGAGAGAGAGAGAGAGGAGAGGGCCAAGCTCTTGCCTATAAATAGAAGGCCATTTTCATGCTTTCAACTCACACCTCATAGCATTTGCTCTTCCTTCTCTCTAGAAATCTCGGATTCCAGTTCCAGGCAGCCTACTGCCCTTCGAAAATTCTCAGTTTTCTCCTTCTTAGGATAGTTTTTAGATCCAACTTCCTTCAGGAAAGTTGTAGAGAACTTCGAGAGCTTCAAGTTAGGCTCAAGAACCACCTCAATCGGAGAAGAAATGACCAAGATATTGTCATCCGAAGTTCAGTGAAAATTCTGGATTTTCATTTCCTGACAGCTTACTGTCTTTTGCTTTACCCCCGTTTTTCTCCTACCTAAATTCGTTTCTAGGATTAACTTCCTTCACGAGAGTTGTAGAGGGTTTCGAGATCTTCGATTTCAACCCAAGAACTACTCTATTCGGCCAAAGATTGACCGAGTTACTGCCCTCCAAAGATCAGTCCAGATTTGGAGTTTCACCGCCCGTAGAACTTTTCAACCTTGCTTATTCGACCCCGACTAGTTTCGGATCAAGGTAGGATACCCTTATCCCTATCCCTATGTATAAGTATGTTATCTTGAATTACTTTTCATGTCAATTAATTGTGTTTTGATCTTGAAAGATGAATATGAGCATGCATATATGAATTGCTTGCATTACTTGTGACACGATAAAGCATAAGTGATTTATCACTCTAAGGGCGTCCGAACATGTGGCGTTATGCTTTAAGCGTTGATTTGAGTAGAGTGAATGATCTTGTTAGTGCTTACTTTTGTCCTGCCTCGGAGTCTATGCATGATAACGAGACACGAGAACCGAGAAAGTAGAAACATGGCACCTAGGGTATGGTTTATAAAAGGATAAGTTTTTCCGAGGAAGGAAATATTTTCGAAACTACGTAATGACTAGTTTGGTGGCATTACGTGAGATGTGTTTTGAAAACCGTAATGTGGCCGGACTTGGTAGCCCATTGCGCGGGTTGTGAAAACCACAATGTGGCCGGACTTGGTAGCCCTTTGTGAAGATTGGCAATAGGGCCGGACATGGTAGCCTTATTGGTAATATGGCTTGGTTATCCGTGGAGAGGAGCCAATGCTAGTGTTGTGTGCCAATGGGAACCCGGCGCGGCGGAACCATTGTGAGGATACTCGGGAACCCGGCGCGGCGGAACCGAGGTTGGGTGTGTACGGCTTGGTTATCCGCGGTACGGAGCCAATGCAAAAGATTTTGAAAGGCTTAGTTATCCGCGGTACGGAGCCAATGCAAATGATTTTGAAAGATGTTTTTGTAAAAGGAAATGATTGACACGGTTTACGACGAGTCGCGTAGGAGAAATCGGGAAATCTTGGACACCAACGTTAGATAGTGAATGTGGATGTGTTATCGTCATCTATGTGATTTCTATGATCGTTCGTTTGTAAGTTATGGGTTAGTGGGTAGGGTTTACTCTATTGAGCTTTCGTAGCTCACGGTGTTGCCTTTTGGTGACCCTGGCATATTATATTGGTGGCGACGCCGGTATAATGTGTCAGACCTCCTAGACGAACAGGGCGGGATCTTCACCTTGGAGGCGTACGGAGCCGAGGAGCTGGCTAGGATGGAAGAGCAAGCGGAGCTGTAGTTAGGAACCCTAGTTTCCTTTCCTTTTGTAATGAAAGTACTCTTTTGAAGAGTTATATTGTAATAAGAGCTAGACTCTATTTTGAAAATTTCAATAAAATATTTTATTTAACGTACCCAAAATTCGGGGCGTTACAACTTGGTATCAGAGCTTTAGGTTCAAACCTCGGCCATGGGTAGAATGGGTAGAACCTTAAGCTAGTTTTGTCCGTTGCACAAACGTGACTTCGAGTTTAAGTTTACCGTCCCAAATTGGGTGGAATTCTGTCAAAACAATCTTCGGATTGAAGCAAGGCGCGGAAATTGGCAGTACCGCCGAGCTGGGAATTCCCGAACAATTGGATGATGACTTAAATCAAGGATCGAATGTGGAACTTAGAATCTCGAAAAAAATATATATTTTTTTTTGTATTAATAGGCCTTTGCCGAAAAAAAAAATATTGCTAGTTAAGCAAATTTTATTTACTAGTTCGTGGAGGAGCCTTTCTTGTATAAATATTTTAAATTGGGGATGAGAGTGGGACCCGAGCACCGAAAGTGTACCCGGGCATAGCCCCATTAGGCCGGCAAACCCCACTCCCCCCTAAACTTCAAATTTCAAAATTTTACCTCCAAAATATTCAAATTTCAATTTTCAAACTTTAAACATTTTCCCTCCTCCATTCACCTTTTCGGCTCTATTTATACCCCACCCCCACTTTAATTTCTTCACCTCTCTCATCATCTTAAAAACTCCTCCAAAATCGAGACCCCTTGTACCGAGCCATGGCAACCCGACGACGAGGATTCCCGGAAGACGCCTTGATCCGAGACATCGAGCGAACCGAAATTCGCTTGATCATCCAAAGCCTTTGGTTGCAACTCTTCGCCTTCATCATATTTTGTGGAGTGCTCACACTAGCCATGCCACGGTGGTTCGCCGTGAACAACCGTGCCAACACCTTTTGGTATTGGGCTCTCGTCGTGGCCGCCGCACTCGCCGCGATCATAAAGGAGTACGAACGCCGATTGCGCCAAGCTTTCAACGAAAGATGGTAGAGGAGGGCGAGACCCGAGACCGACGACACCAATTCGGCATGTCTTAGGCCGATCTAGTAACCGTTGTAGTCCTTCTGGGTGTCGAATATCGAAGATTAGGATCGTATTTCAAAATGTATTAGGAAATCTTGCCTTTGATCTACTTGCCTTGTAATAGAATTCTATGCTATGTTGTATGTTTTCTTTATCTATGAAAAACTTGCTTTATTTCTTCCGTTGCATGCTAGTTGTTAAATTACTTTTGACCCTTAGTAAGAAGCGCGTTTTTTTTCAAAAAAAAAGAATTTCGATTTGGTAGACTAAACCGCCCCTTTTCAATTTTTTTTTACTCGGAAGATGGTGACCGCATAAACCCCCGAGGGGACTCGTTTCCAATTTAAGGGGGATAGACGATGATCCCAAGACCGGTCTAGCGACCTAGCCTAATTTGTACGTGCGTACCAATTTCGGGGACGAAATTGTTTTAAGGGGGATAGATTGCAACGACCCTGATTTTTGGTCGTTAAAAATTTCGTTAAATATTTGAATTTTATTTTAATTTCCTTAATTTCCTTGTGGTTTGTCAAAATTACGTTTTTGCCCTTAAACTTTCGTTTATTTGCGCTTTGGCCTACTTAGCAAGCCTGACTAGCTTTTGACCATCTAGTTGGAGTAACTAAGCTAGGAAGCTATCTAGTTACTTTTCCTAACCGCAAATGGACCATTTTGCCCCTCTTAAACCTTGTGAACCTTTTTGACCCTAGATTAAGAATTGAATATTCTTTTTCTTTTAATTATTTTGGTTTTAATCTTTGTCCATTGGACAAAAGAAATTAGGGGATTTATTACCCATTGGGTAATAGGTTGTTCTTTCCACCAAGTGCTAGGGTTTATTAAACTAGTCTTTTTCCTAATTGCCCATGTGATGTAGTACCTATTATTTTTATTATTGTACTTGGTAGACTTAAGACCTAAGATTTACTAAGTACTTGGTTAATATTTTATATTGGGGAATTGATCTCCCTAGATATTGTGGTACCTTTATATATATTACATTAGTACTTGGATGACTAGAATATTGGTTAGTACCATGTGCCAACTAGTTTGTTGAAACTTAGCCCTTAAGTTTCTTGACTCAAGGTACAAAAGTACTAATAATTTATTGTATGCTTTCATTGTATATATATATATATATATATATACATGTATATATATATTGTACTTGAGAGAGAGAGAGAGAGGCCGGAGGGAGAGAGGGAGAGAGGGAGAAAGAGAGAGGAAGGAGGAAAGAAGTAGACTTGGTTGTACCTTGCTTGATTTCCCTTGTCCTTCCAAATCCTTGGTTGTTACTCTTCCTAGCCAAGACTAACCTCCAATGTACTTCCTTGATTTGTTTAACACAAAATCTTGTACAACTTATTCCTCCTTGCCCACCAAGTCTTGCCAGATTTCCCAAGATCAAATCTAGTACAAAAATAGCCATGCAAGCCTAGGGATTTGCCTTTGATCTTCCAAGATTCATGCCAAGTGTCAAGGTGAGACTTAGAGAGAGAGAGAGAGGAGAGGGCCAAGCTCTTGCCTATAAATAGAAGGCCATTTTCATGCTTTCAACTCACACCTCATAGCATTTGCTCTTCCTTCTCTCTAGAAATCTCGGATTCCAGTTCCAGGCAGCCTACTGCCCTTCGAAAATTCTCAGTTTTCTCCTTCTTAGGATAGTTTTTAGATCCAACTTCCTTCAGGAAAGTTGTAGAGAACTTCGAGAGCTTCAAGTTAGGCTCAAGAACCACCTCAATCGGAGAAGAAATGACCAAGATATTGTCATCCGAAGTTCAGTGAAAATTCTGGATTTTCATTTCCTGACAGCTTACTGTCTTTTGCTTTACCCCCGTTTTTCTCCTACCTAAATTCGTTTCTAGGATTAACTTCCTTCACGAGAGTTGTAGAGGGTTTCGAGATCTTCGATTTCGACCCAAGAACTACTCTATTCGGCCAAAGATTGACCGAGTTACTGCCCTCCAAAGATCAGTCCAGATTTGGAGTTTCACCGCCCGTAGAACTTTTCAACCTTGCTTATTCGACCCCGACTAGTTTCGGATCAAGGTAGGATACCCTTATCCCTATCCCTATGTATAAGTATGTTATCTTGAATTACTTTTCATGTCAATTAATTGTGTTTTGATCTTGAAAGATGAATATGAGCATGCATATATGAATTGCTTGCATTACTTGTGACACGATAAAGCATAAGTGATTTATCACTCCAAGGGCGTCCGAACATGTGGCGTTATGCTTTAAGCGTTGATTTGAGTAGAGTGAATGATCTTGTTAGTGCTTACTTTTGTCCTGCCTCGGAGTCTATGCATGATAATGAGACACGAGAACCGAGAAAGTAGAAACATGGCACCTAGGGTATGGTTTATAAAAGGATAAGTTTTTCCGAGGAAGGAAATATTTTCGAAACTACGTAATGACTAGTTTGGTGGCATTACGTGAGATGTGTTTTGAAAACCGTAATGTGGCCGGACTTGGTAGCCCATTGCGCGGGTTGTGAAAACCACAATGTGGCCGGACTTGGTAGCCCTTTGTGAAGATTGGCAATAGGGCCGGACATGGTAGCCTTATTGGTAATATGGCTTGGTTATCCGTGGAGAGGAGCCAATGCTAGTGTTGTGTGCCAATGGGAACCCGGCGCGGCGGAACCATTGTGAGGATACTCGGGAACCCGGCGCGGCGGAACCGAGGTTGGGTGTGTACGGCTTGGTTATCCGCGGTACGGAGCCAATGCAAAAGATTTTGAAAGGCTTAGTTATCCGCGGTACGGAGCCAATGCAAATGATTTTGAAAGATGTTTTTGTAAAAGGAAATGATTGACACGGTTTACGACGAGTCGCGTAGGAGAAATCGGGAAATCTTGGACACCAACGTTAGATAGTGAATGTGGATGTGTTATCGTCATCTATGTGATTTCTATGATCGTTCGTTTGTAAGTTATGGGTTAGTGGGTAGGGTTTACTCTATTGAGCTTTCGTAGCTCACGGTGTTGCCTTTTGGTGACCCTGGCATATTATATTGGTGGCGACGCCGGTATAATGTGTCAGACCTCCTAGACGAACAGGGCGGGATCTTCACCTTGGAGGCGTACGGAGCCGAGGAGCTGGCTAGGATGGAAGAGCAAGCGGAACTATAGTTAGGAACCCTAGTTTCCTTTCCTTTTGTAATGAAAGTACTCTTTTGAAGAGTTATATTGTAATAAGAGCTAGACTCTATTTTGAAAATTTCAATAAAATATTTTATTTAACGTACCCAAAATTCGGGGCGTTACATGACAACCCTTAGGATACCATCTTCACTTCTCAAACTAGACACACCACTAAAACAGGCCACCAAAACAATTGGACAAATTGGTCTTTGCTTCTAGAACTCCAGCACTCCATAGTCCACATGATAGTTCACATAACAGTTGGATATTGCTTCGACCAGGCTAATAGATCATGACAAAGTATTGCCAAAGCCTGGAACTTGAACCAAGTACAATTACAAAGATGTAGCCACAGACAAAGGCATCAACAAGCAAAAGAGTAGAATAAGCTAGGGATAAGCCCCCTAGAAAGGCTTAAATAGCCCAAGGACAAGCCCCAGGGGTAGGTACAAACATTCAAACATTCTGCCAACTGAAAGCCAAGGGACGCTCCTTAAGGATAGGAAAAATAGCAGCAAAACAGCTGGCTCTAGGACATCCCATGGATAGGCAAGCCAACAAACATTAGAAGCACAACTTGGAGAGGCAAACAAACCCCTGCTGGACTGCACTTGAACAGTTATTATTACAAAGATGAGCTAGTTGCTTGATCAACTATAGCAGGTGTGGGGGGGTGAAAACAATTGGTGTTCTGAACGTACCAAGCTGCAAACGGCCTCACGTGCCTCTACACCGGAACCCTAGCTCTTCGTCGGAACCCTAATCTGCGAAACAGACAAGGGATGAGTGCACCTTTGCCTCTCGTGGCAAAGGCCCTCCGATGCTAAAGTTAGTATCACGTACTGGCTAATAAACCCTAATTATCAATAGGAGAATCATGCAAATGCTTAATATTGCGTACCTTTTACCTCTAGGTTTGCCTCGTATTTATAGATTCACGGATGCTTGCTGCCCAAGCATCCAAGTTGTCCTAGGATTCCCGCCTCGTACAGGAAACCTAATATCTTATGGACTCTCGTTCCCTTATCTGTATAATATCTTAATCTTTATAGGACTCTCAGTCCTTTTGGGACTCTTTCCCATAATTATCCGAACACCCCAATCACGTTGGGTTTCTAGGTTCGATCCTATACACTCGGGATCTTATCCTTTTGTGGAATATTACCATTCTAGAGTATTCTTGCCACGTCACGACTTAGGGCAATTTTCCACTGTTCGGCTTCCTCTTTGCCGAACAGCCCTCCTGGACCAATAACCTCACATGCAACTGGCCCATGCTATTATATCTGGTCAAATGACTTCACATGTCTTTTGACCTTAGTAGCCGAACAGACAACCTGGACCAATGCCTTTACGTGTTACTGGTCCACACTGCTGCTCATCGCACTGCCCGGCGATAGACTTATCAAGCTTGCCACGCGTCCCTAATACATCACGTGTTCGGCGACTAAACTTACCTGTTCGGGAATACCTCCCCACAATTGCTCCCCAGCTTTATCCGCTTGCCACGGTTCGGGGGCAATGGATGAAGCTTTCAGAGACAAAAGTTGTGGACCATACTTGTCAGCCCCGAGCAGTCATTCCATTGATACTCATTAAGGTGCTTTGGCGGCTTCGCCATTATGCCGTCTCGGAGTAATAATTCCACGTGGCGTGTTTCGTACACTATGCATTAAACTCGAACTGACGCTTCCCTCAAACGTCGTTAGCATAATTTTCGCTTTCCGTTACTTTAACCAGTAACGGCGTGAAGAGAGACGTTTCGTCTCCGTTTTCAGCCCTTAAACCTCTAAGAAAGGCCTTTAGTTTCTTCATAAATCCAAAAACCCTTTCTCGTCCCTTCCTGTTTCGAGTGACTCAACGCCATCGCCGCCGTCTGCGTATTCCTTCTCAACACCATATGCCGTGGCATCTCGTAAGCCCTCTTCGCTTCTTCTCGTTGTAGGCTATTTTCTCTCTTGTTCATCTGTTCCCAGGGATTTGTTCATATCCCTCTTAGATTTCGATCGTTTGGAGCTTTCCTCTGTATACTCTAATGGCGAACGAGGGTGATAATGACCCCAAAGCCGGGAAATTTAGGAAGCTTTGCGAGACCCCATCGGCTATGGCGGCCTTTAGGAGAGAGTACAACATCCCTGACAATGTAGGGCTCGAACTTGCCCCACTAGATGCAGATAGGGATGGGGGCACATGGGACAGGATGTGTATTCCCATCGTAGCCATTGTTGAGGGGGGAGTTAGATTTCCCCTCCATCCACTACTCCCCCAGGTCTTGAACTGGTATCGACTTACACCGATGCAAGTTTCTACTAATTTCTTTAGATTAGTAATGGGAGTTGTAGCTTTGAACAGAATTTTGGGAACCCAACTGGGGATCTGGGACATCCAATGGTGGTATAGCATCGTGCTAAACCCCGATTATAATACCTTTTATTTGAAAGTTAGGAGAGCAGAGAAGCGTCTCGTGCTAAATTTACCAGATTCTGCTCGTGATCACGAGATCGACTTTCTCTATGTTACTGGAGCATTCGAACCAGTAGGCGAAGATGGCCAAGTGGTGGGCTTCCACTGCCCCCACATATGGGGCTACCCACGTATGCTCCTGATTTCCATCTTTCCTTGTAGCCTTTGTTTAACATTTCGTTGTGGTGTCTGACTTGTATTATGCTTTCAACCGTGCAGCCGATAACGCAAACAAGCGTCCCAGAGCTGAACCCAGCTACGTCCGAACAGCGGAGATCAACAGGATTTTGAGATACAAAGGTGAAGCAGGCTCTCCAACATTTGGTCGGGGTCGTGGCGCTAACGTGTTATTAGGCTATGACCCTGCTTATAAAGGATTTATAGACAGGAGATTGGCCAATCCAAGCACTAGTGGTGCTTCCTCATCAACAGCTCAATTACAACCACGGGGTCCAGGGTTGCAGGCGGAAGTTGGTACCCTTGCCGGACAGCCAGGGGAAGTTGCTATTCCTGAAGGTGTCCCCGTAACCCGTGTGGTTCTTAGGAGGTCCAGACGGCGGCAGGTTATTCCTGAACACCAAGCCGAACAGCCAGCTCCCATCTGTACTACAAGTCAATCCTCTTCCTCCGGCTATTCCCGCTCTCCTCAAAGCCCAGGTGCCATGTCTCATCAACCTTTGGACCTCAGCACCCTACTCACCATCCCTGGACGGGGACGCGGTGCTGCCAATAGGGTAGCATCAACTGGTGTTCCCCCCCACCATCACGTCGCACAAGGGGGGGAACTACCAGGTCAACATCATCCCAACAAGAACAGGACAGCTCCATCGAGGCAGCTGATGCTCATCGGGACAAGCGTCCCCGGAGCGATGAGGTTGGGGGTGGCGACATCCCTGCTACCTCAGTACCGCTGGAGACACCGTCATCGGGCACTCAAGTCGCTGCTGAGGTCTGGGCCCCTCAACTCATGAGGGGGGATCGCCCTGTCAACATTGGTGATAGTGCAAGTTCTTCTGAGACTGCACTAGCCCTAGCTCAGGGCCTGTCACTCCCAGTCGACATGCAGAAAGAGACGTCTTCGACTGTAGATAGACTCGTATCCACTGGTCTCGTCAGTGGAATTAAGGTAACCAAACTGCTTAACTCTTACTTTGATTACAACGGGTTTTCTAGAAAACCGTTTAACTTATATTTGGTGCCTGCAGTTTATCCAAAAGATGATGGCCTTAGGCCAAAAGTACCAAGAAGCCGATGCTGAGAGAGTCAGACTTCTTAATGACAACACCAGGCTACTCCGCTTAATCTCAAGGCTGGAGAAAGAAAGGGACAAGGCCAAGGCAGAGGTTGCGGAGACCAAAGCCAAACTCGAGACTGCCGAGGACAATCTTGCTCAAACTCTAGCGAAGATTGACAGCACAAAAAAGGCTTCGTTCGATGAAGGATACCAGAAAGGGTTTGATACGACAACAGCCAGCTATGTGAACCAGATGCCTGCTATCCAGGACCAGATCTGGGTAGCCTGCTGGGAAACATGTCTGACAAAGGTTGGGGTTGCTGAAGATTCGCCCTTTTGGGAAGACAACGAATTACCAAGCCGTCGTGCTCAAATAGCAGATGATCCCCAGGGGAATCCTGAGGATCATATCGATCAACAGATCGGAGAGTTTGCTAGTGCTGAAGAAGAAGCTCCTACTGAAGTGCTAAGGACTGCAATCGTGGAGTCACCTGCTTGGGGATCAAACAACGATCCCATAATTGAAGAAGAGAATGCTGGTGGTGATGGAGCTCCAAGGGAGATTGGAACAGAGGTTGCCGAGGAACAATCTCCTGAGGTCCAAGAACTGGATTGAATATGGTGAGTAACCAGAAAAACTAAAATTTACAGGTCCTGTGCGACTGTAGTTTAACTCAGCCCTGCGTGGCATCAGATCATCTTTTCGTTTTTTTGCATGTCTGTTTTATACAAGTACTTGGCCCTTCGTGGCATAACTTAGTTTGTTGCCTTGGCATCTGTTTGGCCCTTCGTGGCCATGGTTTGGGTATCTCATAGAACTTCTTTTACTCGTGTTTCGACTATCATGGCCTGTTTTCGTTTTTACAAGTGTCTCGTACTTGGTCATATTTCGTTATGCCTGTCACCCAAGTATTTCGTACTATGAGGTATCTCATACCTAAATATAAGTTTCTCGTACTTAAAAGTATCCCATACTTTTTAGCATAATCACTTACTCGAATGATTGTGCCCGTACCCGAACAGCTGCATGTATTCTATATGCATTCCAAGTGTTTTCATACTTGGGGTACATTGATTTACAAGTTTCTCATACTTTAGCGCTTGTTCACGCGCGGTTCTTAAGCTATCAAGCATAGATATATTCGTATATGGCGTTCGTGCCTGGCGCCGTTGCCGGGGACTTCATTTTTTTTGGGATAATTGAAAAACTTTGAATTGATTTTTCCCTTCTACTAGTTGTAGTTAGGATCTTAAAAGTAAAAATAAAAAAAAAATTGGCGTTCTACTTCTCAGCAAGTAGTTTTGTTTTGTTTCCCAGTTCTACTGTCATTTTTTTTTTTTTCCCTACTGTCTCCACCAATTTTTTATTTTTTTTTAATTTGTCATTCATTTGCATATTGTAGGATATATTTTGCTTTCTTTTTTCTCTTCGTTTAAATTGTTCACTTTTCCTACGATTAGTTGGTGTCTTGGCAATACAGTGGCAGTAAGATCAATTAAGCGCTTCAGGTTTTTGATTGGGTTAACTTTTGGAACCACTGTTACCACGGGGCACCACGGTGGTGGGAGTTAGAAGCAACGCATTCAAGGTTAGTCAATATCTAGAACTCAATTTACTGTCACTATTTATTTATTTATTTTATTTTATTAACGTGCTAGTGAGTCAGTTTTTGAAAGGAAAGAACAAAATTATCATTTTGCTCACAGTTAGCTTACGGGTAATTTACCTTTTTACGGGTTAAGTGCTCTTGACAAGTAAGCTGCCTTAGGTTTTCATTTTGATCAGTAGTAAAAAGCATTTTGTCTTCCTAAGTCTTGGAACTATTTTTCTGAAAGAAAAAAAAAAATATTAGTTAGTTTCAGACGCATCTGTTGCATTTTTATTTTTCATTGTTCTCTTATTTGCTTACATTCATAAGTTTATGTTCGGTTGCCGTTCGAAAAATTTAGAATTAATACCTCTTGATCCGGAAATTGAGAGAACCTTTCGACGCAGCTTAAAAATTCAAAGAGTGGAACATACTCAAATAAAAATGGCGGAACTTGTTGAAGATACAAAACCTTTAAGGGAATTGTTCTCACCCGTAACCACAAATCCTCCTTCTTGTATTGTGTTACCCACGACAAATGCGACACATTTTGAGCTGAAACATCACGTAATACAACTTCTTCCTCAATTTCATGGGATTGAACGAGAGGATCCATACATGCATGTCAAAGACTTTCTTGAAATTTGTGCTACCTTTAGGTTTCAAAATTTTTCTGAGGAGTCTGTTAAATTGCGTCTTTTTCCCTTTTCACTGAAAGATAAAGCAAAGGCATGGTTAAATTCTCTACCCCCTGGTTCAATCACTTCATGGGACATCCTCGTTAAAAAGTTTCTTTCAAAATTCTTTTCAATGTCTAGAACAACTACTCTAAGGAGGGAGATTACTGATTTCTGTCAAGAAGACCATGAAAAGTTTTATGAGAGTTGGGAGAGATTTAAAGATCTTATTTTAAAGTGCCCCCCTCATGGTTTTGAAACATGGAGACTTGTTCAATTTTTCTATAATGGTTTAACTCAGTCTAATCGCAATATGATTGAATCAATGAATGGTGGTGATTTTTTAAATCTTAGGGGTGAGGCGGCTTATGAGTTTCTTGAAAATTTGTCTGAGAGATCTCAACAATGGGATTTTACGTCTCATCGAGACAAACCAACTTCCACACCTAAGAGAGGGGGATTATATGAGGTGAAAGAAGATTCAGATATCAGAGTAAAGTTAGATAATCTTACTCGAAAGGTTGAGGCATTAGTTTTAAGTAAAACTATGGAGTCAGCCAATCAAGTTCAAAGTGAAGTGTGTTCTCTTTGCGGTAATCACATGCACACAACACAAACATGTCCTTCCATTATTGGATATTCTGACAGCTATGTTGAACAAGCAAACGCACTTAATAATTATGGAAAATCATTTGCTAGTCCTTTTTCGGAAACATACAACCAAAATTGGAGAAATCATCCAAACTTTTCATGGCGTCAGAACCAACCTTCTACAAATATAGGTGGGCAGCCTTTCCATTCACAATCATATCCTGCTCAATCTCAGCCTTTTTATGCTCCAATTCCCGTGTCTCAACCGAACTTCCAATCAGTTGCACCACAACAACAGTCATCCTTAGAGGACACTCTTAAAGCATTCATGGCTGAAATGAAAAGTACTACTCACTTGAATACTCAAGCCATCGCTAAATTGGAAAATCAAATGGGTCAATTGGCTAATCAAGTTGCAGAGAGAGAGATCGGAAAATTCCCTAGTCAGCCGATTCCTAACCCAAAAGGACAATTTGCTCTTAGCAACCCCTCTAACTCTACCTATAAGCATGAGCAGGTTCAATCCATTGTAACCCTCAGGTCAGGAAAACAGGTTGACAACCAAGTCAGTTCGCCAATAGAGAAGAGTTTAGAGGAGTTTGAGACAAAAGAAAGGCAGAGTAGTCCCATCAAAGATCAGGAATCTAGTCATCCTCGACCTCCAAAAGAACCCCAACTTAGGAGTTTCATTCCTAAAGCTCCATATCCTGAACGACTAGTAGCCCCTAAGAAAGGTGTAGACCATGGAGATATTCTAGAGGTGTTTAAGCAAGTTAGAATCAATGTTCCATTTCTAGATGCTATTCGACAGGTTCCTTCATATGCCAAATTTTTAAAAGACCTAGTCTCCATAAAGAGAAAGACAAGCGTCCCTAAAGAAGTAGTGTTGACCGAACAAGTTAGCTCCATTATCCAACACAAAATTCCCGTCAAGTATAAGGACCCTGGGTGTCCTACAATTTCGTGCACGATTGGTGATCATCACATTGAGCGAGCTTTGTTGGATTTAGGAGCCAGTGTCAATTTACTACCGTATTCAGTTTACTTGCAATTCGGTTTGGGGGAGTTAAAACCCACTTCAGTAAGGCTTCAATTGGCTGATGGATCCGTTAAAATTCCTAAAGGCGTTATTGAGGATATTCTAATAAAAGTTGACAAATTTTATTTTCCTGCAGACTTGATAGTCTTAGACACTCAACCTGTCCAAAACTCAAAGGGGCACATTCCTGTCATATTAGGCCGTCCTTTCTTGGCCACGTCTAATGCTCAAATTAACTGTAGGAATGGTGTGATGAAAATGTCATTTGGTAACATGACTGTTGATCTTAATATTTTTGACATTGACAAACAGTCACCATGTGAGGATGAGGTGAGTGCAGTTTACATGATAGATAGCCATGTTAAAGAACAATCTCCATCACGTTATGAGGATCCTTTTGAAGCTTGTCTATATCATTTTAATGACATTGATGAAGACTCTACGATTGAATCTGTCAACATGTTTTTAGAGTCTTTCATAGATATTAGTTGGCAGAACTCGTGCTTTGTAGAGCCACAATCTAAAGAGATTGTCCCAAGTTTGTGGGATGAACAACAGTCAAATTTTGAATTAAAACCTTTGCCCCCTGATCCTAGTGTTGAAATTGTGGGACCAACAGAAATTATGTCAATTGTCGTTACCCCAAATACTGATCAAATTGAAGAGGAAAAGATAGTCAACGAGAATGACCAATGCAGTAAAGAATTTGAGTGTGATTTTGTCATTAGAGCAGAACCCATACTTTCTAGTCATAGAATTTTGTTAGAGGCACATTTCTGCAAGCAAACATTTCCTTGGTATGCTGAATCTTTCTATCATGTGAGTAACCTTACACTTTTGACTAAATTGGTTTCACAATTAAGTAAACAATTGTTAATCGGGTCGCAAAAATTTTGTTGGGCAAATCCATGTATTGTTAATTATAAAAAACGAATAAGAGAAAGTGATTTGGCAGTGATATTTCACTTTGTGTATAGTTTTCATTGGAATAACCCTCAACTATTTCGTCTCTTGCTATATGACCATGGTGGGCAACTCTTGCTCTATTGAAATCTATATAGAGATTAGATTTGAGGGATGCTCTAAAAAAAAAAAAACTATTATCGCTTACTTTTTTTCTTTTGTTTAGTGCAATTTTTCCTTTCTTTTCTTGTGTTTTCATAATTAATTTTGCAGGTGTCGCACGGTTCAATCTTATCGCGCTTACCAGGTGTATCCTAATCCATCTTTTTTTTAAGCATTTGTATTCATGACATTGAGGACACTGTCATATTTAGGTTTGGGGGAGGGTTCACCAATTATTGTTACCGTCTAAAAAATTTTAAAAAAAAGCAGTAAAAATTGAAAATTTTTCAAAAAAAAAATTTTGGATACTTGATTATGACTTCCGATGATGTCGTTCGTTTTCAATTAGTACAAGTTTGATTATTGCCCAAGTTCGAGTCTTGATATGATTTTGTAGATAGAGTTAAGCTTGTGAACATAGGCATTGATGAGAGACACTTATTTGGTTCGTATCACCTATGTTTGGATAGCGATTAATCACTCGTATGCATGCCTTTGCACGAGCACCGTCACACTTAGAGTTGGATTTGACCTCGAGTGCCGTACATATATTCTTGATGCCTTAGTATGAGTTAGATGTCTTATTAGAAAGCTTAATGTCCTTTCCCCAAAGAAAAAAAAAGAAAAAAAGAGAGAGAAAAGAACAAAAAAAAAAAAAGAATGAATAAAGTGCATGCTTTTTCGGGCTTTTCACTTAGTAACCGGGCCTCTTGCCTCAGTAAGCAGTGAGTGTTCGCGTCAAACGGTGGAGAGTTCCGTGATTGTCATGTGTGGTTAGCTTGGGTTCGTAGCCTTTTTGACTCGAGTGATTAAGTCCGTTGGGGTGTCCTCTACATCTAGTGCCCTAAAGCCGTTTGGTTTGGGTGTCATTGGCCTAAAGCTCGCTACAAGGGTCAATTAGAAAGCTTAAGGGACCAAAGCATTGCACGACCACAAGAACAAAAATATTACAAAAAAATATAAAAGAAAAAGAAAAAGGAAAAAATATGAATAAAGGGAGGGACTATAATTTGATATAAGCATTTTGATGAGTATTGAGGCATTGAAGGTGCGTGTATTGTTTTCGAGGTTAATAAAAATCTTTGTGTGATTTTTCACTTTACACGCATGCCTTGTGATTTCTGTCTATCTAGATATATGTGGGAGAAACAGTTTTTGTGCCAATTCGGATTAGAATGTTCACTTGTTTAACTTTGTTAATAGATGAAATATTTTGCCTCTAACTTGTGTTATTCTCACGCTAGTTACTTTGAGAGGCCATAGATTATGTTTTGGAATTCGAATCGAGTGTCATCTTCTTAGGAATTTTGTGGGTATATTCACTGCAAACCCTCACGAGACTATAACTCGTCCACTAGAGCAATCTAGGGGTTTAAAGGCTTGTTGCATATGCTAAATGCGATCGGACTCCTCCGAAAAAGGATTAGTTAGTTCTTTGGTTTCCTTTATTTTATTTTGTTTCTTTTGCTCGAGGACTAGCAAAATGTAGGTTTGGGGGTATTTGATGAGCACAAAATATTGTTACTTAGAGGACCCAGTATCACATGTTGTTAGCCCTTAATTACTTGTAGTTTACTAGATTATTATCTTTCTGGTTACTTACTTTGAATTATTAATTTTGCAGGAAAAGATGATAATTTTACCTATTTTAGCCGTGGAAAGGAAAGAATTGAAGGACACTACAATTGTTACCATGCACAATAAGGAATTGAATAAGAAGAAAAGGATTCTCTGTTTCTTAAAGGGAATTAGAGTTTGACAAAAGAATAAAGTTTTCCTTCTAAATATATTTCGGCTAAGGCAGTAGAGGAAGTAGGGTCCAAAATAAGAGATTTGGTTTTAACCAGAATTGGGAATTTCCTCCGCAATTGGCCGCTATTTAAAGGAGACCGTAGATTACCACGGGGTACTTTTTTTCTTCGACACAGTAGCATCACCACTTTGGCAGCAGCTTACGGAAGCCACGCCTTGCTATCACGAGCGACGGCAGAGAAGAAAAAGACGGAGAAAGAATTATTTGTTCTCTTTTCGTAAGCTTTGTTCAATGGAGTTTTATCTTTATTTAATTATGTTTTTGTACTCCATGAGTGGCTAAATTCTTAAACTAGGGTTGAGGATGAAGCCCCATTAATGACTATTATTTATATATTCATGAAATTTGTTTTTACCCGAATATGTGGTTTCAATTATGATTAAATTGTTCTTATTCCAAATCAACTGTCAGGGATAAATTCTGGATATGAGTTCAATCATGTTTTTCTCATGATTTGGAATTGTCTTTAGCATTGAAAGCTGGTTTTTCATCGTTAATTATAAAATTGGATATTTATTGTGATTTGTTAAAAGCGGATACAATTAATGATTTGATTTTATACTTGTGAGCGGAGAGGAACAAACATTAGACTTTTTGATGAACTTTCACGATGATATTTTCCGTGGTAACAGAATTAGCTTTCAGATTATCATGAAGAAATTTTGGGTAAAGTTAATGATCATGGATATATAAAGATACGAGTTAATGGGTGTGGATTCTGAAACCCTAGTATTTTCTCCTTTGATTAAAAAGAAGCTTTAATTTTCTCGTCTTTGATAATTTAGTTCATTGTTTTTACTTTTCGCTTTTAGTTTAAAAAAATCAATCACAACTTTTTGTCAACTAGGTTAGGGTTTAGTCACTTTAAAATTATTTAGTTTTCCTAAAAAAAAATCACAAGTCCCTGTGGGTTCGACCTCGCTCTTGCATTACTATACTTCGGTACGATTCGTGCGCTTGCGAGTAATGCAAGAGCGAGGTCGAACCCACAGGGACTTGTGATTTTTTTTTAGGAAAACTAAATAATTTTAAAGTGACTAAACCCTAACCTAGTTGACAAAAAGTTGTGATTGATTTTTTTAAACTAAAAGCGAAAAGTAAAAACAATGAACTAAATTATCAAAGACGAGAAAATTAAAGCTTCTTTTTAATCAAAGGAGAAAATACTAGGGTTTCAGAATCCACACCCATTAACTCGTATCTTTATATATCCATGATCATTAACTTTACCCAAAATTTCTTCATGATAATCTGAAAGCTAATTCTGTTACCACGGAAAATATCATCGTGAAAGTTCATCAAAAAGTCTAATGTTTGTTCCTCTCCGCTCACAAGTATAAAATCAAATCATTAATTGTATCCGCTTTTAACAAATCACAATAAATATCCAATTTTATAATTAACGATGAAAAACCAGCTTTCAATGCTAAAGACAATTCCAAATCATGAGAAAAACATGATTGAACTCATATCCAGAATTTATCCCTGACAGTTGATTTGGAATAAGAACAATTTAATCATAATTGAAACCACATATTCGGGTAAAAACAAATTTCATGAATATATAAATAATAGTCATTAATGGGGCTTCATCCTCAACCCTAGTTTAAGAATTTAGCCACTCATGGAGTACAAAAACATAATTAAATAAAGATAAAACTCCATTGAACAAAGCTTACGAAAAGAGAACAAATAATTCTTTCTCCGTCTTTTTCTTCTCTGCCGTCGCTCGTGATAGCAAGGCGTGGCTTCCGTAAGCTGCTGCCAAAGTGGTGATGCTACTGTGTCGAAGAAAAAAAGTACCCCGTGGTAATCTACGGTCTCCTTTAAATAGCGGCCAATTGCGGAGGAAATTCCCAATTCTGGTTAAAACCAAATCTCTTATTTTGGACCCTACTTCCTCTACTGCCTTAGCCGAAATATATTTAGAAGGAAAACTTTATTCTTTTGTCAAACTCTAATTCCCTTTAAGAAACAGAGAATCCTTTTCTTCTTATTCAATTCCTTATTGTGCATGGTAACAATTGTAGTGTCCTTCAATTCTTTCCTTTCCACGGCTAAAATAGGTAAAATTATCATCTTTTCCTGCAAAATTAATAATTCAAAGTAAGTAACCAGAAAGATAATAATCTAGTAAACTACAAGTAATTAAGGGCTAACAACATGTGATACTGGGTCCTCTAAGTAACAATATTTTGTGCTCATCAGTGCCATTCCCATGCTCCCCAATATGAATAAGGAGAAGAAAATCAATATTCCATATTTCATATTTCAAAAAACTGAATATACTGTGAAGAAAAAAGAATGTCTTTATTCATAGACTAAACTCAAGGGGGCGTTATTCGTACCCCTTGCAACTAAAACAGAGTAATTCACAAGTAGAATAAGAGAAAACAAGGGAATTTTATTCGTAATTCCCACACAATCACGTAGTGCAATAAAATTAAATTCTTCTAAACAAAGAATTTTCTCAGATTATGAACATTCCATGGCCTCGGGATTGGGATGCCGTCCAGATCAACCAATCTGTAGGCCCCAATACCCACAATCTCTGTTACCCGATACGGGCCTTCCCAGTTGGCTCCTAGCTTGCCTTCGTTGGCTACTTTGGTGTTGCCGAGCACCTTTCGTAATACAAGGTCCCCAACACCAAATTCTCGAGGGTGAACATGCCTATTATAGCTCTTCATTAGTTGTTCCTGATAAGAGGCCAAATGGATTAGGGCCCTTTCTCTCCTCTTCTCGGCGAGATCAAGCTCAATTTCAAGGGCTCTGTCATTGCCCCCACTTTCAACCAACACAGTCCTGTTGGTTGGAAGTCCCACTTCCAAAGGTATGACTGCCTCTGTGCCATATGCCAACGAGTAGGGGGTCTCTCCCGTAGACCTCCTAGGAGTTGTCCTGCGTGCCCATAGAACAAGAGGTAATTCATCGGGCCATTTCCCCTTAGCCTTATCCAACCTCTTCTTGATCCCATCAAGAATGGTTTTGTTAGATGCTTCTGCCTGCCCATTGCTCTGTGGGTAGGCTGGAGTCGAATAGTAATTCCGGATCCCATACTGAGCACAAAAAGCCTTAAATTTCTTCTGAAATTGGGACCCATTATCTGTGATCAAGGAATAGGGAACCCCAAATCGAGTAATGATACTCTTCCACACGAACTTTTCTACCATAGACTCGGTGATTTTGGCCAATGGTTCTGCCTCAATCCATTTAGTAAAGTAGTCTGTTGCAACTAACATGAATTTTCGGTTCCCAGTTGCTTTGTGGAGGGGACCCACGATGTCCATTCCCCACTAGGCAAATGGCCAGGGGCTCGTCAAAGGTACCAGGTCTTCGGCCGGTGTTCGAATCATTGGTGAGAACTTCTGACATTTCTCACAAATTTTCACATACAGCTTTGCATCCTCCTGCATATGTGGCCACTAGTAGCCTTGAGTAATTGCTCGGTGGGCAATGGATCTGCCCCCAGCATGACTTCCACAAGTTCCTTCATGTATTTCGTGAAGAAATTTCTGCACCATCTCGGGGTGCACGCACAGCAAGTATGGGCCTGTGAAGGACTTTCTGTAAAGCTTTCCTTCTGGGGATAGCCAAAACCTTGCAGACTTGGTTTTGATCTTATGAGCCTCCTTTTTATCAGTGGGAAGTGCTTCATCCCGTAAAAATTCCACGATTGGGTCCATCCAACTTGGACCTTGGTTTAGTTCCAAAACTAACTCCACGCTTTTCCCAATGCTTGGCTCTGAGAGATACTCAACTGCAACTCTTCGCTTGAGTTCGGTCGAGACCGCTGCAGCCAGCCATGCCAGTGAATCGGCATGTGCATTCTGTCCAGAACTTATCTGTTCAATGTGGACCCTTTCAAAGGTATCAAGTAAATCTTTGGCGGCTTCCACATATGCCGCCATTTTCTCATTCCGGGCCAGATATTCGCCGGACAGCTGATTCACCACAAGTTGTGAATCACAATGCACCCTCACTCTTTTTGCCTTTAGAACTTTCGCACTTCTCAATCCAGCTAGGAGTGCCTCATACTCTGCCACATTATTTGATGCGCTGAATCACAGCCGGACGGACAGTTCTATCATAACTCCTCCGGGAGGAAAAAGAACAACACCAATTCCCGAACCAGTGTTACAAGCTGATCCGTCAACGAATAAATTCCATTCCGTATCATCCTGTTCAGCTGAGACTTTATCCCTCTTGGACAATGTTTTACTCCTCTATTCCTTTTTCGTAGGAGGCAGGGGAGCTACCGTGGGAGAAAACTCTGCCACAAAATCAGCCAACACTTGGCCTTTGATTGCTGTTCGTGGTTGATAATCAATATCGTACTGACTTAACTCAACGGACCACGTCGAGATTCTTCCTGAAAAATCTGCCTTTCGTAGCAGGGACTTCAGTGGAAATTCGGTGTATACCACAATCCTATGGCTCTGAAAATAGTGTGGCAGTTTTCTCGTTGCTGTCCTAAGCGCCAGGACAAGTTTCTCTAAAGGCAGATATCTCGTTTCTGCGTCTGGCAATGTCTTGCTTACATAATATAATGGGATTTGTTCGACTCCCAAATCCCTTAACAGGACTACACTTACAGCATGCTCAGAAACGGCTAAGTACAAAATCAAGGACTCACCTGGCTGTGGGGTTGACAGAAGAGGAGGTTCGGCCAGATACTTCTTCAGGTCCTGAAACGCTTGCTCACATTCTGCTCCCCATTCAAACCCTTCCCTTTTTTTTAATAATTGAAAAAAGGGCCTACACTTATCACTCGATCTGCTGATAAATCTATTAAGTGTTGCAGCCATCCCAGTTAGCCTTTGAACCTCCTTCGTGGTTTTGGGGCTCTGCAGCCTTTGCAAGGCTGCAATTTGATCTGGGTTAGCCTCGATTCCCCTTATGGTGACCTAGTGCCCTAGGAACTTTCCAGAACCAACCCCAAACGCACATTTCGAGGCGTTGAGCTTCAACTTGTACTTTCTCAAAATCTCAAAGACTTCTCTCAAGTCTGAGACATGCCCTTGTTTATCTCGGCTTTTTACCACCATATCGTCTATGTAAACCTCCATGGTTTTCCCGAGCAGTTCCCTGAACATGATAGTCGCGAGCCTTTGGTACGTCGCCCCTGCGTTTCTCAGCCCAAACGGCATGACACTATAACAGTACAGGCCCCGTGGGGTGATGAAAGATGTCTTCTCCTGATCGGGCCCAAACATAGCAATTTGATGGTATCCTCGATACGCATCAAGAAAACTCATTCGCTCGTAGCCAGCTGTTGCGTCAACCAACTGGTCTATTCTTGGGAGGGGAAAACTATCCTTAGGGCAGGCCTTGTTCAAGTCTGTGAAATCCACACAGACACGCCACTTCCCGTTCTTCTTCTTTACGACCACAGTGTTGGACAGCGACTCAGGATAATAAACCTCACGTATTGCTTTTGCCTCAAGCAAACGACTAACTTCTTCAATAACAGCATCCACGTGCTGTACGGCCGCCCTACGTTTCCTCTGAATAACTGGCTTATGTTGAGGGTCAACATTCAAATGGTGGCAGATTATCTCAGCATCCACGCCGAGCATTTCTTCTGGTACCCATGCAAACACATCGACATATTCCTTCAGAAACTGTATTGACTCAGCCTTTTCCTCTGCTGGTAGTGATTCCCCAATCAAAAAATATCTTTCAGGATCAGCCTTGTTGATCTGAATCTTTTCCAAGCCCTCGATCACCTTATCAGCCGGGCATCTTCCGACATCCTCGATAGTCGGTTGATCTGGTACCTCCAATGCATGAACATGGTGGGCCTTCGGGGCCTTCTTAACGATGGAAATCAAACATTGTTGAGCCACTTTCTGATTACCCCTAATCGCTTCGATCCCATTGGATCCTGGGAATTTCACCATCTGGTGGTAAGTTGAGGAGACTGCTCTCATTTTGTGTAACCAGGTTCTTCCTATAATCGCGTTATAGGAAGAAGGGACATCTACGACCAGAAAATCCGTCCTCAAAACAACTGATCCTGCCCGAACAGGCAGTGTTACCTTTCCAAGCGGCCAAACTGCCCCTGCACCAAACCCAATCAAGGGCGTTGTGGACTGCTCCAAATCTGTCTGGGCCAGGCCCAGTTTCTTGAACACGTCGTAGTACATCACCTCTGTACAACTTCCTGAATCCACCAGGATCCTTTCAATGTCATATTCCCCAACCCGTAGGGTTATGACCAAAGCATCGTTATGGGGAACTTGGACTTCCCCCAAATCTTCATCCGTGAATGCTATGCTTTCATCACCACTTTCTCGGCCTCTCTTATTTCCCAACCGCATCACATGCTGATCATGCTTAACCTTCCTCTGCAATAACCTCACCTCATTTCTCGTATAAGGTGCGGCTAACTCGTGTATCATGTGAATTACCCCTTTAGGATTCTGCTCGTAATCCATCTCCATGGCTTTCCCTTTTTCCTTCGGGTCCTCCTGGATAAATTCCTTGAGATAGCCACGAGAAACTAGATCGTCGAGATGCCTTTTATACATTTCTCAATCCTCGGTCATATGGCCCCAATCTTTATGGTAGCTGCAGTGCTGATTCGTAGCACGTTTAGCATCTTTATCTCCACCCAGACTCGGGGGCCATTTGAAATATGGCTGATTCTTTATTCGATAAAGAATCCTATAAATTGGCTCCTTCCAAACAGTAGTGATAGAGAAGAAGGATTTTGGATCAGGGGCTTGCTTCTCTTTGTATGGCTCTTTCTTAGCCTGCCCGTATTCCTTTCTCTCCTTATATGTCTTAGGTTCTGGCTTATCCACCCTTTTGGCAGACGCTTTGGGCTGTTCGGTAACAGTCCTGCCGTCCTCGCGGAGTATGTCATCCTCCATTCTGGCGTGTTGCTCTATCTGTTCCATCAACTTGGCCAACGTTACTACCGGATGTTTGTTCAATGAGCAGCGCAATTCACCCCGAACAGGTAAACCAGTCTTGAACGTTGCAATGGCATATTCCTCACTACAACTTTCAATCTCGTTGAAAGTTTCCCAGTACTTTTTTGCATAATCCCTGATCGGCTCGTCGTCTACTTGCTTCATCGTAGAGAGGCTTTCAAACGTCTTCGGAGCCTTTCTACTTGTTAAGAACCGAGCAGTGAATTCTTCTGCCAGCTGTCTCCATCCTCGTATGGAGCGCGGGGCCAATTTGTGAAACCAGGATAAAGCTACCTTGCCAAGGCTTGATGGGAACATTTTGCACAGAATGGCGTCATCGCCATCATGCATGAACATGGCCTGCTGGTAGTGCTGTATGTGAGCCACAGGATCCGTGTTTGTCTCGTAAAGCACGAATGCTCCATGCTTCACTCTACTCGGCAACCTAGCCTCTTGTAACCTTCTTGAGAAGGGGGAAGCCGCTATGTTGCTTAGGGCCTTTCTTGCTGCTTCTCGTGCAGTTACTGTCCCATCCTCGAATTCCCTCGTCTTGTGAGCCGTGGCATTGGCCCAATCAGCATCAGGTCTCTCGTACCTATCCCGGTGATGTTTCCTCTTGCCCTCTTCTTCAGGGGTGGAACTCCGGTCCTTACTCCTCCTTTTTCGTGAGAACGCCCTCTGTCTTTCCGGTGTTCGGCTTCTGCTTCTGTCGCTCCTTTTTCGTGGAGAAACCTGATTTCGCCTCATAGTAAGACTTCTGCTCCTTCTTCCTCGCGAACGAGCCTGCCTATGGACTACTACAGTCCGTCTATCTCTTTCAGGACTCCTCCTCGAGAGTCCAGAATCTTCTGGGTATTCCCGTATCCGTTGCAACTCTTGTATTTCGTACTCTCGTTTCTTAATCAAACGAGCGTACTCCTCGATTTCTTTCCTCTTTCGGTCGAGGACATCCTTACTGTTGTGTATACTTCTTGACTGTTCCACCGACGCTTCTCTTCGGTGAGACTTGCTCCTTCTCGTGGAGGCCGTGGGTGTCTTGCCCTGCCTTCCGGTGGGCTTTTTCGGAGCAGCTGGCGGAGATTTATCTCCTCCACCACTTAACTGGTCCTTTGGATTAAACGGCGTGACTGGATCTTCTTCCATCGTGATTGTTTTTCAGAGAATGGGTTCGTTTCCCACAGACGGCGCCAATTGTGGGGGGGTGAAAACAATTGGTGTTCTGAACGTACCAAGCTGCAAACGGCCTCACGTGCCTCTACACCGGAACCCTAGCTCTTCGTCGGAACCCTAATCTGCGAAACAGACAAGGGATGAGTGCACCTTTGCCTCTCGTGGCAAAGGCCCTCCGATGCTAAAGTTAGTATCACGTACTGGCTAATAAACCCTAATTATCAATAGGAGAATCATGCAAATGCTTAATATTGCGTACCTTTTACCTCTAGGTTTGCCTCGTATTTATAGATTCACGGATGCTTGCTGCCCAAGCATCCAAGTTGTCCTAGGATTCCCGCCTCGTACAGGAAACCTAATATCTTATGGACTCTCGTTCCCTTATCTGTATAATATCTTAATCTTTATAGGACTCTCAGTCCTTTTGGGACTCTTTCCCATAATTATCCGAACACCCCAATCACATTGGGTTTCTAGGTTCGATCCTATACACTCGGGATCTTATCCTTTTGTGGAATATTACCATTCTAGAGTATTCTTGCCACGTCACGACTTAGGGCAATTTTCCACTGTTCGGCTTCCTCTTTGCCGAACAGCCCTCCTGGACCAATAACCTCACATGCAACTGGTCCATGCTATTATATCTGGTCAAATGACTTCACATGTCTTTTGACCTTAGTAGCCGAACAGACAACCTGGACCAATGCCTTTACGTGTCACTGGTCCACACTACTGCTCATCGCACTGCCCGGCGATAGACTTATCAAGCTTGCCACGCGTCCCTAATACATCACGTGTTCGGCGACTAAACTTACCTGTTCGGGAATACCTCCCCACAGCAGGAGTCTAACTGAACAGCAGCAGTATACACTATAGTATCCAAATTGCTGCAGTCTAACCGAAGCCATAAACAGCAACAACAGAGAATTAACATGCTAAAGCCTTAAACAGCAGTCAAATGAACCCAGAAACACACTGCATTCTAACTGAATCTGCAGCAGTAAAACAGCAGCAGAAAATGGAAGTTACAACATGCATGACAAGCATAAAAAGCCAACAACATAATAGCCAACTCCTGGCTATTGGCTGCCAGTTATAGTAAAACAGGTTCACTAATGCCCTGAGTACAAGGACACCTCATATGATCAAGTAAGTAAATAAGTTCAAGTACAAGTTCAAGTATGTTGTCCTTAGCACTATGTCCTCACTTACAACTCCTCGGAAAGCTCACAGCTCCCATTATTCTTTTCACTCATCTGCTAGGACAAGGCTCCACCAACTCCATCCCTAGATCTCACAATATGCACACTCTACATATTACCTCCTCTCTCAAATAAATGATGAGGCACTAGCACACAATTCACATGGAAGCACACTATATAGAGTGAGATTCCTACTGTACTTTTCATCTTCTTCATTGAATTTGGTGTCCTATGTGCTGCATTTGCTTCTTTTTTCAATTCTGGCCATCCAGATGTAAAATATGAGCTAGTTGAATCAATAATTGCATGTATCTGATGTTTAGTCTTTCATGTCATTCTTATGCCTCTTATGCTATTGCTTTTCTTTACTTTGCTGAATATTGAACTTTCTTTTTATTTTGAATAGATGAATCAGGTGTGCATAACAAACAAGGAATCACACGTTTGTCTGATGTTTGGAATCTCCCACCTACAAATCGAATTGTTGTAAAATTTAATGAAGCTTTTGTGCCTAT
Source organism: Rhododendron mucronatum var. ripense (assembly GCA_019656295.1). Taxonomy (NCBI): domain Eukaryota; kingdom Viridiplantae; phylum Streptophyta; class Magnoliopsida; order Ericales; family Ericaceae; genus Rhododendron; species Rhododendron mucronatum. The sequence goes on along the minus strand of BPLT01000220.1, from coordinate 405,818 downwards.
TGGATATGAACGTGTCTTGTTTAATCATTTCGTAGCAACTGTGGGAAGGAAACCCCACTTATGCCCAATTAATTACTTAGATTGGCATAAAGTGCCGCGACACTACAAAGAAGCTTGTTGGAGTATCATTCGGGTACTTGGTCCTAATATCGGCGTAATATTTGAATTTGTTCATTCTTTGAAGTTGTCTTAGAATGCTTTTTTGTTACTTCACTGCAGTCCAAGTTTCTAATTCCCGAAAACAGTCCAGTAAGTGAAGCAATCAAGTGTTACACTTTGAAGTTGTTAGGGATGAGATTGAAAGATTGGAGATGCACCTTAAAGAATAAATACTTCGACGTAGCAAAGACAGTGTGGGGAGGTATTCCCAAACCGATAAAATTAGTTGCCGAACACGTGATGTATTAGGGACACGTGGTAAGCTTCATAAAGTCTATCGCCGGGCAGTATGATGAGCAGCAGTGTGGACCAGTGACACGTGAAGTCATTGGTCCAGACAACTGTTCGGCTGATAAGGTCAAACAACATGTGAAGTCATTGGACCAGGTATAACAATGTGGACCAGTTGCATGTGATGTCATTGGTCCAGGAGGACTGTTCGGCAAAGAGTAAGCCGAACAGTGGAAAAGGTTGCCCTAGGTCATGACGTGGCAGGAATATTCCAGAATGGTAATATTCCGTAAGAGGGTAAGATCCCGAATATGTAGGATCGAGGCTAGAAACCCAACGTGAGTGGGGTGTTCGGATAATCATGGAGAGAGTCCCAACAGGACTGAGAGTCCTATAAAGATTGAGACATTATTCAGATAAGGGAAAGAGATTCCATAAGATGTTAGGTTTCCTATACGAGGGAGGGATCCTAGGGCAACCGGGATGCTTGGGCAGCAAGCATCCGTGAGTCTATAAATACGAGGTAAACCTGGAGGTAAGGGGTATGCGATATCGAACACTTGCATTATTTTCCTATTGAATGAGGGTTTATTAGCCAGTACGTGATACTAACTTAAGCATCGGAGGGCCTTTGTCACGAGAGGCAAAGGTGCACTCACCCCTTGTCTGTTTCGCAGATTAGGGTTCCGACGAAGAACTAGGGTCCCGGTGAAGAGGCACGTCAGGCCGTTTGCAACTTGGGACTGTGGGCAAATGGGATTTGCCCGAAGATGCTGCCGGTTCGCGGGAGCGCTTTTTGAAGCTGGACGACAAGCGCTCGCGAAAATACAGAGTCGCCACTCGGGTTTGAAGGTCCGACACCCAAGGAACCGTATTTTGAAGCACTTGCCGCGCTGTTTGATTTGAAAAAGTTAAGGAACCAGTCCGTCATAACCATATCTGGGTTCGGGAGCCAGGTTACGAGAGGGGAAGGGTTTTATGGCACCCCTCTCGCCCAATCCGGAGATCGGTCTCTACTTAGGCATTTGCGAAAAATGTTTATTTGCGATTCTGTTTGATTAATCAATTTTTAGCCAATTAGGGCGGGGGAACAGTTAATCGGGGATTAAAACTGTAACATGTTTGCAGGATGTGATAGATAGCATGGATGAACAGTTAGTATAGGATGAGAACAGACTGCTGTGGGAGTTTAAACAAACTGGGAAGCCCTTGTTTTGGAGTGACGTGTGCAGGAAGAAACCAGCATGCACTGAACAAGTCACTGCATGCTGTTCACTCATGCGCGCACAACTCTAAAACACGCGCTTACCGGTGAGTTCAAACCCACAGCTCTTATTCTCAAACCCTCTGGGCTCTGGAAGGACCAGTGCACACCCAGGACAAACCACGCAGTTTATAGCAGCATAATATACAGTTTAAAAGCTGAAAAAGCCCTACAAATTGATAAAACACCCCATAAACAGTGTGGGGACAAAATAATGGCCTAAAGCCAAGCTACCCGTGCAAGGCCACTCACTGGTCGGAGGCAAACTGTCGCGCGATGGAGTCACACTGTCGCGCGAGGATGCGCCCTGGCGCACTGCCGCGCGATGGAGTGAGTCTGGCGCGCGATGGTGCGCCCTGGCGCACTGTCGCGCGATGGAGTGAAAACCTCGCGCGATGGTGCGCCCTGGCGCGGGATGATTGCGCCCTGGCGCGGGCCAGACCAGTGCTTGGTTTACACATTTCTGGGTTACTGGGACAGATCCAAAAAGACCTCAGTGGTACTCCGAAACAACAAAAACACAAACTAACTACAAACTAGCAGTTTATACTAAGGAAAGCAGTAAACAGGTTATTATCATGCTTGCAGAGTGATCTATATACACATGGATGCAAAACAGTAGGACACCAATCCCCACGCGGCCCATCTCACGCAGCACCGGAGTGTCGCGCGAGAGAGTGGGACCATCGCGCGTTGGTTCCTACCATGACGGTTTTTGAAACCTCGCCAGCTTTAGGACCAGAACTGGTATTGATTACCAGCCTTGGCCCTGCCAGCCCCCCTCAGGGATCAGAACAGAAACAGAACAAAGCTAAGCTATACCTTTGGCTTCGGGTTTGAAAGAGTATTTGAGCTTTTGATGTTTGAAGTTGATTGAGGTGTTTGGAAAGATTGAGGAATGTGAAATTGGATGAAAAAGCACTAGAGCTTGTGCTAGTCTTTTTGAATTTTTGGAACCTGTTAACCCTTTAGATGGAAGGCCAAAGGGGGTATATATAGGGAGAGGGGGCAAATCTGGTTGGAAACAGAGGCCTTCAGCCAGTCCACGAGGCCTGGCTGAGGCTGCATTGGTGGCCAACTGTCCTCCTTCAGTAAGGTCGGTTGTAGGTGGGACCATCGCGCGATGGTGTGAGTCTGTCGCGCGATGGTGCGCCCTGGCGCACTGTCGCGCGATGGAGTGAAACCCTCGCGCGATGGTGCGCCCGGGCGCTGGATAGTTGCGCCCTGGCGCGGACCAGCAAGGTTTTTGGTTTTTGAAGTGGCTTAGGCTAGGTTAGGTTCAAGGGTTTTGCAAACACTCAAAGCTCAAACACGCTATCATTCCCGGGGTGTTCTTGATCCATTTCATCATCGGGGAATCAAAAACCGTAAGTAAACTAATCTGGAAGCCCAGATTGGGGTGTCTACAGTAGCCCCTCTTTGACGGCACTTGAAGCACCATCGACTTGGTACAAGTAACGTCAAAGAATTCTAGACACCCTTCAAGGCAATCCAGAGCAAAGCATACAAGCAAAGTAGACAAGTAAACTTAAGGAACCTGATCGGTGGAATGGACTGGCTGTCCATTGCCGGGGATGGAAGTAGAAGTGGACGAGCGAATCGCCGCTTGTTGATCGAATTGGACAGGACAGGCTGTCGCTGCAAATGTGGACGGGACAGGCCGTCGTTGCTGGGGATCAAGCTATCCTCGGCACAAAGTATTCCAACAAACACGGGTAGGTCGTGTCAGGTAGGTTAAATTCCATCTGTTGGGAATCAGAGCCAATCTCCTTATCAAAGACCATCCGAGACAGAGCAATAAGGCTGCTGGAAGATGCGTGTGAAGCTAGACTGATATAGAAGTAGTCGTTTGGGCCAGGCCGAGGCGGACTCTCCTGGGGAACAACTAGTTGCGGATGGTGGACCATTGAACAAGCAATCGGACGATAATCTGATCGTCGTTGTGGATTGTATGAACGATATGGCTAAATCCCGTTGATGGATTTGACAGGACCGGCTGTCGTGGGTGCGGACGGAGAGATCAATGAGCTGAGTGATCAAACCGCTGAGGAATTTGACAGGATGGGAGGATCATCAGTATAAATGATCGAGCCGTTGAAGTCTGGATGGAAGGATCATCAGTATAAATGATCGAGCCGTTGCAGATGGGATGGGAGGATCATCAGTATAAATGATCGAGCCGTTGAAGTCTGGAGGGGAGGATCATCAGTATAAATGACCGAACCGTTGCAGACAGGATGGGACAATCATCAGTATAAATGATCGAGCCGTCGAAGTCTAGAGGGGAGGATCATCAGTATAAATGACCGAACCGTTGCAGACAGGATGGGACAATCATCAGTATAAATGATCGAGCCGTTGAAGTCAGGATGGGACAATCATCAGTATAAATGATCGAGCCGTTGAGAAATGGACAGGACCGGCTGTCGTTGATTTGAGACGGGCAGATCAGTGTGCAGAATGATCGAGCCATTGAGAAATGGACAGGACCGGCTGTCGTTGAATGGAGACGGGCAGATCAGTGTGCAGAATGATCGAGCCATTGAAAAATAGACAGAACCGGCTGTCGTTGATTTGAGACGGGCAGATCAGTATGCAGAATGATCGAGCCATTGAGATTGGGTTGAATTTTGATTCCCCAAAGTGCATTGTAAGTGCGAGCAGAGCAGAACGGCAAAGCCATGTGCTTGATGGTTACTATGGCAAGCGAGATAAGGAAAGCGGCGTGTGGCACTCCTCCATATTTGCACTATCCCACAGAAGCGATTCCGGCATAGAATTTTCCTGCTTTAAACATTTGATACACAATATGCAATGTTGTATACAATATGAATGCACAAATTGAAAATGCAAATGCAAGCTAAGGGCGACTCCTAGAAGGACAACGATGCCTAAGGACTACCACTGAGCCCCATTACTTTATTGCCTTTTGCCCTGGAGATGCGCATCTAGACAGATCGATATTGAGTGGGCTGGCGTGCCCAGTTGACATGTAGCGGCATTAGGTCTGCTTGCCCTTTCTTCGATGTTTGGGCAGACGAGCCCCAGAGATATGCTTTGCTTGGCCTTAGGCGGACGTGCCCCTGCTGTCTCAAGAGAGTCCACAGCTTGTGGATTACAGATGCAAGAGTAGCAATGTAAAAATTGCATTTTTCAGTTTATTGACATATAAACCATGCGCTAATATCTAATTTGCATTGACAAGCGGCCTGAGTCGACACAGACACACATATATGTACAGATGTGCCTAGCTCGAATGAAAGGGGGGAAAGAGCCCCAGGGAACAATGCGAACCCTTAGACACATGGAAAACAGTGAAATTTTGGGCATTAACGTGCCAAAACTCACAATGTCCCTTTAGACAGGTGAAACTGACAATTATAAGGTCGAACATATGTACGGTGACCTGGATGAACAAATAAAACTGAGAAAAGCATCTCGACATGACAATGGATTGAAATCTAGAAAAATGCCACAAAGACGGACATAAGATGCAAATGAAGACACATATAGGCCCGGACTGAAACCGACACCCCCGTGCAGTCACATTAAGTCTACACGGTATGACCAAACTTGGCAAAAGCCCCTTGAACAGGACTTGAATGCAGTAGCTGACTGCTATCGATTGCTGTACGAATTGAAAAAGCGGGCGCAGGGTTGAGACCAATGCACATAACTATGAACAAGTGCAGGTGAACCTCAAACTAGCGCACAAGACTGCAAAGCTACTGCAACTGCTCACATCAGACTTCGCTGAACTTAGAATAAACTGTGAGCCGTTAGGCCTCGCCAGCATTTCGTTCTGTTTTTGATGCTTAAATTCTTTTAAGGCTTTATGCTCAGCTTTGAAATTGAAGAAGTAGTTTGCAATAAAATTGAAAGACAAAGGATTTTCCCGTCAGACGCCTCGCATGCAGCTTGATCTTCGATCCTCTTCGACGTTTGATGTGTACCAAATGTCAACCATGGACCCAATTTGATAGATTGTGACCGAGTCTCAAAGAGAGACTGCCTACGTATCCCAGCTGGGGAATCAGGTCAAAACGTAGTTCAGGCCAAGGTTCACTCGAGTATTTTACCTCACCTTTTACGCTCTAAATTTTGCCTAGAACCGCCCATTCGGGTTTTCGGTCTAGCGAGCTTTCAAATATTGCCTTTACTTTTGCCTAAACCTCCTTCATAGGTTCTCGGTCTAGTAGGCTGCTCTAACTTTTGCTTGGAACTGCCCACCCTTGGGGTTTTCAGCCCAACGAGCTTCTCTCAGGGAAAAGGCTTTTGAATTGATCCATGTTGACCAAGGTATTTGAATTTATTGCCGTTGAGGTCAAAGAAATGGCTGCACCCCCAGATGAAATGGCTATAAGGTCCAAAGTGCTTCAGTTGACATGCCTTGCTCGAGGCCACTTTTGAACTTTCCAATTTGTGCTTGGCGGAACGCTGTCCCTGCAAATTTGAGGATGGTATGAGGTGCTGGACCTTCTGAGCTTTGCTTTGTATGGTTTGGCGCCTGGTAGCAGGGGGATTTGATGTTCTTTTATCTCAGGGTCAACGTTAGGCATGTCATTTGAGAGACCCTGCCAAAACATTGATGAACTCTTCGAGCCTGTCTGACTGGACACAATGCTCCTCTGGGAACAGCTTTGAACCAATTTGAACCATTCGGAGGTCTACTTTATCTTTCAAGTTTATTTGAAAATTACTATTTCAATTATTAGGCTGAGCATGCCTTTTGTCTTCCCTTTCGGCGAGGGAACACATTTCCTTGGGGATGATCCCATCGGAATCTATCCCTTCGTCGTCAGGGTTGACACGGTTTATTCAAAAATCAGCGAAGTACTTAGAAGCAAGATAAAGCATATCATAAAGAAAGCCCTTCGGGGTTGCCAAGTACAGCAAAAAACTCAAATAGAAGCTACGACATGGAGGGCCAAGAGGCACAACCTCCGACTCAGAGCTAGACTTAGACAAACGCAAACGACTCTGTGTCAGACTCAGACAAAACGCCAATGCAAACTAGACGCGGTTTGAAAATGCAATATTTAAAAAAGCTACCCATAGCTTCCACAAAAAGAGGTAGGATCCAGCGGGTGTCAGGCCCAAGCAACAGCACTTCGGCTTCCTTAGCTTCTTTGACCAAACCTACTCGGTGCTCCTTTGAACAATGGACCTCAGCCGGTCAGTCTTCCCTTTTGCAAGCTCCTCATTACTGTCAATCCAAGTGTTGGCAATGAAGACCTCAATTGCCCAACCTACAGCCATCATGTTAACCTCTGGTCCGAACGGGATGGATACGATGGGCTTGGGTTGATTTGCTGGGACGATATAGTGGCTAGGGTTGAATATGGTGGAGCTCGGGTTGATTTGAGTGGAGGTGATAGATATCTGACCAACCAGAGGGTCAGAGTTATGTTGAGGCAAGGAGTTGGAAATGACGTTAGGCTTTGGTGGAACATGAACCGTGCCATTGTCAATGAGATCTTGAATCTCATGTCGAAGACGATAGCATGCGTCAGTGAGATGGCCAGGCATTTGGTGGAAGGCACAGAAGAGGTGAGGCTTGTAACCAGAAGGCAGGAATTTTGGCGGAGAAGTTGGGGTCAAGGGCTTGAGATGCCCAGACTTGACGAGTTTTTCCATCACTGCGGACAGAGGTGCCTCAAAGATAGAGAAACTTCGAGGCTGGGTTCGGGCCCGATAGCTTTGAGGATTCAAGGTGGAACCTTTGCTTGCTTTGCAATTGCGCTGCGTCGTACTATCAATAGGATGAACTCTTTTGCCTTTAGGGTTGAGTTCATTACTAAGCACGTCTTCCCCTTTGGCATTGACTTTGAACAAGGAATCAGTATCCTCCTTCGAGTGAGTTCTGGCCTCATGGAATTCAGCTAGATCTTTGAACATGTCTCTTGAGCACAGCCTGGCTCTGACCGCTGAAAAGTGGTAGGCTTGAGAAGGTTCTCTGGCTTGCCCCATATCCGGCTGCGGGGTTGTAGAGGTAACGAGGCCAACGAGTCCCTGGACCATAATCATCTGTTTGTCCATCTTGTGACCCAATTCCTCTATAGCTTTCCTGAGCTCAGCCAGCTCCATTTGTATTGCCATTTCTGAATTGATGAACGAGGCAGGTGATATGACCTTGGAAATGAAGGTGTAACAGCCCCGGCAGACTAACCCAAGTAGGTTTGGCTCTTCCTTTCAGTGAGATGGCCTTTAGCTTTGGACAGCAAAGTAAACGAGAACTCAGTGAGGTTCCTGCAGCAATTAGAATGCAATGCACATGTTGCCATCGTCGGTGTCCTCCTAGACTCTACAACTACAAACGAGTCTGTCTCATGATGTTCGGACGCTGCCAAAATCCTCAGAAATCTTTTCGAGGGTGTATCCTTTGTTAGAATCGACTAACACTAGGAGATGTCAAAACAGTCTAAGCCTTTGACTATTCCATTTTCGAAGTTTCAACTTTGAACTTGGAACAACTCGGTATAGATGACATGACACCTTAACCTTGAACGCCGCGGTGTATAGTGACTTCGCACTTCAACCTGGGTAGTGCCAGTGTCATGGCATCCATACTTTGTGGTTCCTTATTTTCGGTTGAAACTTCAATCAGGCATGAGCCAAAGACTTAAAAAGGTTTGATTTCTCAAAGTCTCGCTGATCTAAGGACTTTGAAAATTAGCAACATGCACCATTGAGATGTATGACTCTTCATCGGGCCTAGCAGCGTCTTAATAGGCATAAGACAGACTCGAAAGAGAGACAACCTAGAAGCCGCCCTAAACATGCTTCTACGCAAAACAGCATGTATGTACAAAAACAGAGACGAGTTTGCCTCACGAATTTCAGACGTTGCCAGAATCCTCAGAATTCTTTTTGGCCATGTGTCCTTGAGTAGATCGTCAGATCCTAAAAGATGTCAAAATAGACTAAATCTTCGACTAGTCCCATTTGAAGGTTCAACTTTGAATTTGGAACAACTCGGTGGTGATGACATGGCACCTTAACCTTGAACACGGCGGTGTATAGTGACTTCGCACTTCAACCTGGGTGGCGCCAGTGACACGGCATCACTACTTTTGTTGTTCCATATTTTCGGTTGAATTCTTAACCGGGCATGAGCCAAGGATGTAGTAAATTTTGATTTCTCAAAGTCTCATTGAACTAAGGACTTTGCGATTGATAACGAACATTCGACAGAATGAACGACTCCTCATCGGGTCCAACAACGTCTTAGACTGCGCAAGACAAACTCGAAAGAAAGAACCACTCTAAGCATGCTCCTATGCAAAATAATGTATGTACAGTACATGCGATAGGGAAAGCAGTAACACGTAGATAGTATATGGAGGTCAGATGCAAGTAATCTTACCCTGTAGGTACCTGTCCTAGTTTGGAGAGTTCTAATGCTTTGTATATGCAAAGGCTGGTTTTGGCTTGTAACAGGTTCCTCGGACTAGAGCCAAAGATATACCTCCCGCTGCCCGCGTAACCGCAGAGCAACAGTCAAACGGTAGAATGACTCATCATCGTCGAAGGTTGTTAGTCATTCGGGGTCCCCGGGCTCCGGTAAACCGTGCCGGATTGCCAAAACGATCCAACGAGGCTTATCCCACATCGATGCAAATGGAGATGCTAAAAAGTTTGATTAATGAAACAGAATCGCAAATTCGCAAATGCCTTTTCAAATTTGGCTCTCTTTATTGATCAATACTTAGAAGAAACTACGCGAGAGAACAATCGGAAAAGCCCCAGATTGGATGGCCGGACACGAGGTCCTGTTAAATCACCAATCCTTTCTTCGGCAGCGCGAAGCTCACCGTTTTGACAGGCTTTTATGGGATTGTTCCCAAGCGTATTAAAATCTAAGTATAGACCAATATTGATTCGATCCCCAGCAGAGTCGCCACTGTGGGCAAATGGGATTTGCCCGAAGATGCTGCCGGTTCGCGGGAGCGCTTTTTGAAGCTGGATGACAAGCGCTCGCGAAAATACAGAGTCGCCACTCGGGTTTGAAGGTCCGACACCCAAGGAACCGTATTTTGAAGCACTTGCCGCGCTGTTTGATTTGAAAAAGTTAAGGAACCAGTCCGTCATAACCATATCTGGGTTCGGGAGCCAGGTTACGAGAGGGGAAGGGTTTTATGGCACCCCTCTCGCCCAATCCGGAGATCGGTCTCTACTTAGGCATTTGCGAAAAATGTTTATTTGCGATTCTGTTTGATTAATCAATTTTTAGCCAATTAGGGCGGGGGAACAGTTAATCGGGGATTAAAACTGTAACATGTTTGCAGGATGTGATAGATAGCATGGATGAACAGTTAGTATAGGATGAGAACAGACTGCTGTGGGAGTTTAAACAAACTGGGAAGCCCTTGTTTTGGAGTGACGTGTGCAGGAAGAAACCAGCATGCACTGAACAAGTCACTGCATGCTGTTCACTCATGCGCGCACAACTCTAAAACACGCGCTTACCGGTGAGTTCAAACCCACAGCTCTTATTCTCAAACCCTCTGGGCTCTGGAAGGACCAGTGCACACCCAGGACAAACCACGCAGTTTATAGCAGCATAATATACAGTTTAAAAGCTGAAAAAGCCCTACAAATTGATAAAACACCCCATAAACAGTGTGGGGACAAAATAATGGCCTAAAGCCAAGCTACCCGTGCAAGGCCACTCACTGGTCGGAGGCAAACTGTCGCGCGATGGAGTCACACTGTCGCGCGAGGATGCGCCCTGGCGCACTGCCGCGCGATGGAGTGAGTCTGGCGCGCGATGGTGCGCCCTGGCGCACTGTCGCGCGATGGAGTGAAAACCTCGCGCGATGGTGCGCCCTGGCGCGGGATGATTGCGCCCTGGCGCGGGCCAGACCAGTGCTTGGTTTACACATTTCTGGGTTACTGGGACAGATCCAAAAAGACCTCAGTGGTACTCCGAAACAACAAAAACACAAACTAACTACAAACTAGCAGTTTATACTAAGGAAAGCAGTAAACAGGTTATTATCATGCTTGCAGAGTGATCTATATACACATGGATGCAAAACAGTAGGACACCAATCCCCACGCGGCCCATCTCACGCAGCACCGGAGTGTCGCGCGAGAGAGTGGGACCATCGCGCGTTGGTTCCTACCATGACGGTTTTTGAAACCTCGCCAGCTTTAGGACCAGAACTGGTATTGATTACCAGCCTTGGCCCTGCCAGCCCCCCTCAGGGATCAGAACAGAAACAGAACAAAGCTAAGCTATACCTTTGGCTTCGGGTTTGAAAGAGTATTTGAGCTTTTGATGTTTGAAGTTGATTGAGGTGTTTGGAAAGATTGAGGAATGTGAAATTGGATGAAAAAGCACTAGAGCTTGTGCTAGTCTTTTTGAATTTTTGGAACCTGTTAACCCTTTAGATGGAAGGCCAAAGGGGGTATATATAGGGAGAGGGGGCAAATCTGGTTGGAAACAGAGGCCTTCAGCCAGTCCACGAGGCCTGGCTGAGGCTGCATTGGTGGCCAACTGTCCTCCTTCAGTAAGGTCGGTTGTAGGTGGGACCATCGCGCGATGGTGTGAGTCTGTCGCGCGATGGTGCGCCCTGGCGCACTATCGCGCGATGGAGTGAAACCCTCGCGCGATGGTGCGCCCGGGCGCTGGATAGTTGCGCCCTGGCGCGGACCAGCAAGGTTTTTGGTTTTTGAAGTGGCTTAGGCTAGGTTAGGTTCAAGGGTTTTGCAAACACTCAAAGCTCAAACACGCTATCATTCCCGGGGTGTTCTTGATCCATTTCATCATCGGGGAATCAAAAACCGTAAGTAAACTAATCTGGAAGCCCAGATTGGGGTGTCTACAGGGACGTTCAGAGTACCAATTGTTTTCATCCCCCTACAATTGGCGCCGTCTGTGGGAAACGAACCGATTTTCCTTAAAGAACAGTTACGATGGAAGAAGATCCAGCAACACCGTTCAATCCAAAAAATCAGTTAAGCGGTGGAGGAGACAAATCTCCACCGGGTGCTCCGAGAAAGCCCACTGGAAGACAGGATAAGACGACTACAGGCTCCACGAGAAGGAGCAAGTCTCACCGAAGAGAGGCGTCTGTTGAACAGTCAAGAAGCATACATAACAGTGAAGATGTCCTCGATCGAAAGAGGAAGGAAATAGAGGAGTATGCTCGTTTGATTAGAAAGCGAGAATACGAGATACAAGAGTTGCAGCGGGTACGAGAACACCCAGAAGATTCTGGACTCTCAAGGAGGGATTCTGGGAGAGATAGGCGGACTTTAGCAGTCCAGAAGCAGGCTCATTCACGAGAAAGAAGGAGCAGAAGTCCTACTCTAGGGCGACAAAAGGTTTCTCCACGAAAGAGGAGAGACAGAATCAAAAGCCGCACACCGGAAAGACGGAGGGCTTTTTCGCGGAGAAGGAGAAGTAGGGAACCTAGTTCCTCACCTGAGGAAGAAACAAGAAAGCACCACCGTGACAGGTATGAGAGACCTGATGCTGATTGGGCCAGAGCTACGGCCCACAAGACAAAGGAAAATGAAGAAGGGCCAGTGTCTGCACGAGAGGCGGCACGTAAAGCCCTGAGTAACATTGCAGCCTCCCCTTTTGCGAGGAGATTGCAAGAGGCAAAGCTGCCGAGCAGAGTGAAGCACGGAACGTTCGTACTTTACGAGACAAACACGGACCCTGTGGCTCACATACAGCATTACCAACAGGCCATGTTCATGCACGATGGCGATGATGCCATTCTGTGCAAAATGTTCCCGTCAAGTCTAGGCAAAGTGGCGTTGAGTTGGTTTCATAAATTGGCACCACGGTCCATAAAAGGTTGGAGGCAGTTGGCCGAGGAATTCACTGCTCGGTTCCTAACAAGCAGAAAGGCTCCAAAGACGTTTGAGAGTCTGTCCACCATGAAACAAACGGAGGACGAGCCGATCAGAGATTATGCCAAGAAGTACTGGGAAACCTTCAATGAGATTGAAAACTGCAGTGAGGAGTATGCCATTGCAACCTTCAAGACTGGTTTGCCTGTTCGGGGAGAGCTGCGCCGCTCATTGAATAAACATCCGGTGGCTACGTTGGCCAAACTGATGGAGCGAATAGAGCAACATGCCCGAATGGAGGATGACATACTTCGAGAGGATGGCAGGACTGCTGCTGAACAGCCTAAAACGGTTGCCAAGAAGGTGGATAAACCTGAGCCCAAAACATACAAGGAGCGAAAGGACTACGGACAGGCTAAGAAGGATCCGTACAAGGAAAAGCCAGCCCCTGATCCCAAGTCTTTCTTTTCTATTACTACTGTTTGGAAGGAGCCAATTTACAGGATTCTTTATCGAATAAAGAATCAGCCATACTTCAAGTGGCCCCCGAGTCTTGGTGGAGACAAAGACGCTAAGCGTGCTACGAATCAACACTACAGCTACCACAAATATTGGGGCCACATGACTGAAGATTGTGAGATGTATAAGAAACACCTCGATGATTTGGTCTCTAGGGGTTATCTCAAGGAGTTTATCCAGGAAGATCCCAAAGAAAAAGGAAGGGCCATGGAACTGGATTACGAGCAGAATCCTAAGGGAATAATCCACATGATACATGGGCTAGCCGCACCTTATACGAGAAGTGAGGTGAGGCTACTGCAAAGGCAGGTTAAACGTGACCAACACGTGATGCGGTTGGGAAATAAGAGAGGCCGAGAGAACGGTGTATGCAATGAAGGCATAGTATTCACGGATGAAGATTTAGGGGAAGTCCAAGTTCCCCATAACGATGCTTTAGTCATCACCCTACGAGTTGGGGAATATGACGTTGAAAGGATCCTCGTGGATTCAGGGAGTTGTACAGAGGTGATGTACTACGACGCGTTCAAGAAGCTGGGGCTGGCCCAGACAGATCTGGAGCAGTCCATAACGCCCTTGATTGGGTTCGGCGCAGGGGCAGTCTGGCCGCTTGGAAAGGTAACACTCCCTGTTCGGGCGGGATCAGTTGTTTTGAGGACGGATTTTCTAGTTGTTGACGTCCCTTCCTCCTATAACGCGATTATAGGAAGAACCTGGTTACACAAAATGAGGGCAGTCTCCTCAACTTACCACCAGATGGTGAAATTCCCAGGATCCAATGGGATCGAAGCAATTAGGGGTAATCAGAAAGTCGCCCAACAATGTCTGATTTCTATCGTTAAGAAGGCCCCGAAGGCCCACCATGTTCATACATTGGAGGTACCAGATCAACCGACTATCGAGGACGTCGGAAGATGCCCGGCTGATAAGGTGATCGAGGGCTTGGAAAAGATTCAGATCAACGAGGCTGATCCTGAACGATATTTTTTGATTGGGGAATCACTACCAGCAGAGGAAAAGGCTGAGTCAATATAGTTTCTGAAGGAGTACGTCGATGTATTTGCATGGGTACCCGAAGAAATGCCCGGCGTGGACGCTGAGATAATCTGCCACCATTTGAATGTTGACCCTCAACATAAGCCAGTTATTCAGAGAAAACGTAGGGCGGCCGTACAGCACCTAGATGCTGTTATTGAAGAAGTTAGTCGTTTGCTTGAGGCAAAAGCAATACGTGAGGTTTATTACCCTGAGTGGCTGTCCAACACTGTGGTCGTAAAGAAGAAGAATGGGAAGTGGCGTGTCTGTGTGGATTTCACAGACTTGAACAAGGCCTGCCCTAATGATAGTTTTCCCCTCCCGAGGATAGACCAGTTGGTTGACGCAATAGCTGGCTACGAGCGAATGAGTTTTCTTGATGCGTATCGAGGATACCATCAAATTGCTATGTTTGGGCCCGATCAGGAGAAGACATCTTTCATCACCCCACGGGGCCTGTACTGCTATAGTGTCATGCCGTTTGGGCTGAGAAACGCAGGGGCGACGTACCAAAGGCTTGCGACTATCATGTTTAAAGAACTGCTCGGGAAAACCATGGAGGTTTACATCGACGATATGGTAGTAAAAACCCGAGACAAACGAGGGCATATCACAGACTTAAGAGAAGTCTTTGAGATTTTGAGAAAGTACAAGTTGAAACTCAACGCCTCGAAATGTGCGTTTGGGGTTGGTTCTGGGAAGTTCCTAGGGCACTTGGTCACCATAAGGGGAATCGAGGCTAACCCAGATCAGATTGCAGCCTTGCAAAGGCTGCAAAGCCCTAAAACCACGAAGGAGGTTCAAAGGTTAACTGGGATGGCTGCAGCACTTAATAGGTTTATCAGCAGATCAAGTGATAAGTGTAGGCCCTTTTTTCAGTTATTAAAAAAAAGGGAAGGATTTGAATGGGGAGCAGAGTGTGAGCAAGCTTTTCAGGACCTGAAGAAGTATCTGGCTGAGCCTCCTCTTCTGTCAACCCCACAGCTAGGTGAGTCCTTGATTTTGTACTTAGCTGTTTCTGATCATGCTGTAAGTGCAGTCCTGTTAAGGGATTTGGGAGTCGAACAAATCCCAGTATATTACGTAAGCAAGACATTGCTAGACGCAGAAACGAGATATCTGCCTTTAGAGAAACTTATCCTGGCGCTTAGGACAGCAACGAGAAAACTGCCACACTATTTTCAGAGCCACAGGATTGTGGTATACACCGAATTTCCACTGAAGTCCCTGCTACGAAAGGCAGATTTTTCAGGAAGAATCTCGACGTGGTCCGTCGAGTTGAGTCAGTACGATATTGATTATCAACCACGTACGGCAATTAAAGGCCAAGTTTTGGCAGATTTTGTGGCGGAGTTTTCTCCTACGGTTGCACCTTTGCCACCTACGAGAAAGGAGCAAGCATCCAAGCCAGCACCCATGAAGAATCAGCTGTCAGCCGAGCAGGACGCCACGGAATGGAAGTTGTTCGTTGACGGATCAGCATGTAATACTGGTTCAGGAATTGGGGTGGTAATATTTCCTCCAGGAGGTTTAATGATTGAACTGTCTGTTCGGCTAGGGTTCAGTGCATCAAATAACGTAGCAGAGTACGAGGCACTCTTAGCTGGTTTGAGAAGTGTAAGAACCTTAAAGGCAGAACGAGTCAGGGTGCACTGCGATTCGCAGCTCGTAGTTAACCAACTGTCCGGCGAATATCGGGCCCGGAATGAAAAAATGGCAGCATACATGGAAGCAGCCAAAGATCTACTTGATACCTTCGAGAGGGTTCATGTTGAACAGATAAGTTCTGGACAAAATGCCCATGCTGATTCTTTAGCATGGCTGGCAGCAGCTGTTCCAACCGAACTCAAGCGAAAGGTGGCAGTTGAGTATCTGACGGAGCCGAGCATTGGAAGGAGTATTGAATTGGTCCTGGATGTGAACCAGGGACCAAGTTGGATGGACCCAATCGTGGAGTTTTTACGAAATGAAATACTCCCAGTTGATAAAAAGGAAGCTCATAAGATCAGGACCAAGTCCGCAAGGTTTTGGCTGTCCCCAGAAGGAAAGTTGTACAGAAAATCCTTTACAGGACCTTATTTGCTTTGTGTGCACCCCGAGATGGTGCAGAAATTTCTTCATGAGATCCACGAGGGAACATGTGGAAGTCATGCTGGAGGCAGGTCCATTGCCCACCGAGCAATTACTCAAGGCTACTGGTGGCCACATATGCAGGAGGATGCAAAACTGTATGTGAAAATTTGTGAGAAATGTCAGAAATTCTCACCAATGATTCGAACACCGGCCGAAGACCTGGTACCTTTGACGAGCCCCTGGCCATTTGCCCAGTGGGGAATGGACATCGTGGGTCCCCTCCACAAAGCAACAGGGAACCGAAAATTCTTGTTAGTTGCAACAGACTACTTTACTAAATGGATTGAGGCAGAACCGTTGGCCAAAATCACCGAGTCTATGGTAGAGAAGTTCGTGTGGAAGAATATCATTACTCGATTTGGGGTTCCTTATTCCCTGATCACAGATAATGGGTCCCAGTTTCAGAAGAAATTTAAGGCTTTTTGTGCCCAGTTTGGGATACGGAATTACTATTCGACTCCAGCCTACCCGCAGAGCAATGGGCAGGCAGAAGCATCTAACAAAACCATTCTTGACGGGATCAAGAAGAGGTTGGATAAGGCTAAGGGGAAATGGCCGGATGAATTGCCTCTTGTTCTATGGGCGCACAGGACAACTCGTAGGAGGTCTACGGGAGAGACCCCCTACTCGTTGGCATATGGCACAGAGGCAGTCATACCTCTGGAAGTGGGCCTCCCAACCAACAGGACAGTATTGGTTGAAAGTGGGGGCAACGACAGAGCCCTCGAAATTGAACTTGATCTCGCCGAGGAAAGAATGGAGAAGGCACTGATCCATCTGGCTTCTTATCAGGAACAGCTGATGAAGGACTATAATAAGCACGTCCACCCTCGAGAGTTTGGTGTTGGGGACCTTGTACTGCGAAAGGTGCTCGGCAACACCAAGGTGGCCAACGAAGGCAAACTAGGTGCCAATTGGGAGGGCCCGTATCGAGTAACTGAAATTGTGGGCATAGGGGCCTACAGATTGGCTGATCTGGACGGTAACCCGATTCCGAGGCCGTGGAATGTTCATAATCTGAGAAAATTCTTTGTTTAGAAGAATTTAATTTCATTTTAGATTGCACTACGTGATTGTGTGGGAATTACGAATAAAATTCCCTTGTTTTCTCTTATTCTACTTGTGGATTCCTCTGTTTTAGTTTCAAGGGGTACGAATGACGCCCCCTTGAGTTTAGTCTATGAATAAAGACATTCTTTTCTTCACATTATCATCAGTTTTTTTTTACATGTGGAATATGAAATTTGGAGATTTGCTTTATCTTCCTTTTTTTTCATATTGGGGAGCACGGGATTGGCACGAATGCCAAATATGAGATATTTGAACGTACGAGATACTTAAAATACGAGCAGCATGCAACTGGGTACGAGATACTCAAAAGAACGAAACTCTTACCAAATTCTAAGTATGAATATACTTAGTAGAATCCAAATACGAAATGCTTGGGCAATAGACATAACGAGATATGAATGATTGTATCGAAAAACGAGAGTATGAGATACTCAAAGTACGAAATACTTGTAAAAATCTAAGTACGAAATGCTTGGGCAATAGACATAACGAGGTATGTCTAAAAACCAAACTAAGTATGAACAAACTTGGGATGCAGACAAACAAAAACAGATTACGATATTTAAAGCACGAGTTGTTCCAAAACATAGAGGTGGCCATGAAGGGCCGAACAGAAGGAAAGCTCGAAAGTTATGCCACGAAGGGCCAAATACTTGTATCAAACAAAAACGAAGATATATCCATGATAGGCGCCTCGCAGGGCTGAAAATACTACGGTCACGCAGGACCGGTTTGTTGTTCGGAGGGAATAATTATACCTACCCACCTGCTTCAATCCAAGTGTTGGATCTCAGGGAAGTCATCCACCGCAACCTCCACAGTAGCATTGCCTCCTTCTTCGACAGTAGGCTCATCAACAACATCCTGGGCTGATGGCTGCTCGGTCCCAGTCCCCTGTGGCTCCACCTGAGCTTCTTCTTCAGCACTAGCAAATTCTTCGATCTGTTGATCGATGTCATCCTCAGGATTCCCCTGGGAATCATCTGCTATTTGAGCACGACGGCTTGGCAACTCGTTGTTTTCCCAAAGGGGTGAATCTTCAGCGACCCCAACCTTTGTCAGACATGTTTCCCAGCAGGCTACCCAGATCTGGTCCTGGATAGCAGGCATCTGGTTCACATAGCTGGCTGTCGTCGTATCGAACCCCTTCTGGTATCCTTCATCGAATGAAGCCTTCTTTGTTTTGTCAATCTCCGCTAGAGTATGGGCAAGGCTGTCCTCGGCAGTTTCGAGTTTGGCTTTGGTCTCAGCAGCCTCGGCCTTGGCCTTGTCCCTTTCTTTCTCTAGCCTTGAGATTGAGCGGAGCAGCCTGGTGTTGTCATTAAGAAGTCTGACTCTCTCAGCATCGGCTTCTTGGTACTTTTGGCCTAGGGCCATCATCTTTTGGATAAACTGCAGACATCAAATACAGGTTAAACGGTTGTAATCAAAGCAAGGGTTAGGCAGTTGGTTTACCTTAATTCCACTGACGAGACCAGTGGATATGAGTCTATCTACAGTTGAAGACGTCTCTTTCTGCATGTCTACTGGGAGTGACAGGCCCTGAGCTAGGGCTAGTGCAGTTTCAGAAGAACTTGCACTATCACCGATGTTGACAGGGCGATCCCCCCTCATAAGTTGAGGGGCCCAGACCTCAGCAGCGACTTGCGTGCCCGGCGATGGTGTCTCCAGTGGTACTAAGGTAGCAGGGATGTCGCCACCACCAACCTCATCGCTCCGGGGACGCTTGTCCCGATGAGCATCAGATGCCTCGATCGAGCTGTCCTGTTCTTGAAGGGATGATGTTGACCTGGTAGTTCCCCCCCTTGTGCGACGTGATGGTGGGGGGGGAACACCAGTTGATGTTACCCTATTGGCAGCACCGCGTCCCCGTCCAGGGATGGTGAGGAGGGTGCTGAGGTCCAAAGGTTGATGAGACATGTCACCTAGGCTTTGAGGAGAACGGGAATATCCGGAGGAAGAGGATTGACTTGTAGTACAGATGGGAGCTGGCTGTTCGGTTTGGTGTCCAGGAATAACCCGCCGCCGCCTGGACCTCCTAAGAACCACACGGGTTACGGGAATACCCTCTGGAATAGCAACTTCCCCTGGCTGTCCGGCAAGGGTAACTTCTGCCTGCAACCCTGGACCCTGTGGTTGTATTTGAGCTGTTGATGAGGAAGCACCGCTAGTGCTTGGATTGGCCAATCTCTTGTCTATGAATCCCTTATAAGCAGGGTCGTAGCCCAATAATACGTTAGCATCACGACCCCGACCAAATGTTCGAGAGCCTGCTTCACCTTTGTATCTTAAAATCCTGTTGATCTCCGCTGTTCGGACGTAACTGGGTTCGGCTCTGGGACGTTTGTTGGCGTTATCAGCTGCACGGTTGAAAGCATAATATAAGTCAGACACCACAACGAAATGTTAAACAAAGGCTACAAGGAAAGGTGGAAATCAGGAGCATACGTGGGTAGCCCCATATGTGGGGGCAGTGGAAGCCCACCACTTGGCCATCTTCGCTTACTGGTTCGAATGCTCCAGTAACATAGAGAAAGTCGATCTCGTGATCACGAGCAGAATCTGGTAAATTTAGCACGAGACGCTTCTCTGCTCTCCTAACTTTCAAATAGAAGGTATTATAATCGGGGTTTAGCACGATGCTATACCACCACTGGATGTCCCAGATTCCCAGTTGGGTTCCCAAAATTCTGTTCAAAGCTACAACTCCCATTACTAATCTAAAGAAGTTAGTAGAAACTTGCATCGGTGTAAGTCGATACCAGTTCAAGATCTGGCGGAGTAGTGGATGGAGGGGAAATCTAACTCCCCCCTCAACAATGGCTACGATGGGGATACACATCCTGTCCCATGTGCCCCCATCCCTATCTGCATCTAATGGGGCAAGTTCGAGCCCTACATTGTCAGGGACGTTGTACTCTCTCCTAAAGGCCGCCATAGCCGATGGGGTCTCACAAAGCTTCCTAAATTTCCCGGCTTTAGGGTCATTATAACCCTCGTTCGCCATTAAAGTATACAGAGGAAGACTCGGAACGGTCGAAATCTAAGAGGGATATGAACAAATCCCTCGGAACAGATGAATGAGAGAGAAAATAGCTTACAACGAGAAGAAGCGAGGAGGGCTTACGAGATAAGCTACCACGGCGTATGGTGTTGAGAGGGAACACGCAGACGGCGGCGATGGCGTTCGAGTCACTCGAAACAGGAAGCGACGAGAAAAGGTTTTGGATTTATGAAGAGACTAATAACCTTTTTTAGAGGTTTAAGGCCTGAAAACGGAGACGAAACGTCTCTATTCACACCGTTACTGGCTAAAAGTAACGGAAAGCGGAAACTATGCTAACGACGTTTGAGGGAAGCGTCAGTTCGAGTTTAATGCGTAGTGTACGAAACACGCCACGTGGAATTATTACTCCGAAACGGCATAATGGCGAAGCCGCCAAAGCACCTTAATGAGTATCAATGAAATGACTGCTCGGGGCTGACAAGTATGGTCCACAACTTTTGTCTCTGAAAGCTTCATCCATTGCCCCCGAACCGTGGCAAGCGGATAAAGCTGGGGAGCAATTGTGGGGAGGTATTCCCAAACCGATAAAATTAGTTGCCGAACACGTGATGTATTAGGGACACGTGGTAAGCTTCATAAAGTCTATCGCCGGGCAGTATGATGAGCAGTAGTGTGGACCAGTGACACGTGAAGTCATTGGTCCAGACAACTGTTCGGCTGATAAGGTCAAACAACATGTGAAGTCATTGGACCAGGTATAACAATGTGGACCAGTTGCATGTGATGTCATTGGTCCAGGAGGACTGTTCGGCAAAGAGTAAGCCGAACAGTGGAAAAGGTTGCCCTAGGTCATGACGTGGCAGGAATATTCCAGAATGGTAATATTCCGTAAGAGGGTAAGATCCCGAATATGTAGGATCGAGGCTAGAAACCCAACGTGAGTGGGGTGTTCGGATAATCATGGAGAGAGTCCCAACAGGACTGAGAGTCCTATAAAGATTGAGACATTATTCAGATAAGGGAAAGAGATTCCATAAGATGTTAGGTTTCCTATACGAGGGAGGGATCCTAGGGCAACCGGGATGCTTGGGCAGCAAGCATCCGTGAGTCTATAAATACGAGGTAAACCTGGAGGTAAGGGGTATGCGATATCGAACACTTGCATTATTTTCCTATTGAATGAGGGTTTATTAGCCAGTACGTGATACTAACTTAAGCATCGGAGGGCCTTTGTCACGAGAGGCAAAGGTGCACTCACCCCTTGTCTGTTTCGCAGATTAGGGTTCCGACGAAGAACTAGGGTCCCGGTGAAGAGGCACGTGAGGCCGTTTGCAACTTGGGACGTTCAGAGTACCAATTGTTTTCATCCCCCTACAGACAGCTGCACAAGTTGTTGCTACAGCACCTCCGACAGTTAATCGTGAGCATTTTGCCGATCTTGTTTCTTACTGGTTCTCTAATGAGGGAAAGGTATGAAGTATATTTGGTAGAGACCTGAGAAGAATTAAAAATTTGAAAGTAATAACTATTTTCTATTTTGTGTGCATGCGAAAAATAAAGGCCCTTAGTTTAAAGAATAAGGGAGAAAGAAACTGGAATGAAGATCTGCATACAACGGGTTCAAAATCTTATGCACGACATGCTCATGAATTGGTACTTGAAGTTGGTTTCTTGTTTCATATTTTCAACTTAGTTTGTTTTTTGAGTTCCACAATTAGTTGATGTATGGACCAAATAACAAAATAGGAGGAAGACTCTGGATTTGCACATAGCCGAGCACAGCTGTATATAACAACTCACACAGATAAAGACAAGATGCTGTTAATGACATTGCAGCTACAAATATTTTATGAGTTATCATGTTTTTCAAGTTTAAATTTTATAATGACTAGCATTAAATGACGTTTCTTTTCTATGCTTGTTTATCTTTTCCTTTTCTATGCTCATCTCTCTCTTTCTTATTTTTTTGGTAGTTTTTAGTTCATATTTTGTACTCTAGTTAAACTTGTATCAATTTTTTAGGCAAAAATTAAGGAATTGCTTCCAAATAGCTTGGAAGGAAATTCTAAGGGCAGCATATATTGGTCCCCGAATGATGTTTATTCTCAAGTGATTAATAAAAACGAGTGGTCTAGTCGTGTTCGTGGTTGTGGGTTTGGGCCTACTCCTAAAAGTAGCGGCTCAACTTGCAATGATTTCCCACGGTTTAATGTGGCTGATGAAGAAGAGAGAATGAGAGACAAACAAACTATACGTGAACTACAAGATAAGGTGCAATCTCAAGTGGCTGAAATGAGCACTTTAAAAGAACGAATGGCTATTGTGATGAGACATGTTGGATTACAGGTTTTTACATTTGTTACACTTGATGAAATCTGTAATTTGTTACCACTTAAGATAGTGTATAGTTGTATTGTTTAGATGCATATGGAAATTTTCCATTGCATATCTTAGGTTTGAGACAGTTGCAATAGCCCCCTAGATCAGACTTCTCCACAAGCACATCAAGGATCATTGCATGGGAGGTCCACTATAGCATGTTTGTAACCCAACTAGTCCACTTTTAAAGTTTCTAACCTCTCTAGTCCACTAGTCTAATAAAACTATTCCTAGGACAAAAACACTCATCCTATATAACCACTCATAAAGGGAGAAACCCTAACAAAAAATCTCCTAAAACATTTGTAGATCTGGAGCACTCCCCTCTCTCCCTCCCTACCCAATTACTCACCACCGCCGGTTCACTCCTACTCCTCCTCTTCTGCTCACCGTGGTGCACCTCTCCTCCTCCTTGTCGCCGCCCTTCGTCGCCATCCATGGCCTCTACCATCATGGCCGAGTTCCTGGGTCAAAGCATTTGCATTCATTATCAGATCCTCATTATCTCTACTCTCTTGTGTAACCTAACTAGTGCATGCCTGTGCTTGAAGGCAAGGCTTGAAATCGAAATTCTTCAAATTATCCAGTTTTGTCCCTCTAACCTCTTGAAGTCCAAGTCCCTATTTGCAAAATTTCAACTACAAAAAAAAAAAAAAAGGTCGAGTATATCCACCGGTTTACTTGAATCAACACATAAACAAACTAACAAACTACACCTACAAAATCAGTAACAATTAAATTAAAGTTTGTTTGAGCACTTTGTTGAAATTACAAACCAAAAACATTCTAGCAAACTATTAATCCACAAATTAAATTAGACTTAAAATGCAAAATCTCAATGGAGAAGGAAATGCCATGGAAATATGAACTAAGAGCAAAAGAGAGAAATAAAAATCACGGAAGAGAAATATGACCATCTTACAAATTTAATATTAAATTGGAACTGCCAAATCATTGTCGCTTGCAGTTTTGATGTCACTGAAACATAAGAGAGAGCTTCGGCAGTGGGTCAGGGGTACGACGATAGGCTAATCTGCAATTATGGTTTAATAATCAGTTCAGAAGCCATAAAGTTATCATCTCAAGGAAGGTTAGTGAAAAAAGCTAATACGAAAATTAGAATTTAGATAATTTCAAACACTCGAAATCAAATCCCACCAATGTAAACATCTACTGCATGGGCGCTTGCATGATGAGGAAGTATCTCACTGATTACCCGTCAAAGATGGGCGCTTGCATGGTGGTTGGAACACGCAGAGAGAGAGAGAGAGTGTGTTGTGTGTGTCCTTTGTGGGCTAACCCAAATAATAATAGTGGAACCTCGTTTGAATTCAAAAATGCTATTGAAAAAGAGAGAGATCATTTCAATCGGAGAGATTGTCTTGAATTGAGAAACCAAAACTAATATTCTTCAATCAGTCATTAATTCCATCTCAGAGAATCAATCTTCACTATTGGAAATTAGCAACACTCAATTTAATCCAAAAAGAGTGCCACAAACGACTCCCCATTACCAAAACTCTTTAGGGGAGAATATGGCCCTAGGATTGAACGACAGATTATAACACAATACAATCATACCCCTCTATTGTGCCACGTAGGACAGTTATGAGTGAGACATTTTGCAAAACCGTTATGTAATGTAATATAGATTTGGGCCACCCCCAGGTTTTCCTCAATCCCTACCTTCTCTGCTGTTGATTTTCGACCCCGAATCACCGATAGAATCCATCAATTCCAACTGGGTATCTTTTCTTTGGCCTTAGACCCACGTGGACTTTGTTTGTATTCATTTGTATTAAATTGGGTTCTCTTTATTCTACAGTATAGTCTTTTTTGTGTGGAAATTTGGACGATAATGGTATAGTTTCAAGTGGGTTGAGGTGATTTGGTCTTAGATTTACGTGGGTTTCTGATCAATCTCCAATAGCATTGTTTCAGTTTAGCCTTGGTATGGTTCTTTGTATTTGAAGGGGGTTTATACACCAGTAAAAGTATAAGAATAATTCTCTTCCTTTCTTTATCATTCTCTATGAAATGTTATATATTCAGATCTGTTAGGATTTTATTTTTTGTACTTTTGTTTAGTTGTTGCTGGGTACCATATATATTTATATGTTCAGATCTATTAGGGTTTTATTATTTTACTTTTGTTTAGCTATTGTTAGGTAACATATATAGTTATATGTTCAGATCTGTTAGGCGGACCAATTCATATAAGGTTGTCTATGGTTATATATGGTTATGATTTATTATTTTGATAGATGTGGTTTTCTTTTATTTATATAACCATATATAACTATAGAATGAAGTGGAGTTAGGTGCTTTATTAATGACTTCATATTTCAGTAATGGTAGTCCAAATTGCACTAAAATTATTTTTTGCTGGTTTTGGAATGTTTTAATTTGTACTCTTTTTTATCTGTTGTTGAGTAATAAATAAGGTTATATGTTTAGGTCTGTTAGGCCGCTGTACGAACTAATTCATATAAGGTTGTGTACTATTAGTATATGGTTATGGTAACATATATGGTTATATGTGGTTATGATTATATGTTTATTATATATATGTTCAAGTTTGAACATGTTTTATTATTCTTTTATAGGGTTATATATCCAAGTATGATCATGCTTTATTATTGTATATAAAATTGTATGTCCGAGCTTCAACATGCTTTATTATTTTGATAAATGTGATTTTCTTTCGTTTGTATAACCATATATAACCGTAGACGATGATTATATAATAATAGTTGAATGCCAGTGTTTAGGTTTATACATGATTCTTGAATCTATGGTTATAAACTTATAATCATGTTTTTTGTACTTTTTTTTAGTTGTTGTTGAGTAACATATAAGGTTATATGCTCAGATCTGTTAGGCCGCTGCGCGGACCAATTCATATAAGGTTGTCTACTTTTATATATGTGTAGACACCCCAATCTAGTACTCCGAATAATCTTTAAGTTTTCCAATGATGAAATAAGGAAAAATATACCTTCAAGTCTTGGATTGTTGCTCATTTGCTACTCCTTCTCTAAATCTCAAGAAAACCCCTTCCCAAACAAGTAAGGGTTGCCGCCGGTTCAATTGCAAAGAGAAAAATGTGTTTGCTTGATCAAAAATAATTTTTTTCCATGACACACTGATGTTAAAATGGGCACACATTTTAATGTATAAAATGTCTTTGAATGAAACCAATTGAGTTAGAAAGAGGACTCAACAAGCTTTCCAACGCTTTAAAAAATGCCCGAATCCGAGTTAGGGAGTGTCCGGGGCGCCCCCGCGAAGTTCGGTATGCTGTGCTGATGCACAATACCGCGCGGCGTTTCAAAGCGTCGCGCGGCATTTCAGAATCGCAGCATGGCATTTCAGAAAAATTCAAAACAATCACTCCACCGCACGGGATTTCAATATGCCGCCCGGCATTCTAAAATTTGAAACTCTGACAGGAGGAGCGTCTGACAAATTCCTTTGTAGATTGCTTTAAGCACGTTTTTCACATTTTTCGACTTTGGGTGCACTCCAATCATATTTTTGCCTATAAATACACCCCTAATCTTAGAGAAAAATGACCCCTCTTAATTCTCTTTGTACAACTCCTTACACCCATCATCACTTTTTTCTCTCTCTACATCAACCCACAAGTTGGGCTCTTATATTTTCTAGACTCTCTCTCTCTCTCTGAAAATACTCTCATTCTCCTTCTTCTTTTTAGTTCAATAAACTAGAAGGACCACCATCTCAAAGCATCCAAACAACCTCACATCCTTCAATCTCCATTCAAGCATTTCAAGTTCAAATCAACTTCCATTCTTCCATCTTCAAGCACACCCAAGCTTCGATCAAAAGGTATAAATCAAGTTTCCTTGGGCTAGGCCCTATCCTGGACCTGAGGGGACTTTTCTATAGTCAGATCTAACCCCTTTTGGTTCAAGGTTGACTTAAAAACCATTTTCACAAACTAATTAAAGCAGTCACTGTACTGGACACACAATATCGCACGGCGCTTTGGTGCGTCGCACGACATAATGTGTTCAGGTGCACGGTGTTCCATTAGCTATTGTTTTCTTGTCTGAGCTGTCTGGATCATGGCCATTATTTATCGGGCCCATTTTTGTTGTTGAGATACTGACAGCAGTATTTTCGGAACATGACCATTCTACAAGCCATGTTTTATTTCATAAATAAGATTTCTTATATCATCTCGGGTGATCAAATGTAATAAAAGTTGTTTTATGTTCATGGCTTGAAGGAATGGTACTGTCTTGAGGTCGGGTGACGTTCTGGATGCTTATAACATTCTGATAACAAGAAAGGTCCCCCGCACGGCGTACTATAATGTAGAGACCTGTAAATTCATGAAATTTATTTAAATGTTTTATAAGGAACAAAAAGGAGGAAATCGATTTAGAACTTTGAGATTTGGGGTTAAAGTGATAAAGTGTTATATTGAAAAGGGTGAAAGTGTGATGTGTGTGTGTAGTGTGTATATAACTTATGTGTGTGAGAGGTAGGGAAACAAATTCCCTTTTTTTTCTCTTTTTCCACTCTCCCGTCCTCTCTCACTCTCTTGGCTCTCACTCTCTCATTCTCACCCTCACCAAATTGCACCCAAACCACCACAAAACACCCTTCAATCCTTCATTTATTCGCGTATCGCAACCCGTATTGCACCGGTGTGAGCTCGGTGGAGGTGTATCCCATTCAAATTCAAGATTTGGGGCAAGGGCTTGGGGGATTCCTTTGATTTCGTTCTTTAATCTTGAGGTAAGGAGTTCTAACTTGCAATATATATTTATGACTTGTTTCTTGTTGCTTGATTCTTGTTTGAGACCGTTGTAGTTGTAGTTGATGTTGTTGCTGCTGAGAAACCCATGTGATTCTGTCAAAATTCTGCTCGAAAGCCATTGTTATCGATAACATTTCCATTGTTATTGATAACGTTATGTTCCAAAGCCCAGAAAATCATTTATTATCGATACCTTAGCCTTTGTTATCGATACCTTTGTGTTCCAAAGACCAGAAAATCGTTCGTTATCGATACCTTTGGTCATTATTATCGATACCCTTGCGTCTGGAATCATTTCTGACCAAATGGTATCGATACCAATAAAAATGGTATCGACACCTGTTGCTTATCTCCAACTTTTGCTGTTTTGCTCCATTTTTCACCGTTTTGATCTCTTATCACTTCCAACTCATCCGAATACCTCACAAATGACTCTTAACTTGATTGTTTGTATCTAGTTACTTCGTTAGACGTATCCATGACCTCAATACTCATTTGAACATAATTTTATGAAAATTGTTTTATTGACCAAAGTTGGATTTGAACTGTACGAACTGGTTGGAAAAGGGTTTTTGAAACTTTACGGATTCAACGAAAACATATCAGGACATCCCGAAAGGGTTAAGAGCCTGGCAGAGGACATCGGGGTCCTTTAATTGGCCCGGCATGAGCTATGTGCTCATATCAGGACATCCCGAATGGGTAAAGAGCCTGGCAGAGGACATTGGGGTCCTTTAATTGGCCTAGTAAGAGTTTCAGCTCATGACACATGTGCGAGATACATTTTGATTCACGATACTTCCAAAGGTTATACGTTGAAACACTTGATTGGTTTTGAAAATAAAAGTCTGGAATTGGATTCTTCCTGTTGCTATTTTTTTATTGGTTTCGGTTGCCGTTGTTCCTCTTGTGATTGATCCCACAGGCCATATGCATACATTATTAGATTAGAGATTTTTACCGGGCTAGTGTAGCTCAAACCTTACATCATTTTCAGGTGCTAACTCGGGACAATAGTTGCATGCTTGGAGTGCTTGGCGTGGACATGATTTTGAAAGTTAACAATGAACAGTTATGAAGTCATCTTTGTAATTTATTTCTGAAAGATGTATTAATAACTCTATTTGTAAATCTTTTGATTTAAGAAATATTGTAAGTTCTTAACTCTGGTTGATATTCAGTACTTATGTTGGTTTTAAGGCCGTTGAGCCGATGATGTATTATTTGGAAATCCTTTTGGACTTGGAAGTGTAATTATGGAAATGGAAATGACAACCTAGTTTGGGGTATGGTACGAACTATTGTGACGTTTTATTTATGGAAATTCATTTATATTTACGTTTAAAATCGAGGGCGTGACAACTTGGTATCAGAGCGTAGGTTTAGAACACCTAGAGGCCATGGGGAGACGTTT
Organism: Rhododendron mucronatum var. ripense; assembly: GCA_019656295.1. Taxonomy (NCBI): domain Eukaryota; kingdom Viridiplantae; phylum Streptophyta; class Magnoliopsida; order Ericales; family Ericaceae; genus Rhododendron; species Rhododendron mucronatum. Next base: position 377,005 of record BPLT01000220.1, on the reverse strand, counting down.
CGTCTCATGGGTTCAAAATGTCGCGCCTTCTAACATAACTTGTGTGTGCTTGTGTGACTAACATTCATGTAATTACTTGGCATTGCATTTTTATTATCATAGAAGGGTATAGAGTTGTTAATCCATGTTGGAAAGTTAGGGCTTGATCTCATGGTAATAATATTGTGATTAATAGTTTTCTTTCTCAAGTTGTAGTAAGATGCCTCCGAAGTCGCGCGTTAGACGAAGTGGGGCTGGAACTCAGGGTGGTAGAGGCCATGGTCGTGGCCATGGGGTGCCACTAGAGGATGAGGTTAGTCAGCATGGGGAGAATCCTGGTGGGAATCCGGGGGCTGGGATCGGTCGAGGTGTAAGGGTACCTCCTAACCAGACTCAATTTGTTAGGGACCTCGTCACAGCGCTTACAGCTGCAAATCTAGTAAACCAAGCTCCTAGGAAGAATGTCGAGGATCGCGCTATGGTAGCAATGAGGGAGTTTAGCCGTAGGAACCCTCCAGTGTTCGATGGGACTAGTAGTGACCCGTTGGTACCCGACCACTGGCTAGCTCAAATTCGTAAACTTTTCAGAGCTCTCAACATTACTGAAGATAACATCAGAGTGGGTACAGTGGCCGTTCAATTAGTTGGGGAGGCTGGCGAATGGTGGGAATCTGTCTTGGAGAGTAGGAAGGATGCAAGGAGGGCGGCAAGGACCGTAGTTCAAGTAAATGAACCGAACTTTGAGGATTTGACATGGGCTGAGTTTGAAGCGCTCTTTGAGGAGCAGTATTTTCTAGAGACTTCACGTGAAAACTTGAGGGAACAATTTGAGAAACTGGAGCAGGGCAATATGACCGTTTCGGAGTACGTACAGAAATTTCAATCCTTGTCTCGTTTTGCTTCAGAGTTGGTGGCGACGGAGAAAAGGAAGTGCCGACGATTTGGGAAAAGGCTACACGGCACCTTGAGGAGAATGGTGACGGTCCAACGCAGGATGAAATTTTCGGAAGTGGTGGAATGTGCAAGGAGTATTGAAGAACCGAAGGAAGCTCAACGAAATGTAAGGGCCTGGGAACGAAGGCAACCGGTGGGAGGTTTGACTTCTTTTTCGGGTAGCTTCGGGAGCCAAGGGCGGAAGAGATAAAGGGGATCGTTTCAGCAACCATCCAACCAATCCAATTTTAAGATGCCTACTTCTTCGGGGACTCGGGGTGCCTCATCTAGACCTCCGATTGTGTGTTATAGGTGTAACCAACTTGGGCATGTCCGTACACAGTGTCCTCAGCTCCGTAAGGCGTGTTTTAATTGTGGTAAGACAGACCATCTTGCTTGGAATTTCCCTCAAGGGACTGGAGCTCGTAGTGAGTCGGGTTTGGTACAGTAGTCGGGGGCAGGGCGTGGTGTTGGCCAGCAGCCTTACAGGGGTACTCAGAGGCAGCAGTAGCCTCATTTCCGCCAAACATCATCAGTTCAAAGTTCTGAGGTCGATCGAGGAGCAAGTTCATCCGCACCTTCTCAAGGTTCCGATCAAAGAGGAGGTTTTGTGTAGGGTCAGGGTACCCAGGGGCGTGTTTTCAACATCAACACCAATACTTCACCTTCTATTCCTCAGGCTCCAGAGACATCGGTCGTAAGGGGTACTTTTCTTCTATTCAACTCTTTTGCTAGAGTACTTTTTGATTCTGGAGCATCACTTTCTTTCATTGCTGCGTCATTTGTGTGTGCATTGGAATTGGACACCGAGAATCTTGATTCACCGTTGTTTGTCGAGACACCATTTTGGGGAAAGTCATCTCTAAGTCGTATTTGTAAAGGTTGTGAACTTGTTATTTGTGACCACCGCTTCAATTTCGACTTTATTGTTCTGGATATGTCGGGTTTGACCTTATTCTAGGGATGGATTGGTTGTCGACGTTCCACGCTACGATTGACTATTTCAAGCGTCGTGTTCGCATATGTCCGCCTGGGGGTGTTTGCTTCGAATTCCATGGGGAGCGTCGCGAACCGTTCGAACCATATTTGTGTCGGCCTCGGGAAAGAGAATCGGTTTATGCTATGTTGGCAAGCTTGACATTAGATGAGGATTTGTCGTCCCATGGGGAGTTACCTCTAATAGTTCACAAATTTCCTGATGTATTTCCTGAAGAGTTGCCCGGTTTGCCTCCCGAGAGAGAAATCGAGTTTACGATAGACTTGCTTCCAGGCACCGCTCCTATTTTGATCCCACCATATCGTTTTGCACCCGCCGAACTTAGAGAGTTGAAAGTTCAACTGCAGGAGTTAGAAAATTTGGGGTTTATTCATCCTAGTACATCACCGTGAGGAGCACCGCCTTTATTTGCCCAGAAGAAGGATGGTTCTCTTCATTTGTGTATTGATTATCGTAAGCTCAACCACGTGACCATCATTAAGAATAAGTATCCCATGCCACGAATCGACAACTTGTTTGACCAACTCCGAGGTGCGACTTGTTTTTCCAAAATTGACTTGAGGTCCGGTTATCATCAATTGAGGGTTCGTAGAGAGGATATTCCCAAAACCGCCTTCCGTACTCGCTATGGTCATTACGAATTTGTTGTGATGCCATTCGGTTTGACTAACGCTCCTGTTACTTTTATGGATCTCATGAACCGTAACTTCCATGCGTATCTTGACCATTTCGTGGTTGTATTTGTCGACGACATTCTTATCTATTCATCCATGGAGGAGGAACACCAGACTCATCTTACCATCGTTTTAGAACTCCTAAGGGAACATTGTTTATACGCTAAGCTTAGTAAGTGTGAGTTTTGGTTACCCGAAGTTAAGTTTCTGGGTCATTTAGTTTCCAAAGGAGGGGTATCCGTCGATCCGGGAAAGATAGAATCCATTATGATCTAGCATCGACCGAAGAACGTTGTAACGACCCTGATTTTCGGTCGTTAAAAATTTCGTTAAATATTTGAATTTTATTTGAATTTCCGTATTTTCCTCGTAAATTGTCATAATTACATTTTTAGCCCTTGAAATTTGATTTCTTTGCGCTTTGGTCCTATTTAGCAAGCCTAGTTAGCTTCTAACCATCCAGTTGAAGCAACTAAATTAGGAAGCCATCTAGTCACCGTGAATGGACCGTTTTGCCCCTCTTTGACCTCTTGAACCTTTTTAACCCTAAGATTCTTGTAGTACCTTTATTTATTTTGTGTTAGGGTTTTGATTTTCCTAGATACATAAGTACATATGTATATATATTAATCTAGTACTTGGTAGACTAGAATAAGGCCTTAGTACACATGTGTTTATTAGTTGGTTTAAAAAGAGAATCTTAGTCCTTTAAATCTCTTTGATCTTTAGTACAAAAAGTACTATACTTTATTGTATGCTTGCATTATTATATATATATTAGTACTTGAGAGAGAGAGAGAGAGAGAGAGAGAGAGAGAGGCCGGAGAGAGGGAGGAGAGAGAGAGTGAGATCGGCCAAGGGAGGGAGAGAGAGAGAAGAAGGAAAGAAGAAGGAAGTTAGTTTGTACCTTGGCATTGATCTTCCTTGTACTTTCATATCCTTGGAGATATTCTTCCTAGCCAAATCTAACCTCCCTTGTACCATTATCTATGGTTTCACACTAGAATCTTGTACAACTACCAATTGTTTAATCTTGTTCACACCTCCTTGCCCTCCAAGTCTCCAAGAATCAAATCCTTGGTACAAAATAGCCATGCAAGCCTAAGATAGGTCCTTGATCTTCCATGATCTCTTGCCAAGTGTCAAGATGAGACTTAGAGAGAGAGAGAGGAGAGGGCCAAGCTCTTGCCTATAAATAGAAGGCCATTCTCATGCTTTGAACTCACACCTCAAAGCATTTGCTCTTCCTTCTCTCTAGAAATCTCGGATTCCAGTCCCAGGCAGCCTACTGCCCTTCGGAAATCCCCAGTTTTCTCCTTCTTAGAGTAGTTTTTAGAACCAACTTCCTTCGGGAAAGTTGTAGAGAACTTCGAGAGCTTCAAGTTAGGCTCAAGAACCACCCCAATCGGTCAAGAAATGACCAAGATATTGTCATCCGAAGTTCAGTGAAATTCTCGGATTTCCATTTCCTGACAGCTTACTGTCTTTCCTTTATCCCTATTTTTCTCCAACCTAAAGTCGTTTCTAGGATCGACTTCCTTCACGGAAGTTGTAGAGCATTTCTTGAACTTCGATTTGGACTCAAGAAAAAGCATATTCGGCCAAGGATTGACCGAGTTACTGCCGTCCGAAGTTCGGTCCAGATTTGGAGTATTCACCATCCGTAGGATCTTCCAACTTGCTTATTCGGCCCCGACTAGTCTCGGATCAAGGTAGGATACCCTTATCCCTATCCCTATGTACAAGTATGTTATCTTGAATTACTTTTCATTGTGTTTTGATCTTTAAAGATGAATATGAGCATGCATATATGAATTGCTTGCATTACTTGTGACACGATAAAGCATAAGTGATTTATCACTCCAAGGGCGTCCGAACATGTGGCGTTATGCTTTAAGCGTTGATTTGAGCATGTTAAATATAGAGTTGGATAATCTTGTTGGATTACGATGAATGATATTTCCTTTTGTCCTGCCTCGGAGTCTTGCATGTAAACGAGACACGAAAACCGAGAAAGTAGAAACATGGCACCTAGGGTGTGGTTTAAACAAGAGGAATATGTTCTTCTGAAAAGAAGATATCTTAGAAACTACATAATGACCATTTCGAGGGCATTATGTGTGTGTGTGTGTGTTCCAATGGGAATCCGGAATAGCGGAACCATTGTGAGGTTGTGTGTGTGCGTTCCCATGGGATCCCGGACGGCGGAACCATGGTGAGGTTTAGCTTGGTTATCCGCGGAGAGGAGCCAATGCAATTGTGTGCCAATGGGAACCCAGCGCGGCGGAACCATTGTGAGGATACTCGAGAACCCGGCGCGGCGGAACCGAGGTTGGGTGTGTGGCTTGGTTATCCGCGGTACGGAGCCAATGTCAAATGATTTTGGAAAGGCTTGGTTATCCGCGGTACGGAGCCAATGCAAAGAATTTTGAAAAAATGGTTTTGTAAGTGGAAAACGTTGGCACGGTCTACGACGAGTCGCGTAGGAGAAATCAGGAAAATCTTGGACACCAGCGTTAGATAGTGAATGTGGACGTATTATCATCATTTATGTGATTTCTATGATCGTTTGTTGGTAAGCTATGGGTTAGCGGGTAAGGATTTCCTATTGAGCGTTGTAGCTCACGGTGTTGCCTTTTTGGTGACCCTGGCATATTATATTGGTGGCGACGCCGGTATAATGTGTCAGACTTCATAGATGAGCAGGGCGAGATCTTCAGCTTGGAGGCGTGCGGAGCCGAGGAGCTGGCTAGGATGGAGAAGCAAGAGGAGCTGTAGAGTAGGACCCTTAGTTCCCTCTTTGTCATCCTATTTTGTATTTCAAATGCTCTTACGAGAGTTATGATGTAATAACGAGCTAGACTCGCTTCGTTTTTCTAATAAAATGTTTTATTTAACGTACTCAAAATTCGGGGCGTTACAAACGTGTTTGAAATACGAAGCTTTTTAGGGTTGGCCGGGTATTACCGTCGTTTTGTTCTTGATTTTTCTCGTCTAACAGCACCAATGACTAGACTAACTTGCAAGGGGACCCGATTCGTTTGGAGTGAGACGTGTGAAGTGACTTTTGAGGAATTGAAGAGGCGATTGACTACTGCACCGGTTTTGATCGTGCCTGAACGTGGGGTTGGCTACACAGTGTATTGTGATGCGTCTAAGGAAGGATTGGGGTGCGTATTGATGCAAGCGGGACGAATGGTAGCATATGGGTCCAGACAATTGAAAACTCACGAGCAAAACTATCCTACTCATGACTTAGAACTTGCTGTCGTTGTTTTTTGCTTTGAAGAGTTGGCGTCAATACCTTAACAGTGAGAAATTTGAAGTCTTCTCTGATCACAAGAGCTTAAAGTACCTGTTTTCCCAAAAAGAGCTTAATTTGCGTCAACGTCGTTCGATGGAACACTTAGAAGATTACGATTTTGAGTTGCATTACCACCCGGGAAAGGCGAACGTCGTGGCGGTTGCGTTGAGCAGAAAACCGATACATTTAGCGAGCTTAGCCATACGTGAATGGAATGGTGAACGATTTAGGCAATTATGCTTCGCACTTTGAGAAGGTTCAGGAAGGGGTCACGTTATGTAACTTGACCGTGCAATCAGCTTTATCGACTCGGGTTGTGGAAGCTCAACAAAACGATGAAGAAGCAGAAGAACTTCGTACCAATTTCCTTAACGGTAAAGCTCAGGATGGGTGGATGATTCACGCCAATCAAAGTTTACGTTATCAAGGGAAATTGTTCACACCCGTTGCGTGTCCGGAAGAAATCCTACGAGAGTTTCACCATTCACCGTTAGCCGTTCATCCAGGAGAAACGAAGATGTATCACGATTTGCGTAGGCAATTTTGGTGGCCAGGAATGAAGAGGGATGTTGTGATCTTCGTGTCCAAATGTCTTACGTGTCAACAGATAAAAGCTGAGCATCAACGACCTGCGGGAGAACTACAACCGTTACCGGTGGCCGAATGGAAATGGGAAAATGTGACGATGGATTTTGTTACGGGTTTGCCGAAATCGCCTAGGGGACATGATGCCATTTGGGTTATTGTGGACCGTTTTACGAATACCGCTCATTTTCTAGCTATCCATGTTACCGATTCTGTAGAAACACTTAGTCGTTTGTTTATTCGAGAGATTATTCGACTTCATGGAATTCCCGTATCTATCGTGTCTGATCGAGACCTTAGATTTACCGCACGTTTTTGTCAGAGTTTACAGGCTACTTTGGGCACGAACCTCTTGTTTAGCACAGCCTATCACCCACAAACCGATGGTCAATCCGAGCGAACGATTCAGATTTTGGAAGATATGCTTCGGGCTTGCGTTATGGATTTCCGGGGTAATTGGGAAGACCACCTACCGTTAGTTGAATTCGCGTACAACAATAGTTATCAATCGAGCATCGAGATGGCACCATATGAAGCCCTGTATGGGAGACCGTGTCGATTACCCGTGTGTTGGACCGAATTGGGAGAGGCTACGATAGTGGGGCCGGACATGATCAAAGAATCTACCGAGAGTATGAGAACAATTCGCCAAAGACTCTTAGAGGCTCAAGAGAGAACAACTGAACAAGTCAAGGTGATTCGCCAAAGGTTGCTAACCGCTTAAAGTCGACAAAAGAGCTATGCCGATCGTCGTCGTCGTCGTCCATTGTCATTTGAATTGGGAGATCATGTGTTTCTCAAAGTATCGCCACGCTGAGGCTTGTCACGTTTTGGGAAGAAGGGAAAGCTTTCACCGCGTTATATCGGCCTGTTCGACATTATTGAGAGAGTCGGGGAGGTTGCGTATCGCTTGGCTTTGACACCGAGATTATCGAATGTGCATGACGTGGTTCACGTATCTAAGCTGAGGAAGTATGAACCGGATCCGTCACATGTGTTGGAATGGTCCGAACTTGAATTGGAAGCCAACGCATCATATGGAGAAGAACCGATACGTATCCTGGACACACGTGATCAGGTGTTTAGGGGTAAGACGATACCACTAGTGCGAGTATTGTGGAAGGGTCAGGGTGGCGAGGAGTTGACGTGGGAACGAGAAGACGAGATTAGGGAGAAATATCCGCACCTATTTTTGGAATGAATCGATGTGAGTGTTTAATATCGAAGTTTATGCTATTTGACTCGTTGGATATCTATGTGGTGCATGACTTAGCTGAGCTTGGTTAATTAAATTTCAAGGACGAAATTCCTTTAAGGAGGGTAGGGTGTAGAGACCCGTAAATTCATTAAATTTATTTAAATGTTTTATAAGGAACAAAAAGGACGAAATCGATTTAGAACTTTGAGATTTGGGGTTAAGGTGATAAAGTGTTACATTTAAAGGGGTGAAAGTGTGATGTGTGTGTGTGTAGTGTGTATATAACTTATGTGTGTGAGAGGCAGGGAAACAAATTTCCTTTTTTTTCTCTTTTTCCACTCTCCCATTCTTTCTCACTCTCTTGACTCTCACTCTCTCATTCTCACCCTCACCAAATTTCACCTAAACCACCACAAAACACCCTTCAATCCTTCATTTATTCGCGTATCGTGTAGGGAGGTATTCCCGAACAGATAAGATTAGTCGCCGAACACGTGATGTGTTAGGGACACGTGGCAGGCACGATAGGTTTATTGCCGGGCAGTTCGATGAGTGGTGATATGGACCAGATGACATATGAAGTCATTGGTCCAGACAGTCTGTTCGGCTGATAAGGTCAAAGACATGTGAAGTCATTTGTCCAGGTATAATGACATGGACCAGTTGCATGTGAGGTCATTGGTCCAGGAGGACTGTTCGGCAAAGAGGAAGCCGAACAGTGAAGCAAGTTACCCTAAGTCTTGACGTGGCAAGAATACTCTGGAATGATAATATTCCATGGAAGGATAAGATTCCGAGTATAAAGGATCGAAGCAAGAGACCCAACGTGAGTGGGGTGTTCGGATAATTATGGGAAAGAGACCCATAAAGATTGAGCTTTCGTACAGATAAGGGAATGAGAATCCAGAAGATACTAGGTTTCCTATACGAGGTAGGGATCCTAGGGCAACAAGGAGGCTTGGACTGCAAGCATCCGTGAGCCTATAAATACGAGGCGAGCCTGGAGGTAAAAGGTACGCAATATTTGGCCATCTCTTATTGCTTTCCTACTGATATTTAGGGTTTAGACCAGTACGTGATACTAACTTAAGCATCGGAGGGCCTTTGCCACGAGAGGCAAAGGTGCGCTCACCCCTTGTCTGTTTTGCAGATTAGGGTTCCGACGAAGAGCTAGGGTTCCGGTGTAGAGGTACGCGTAGCCGCTACAAATTGGTGCTGTCCAGAACACTGATTGTTTTCATCCCCCTACAATTGGCGCCGTCTGTGGGAAACGAACCAGTTCGTGAAAATATAAACATGATGGAAGAAGATCCAACCACGCCGTTCGATCCAAAGAACCAGTTAACTGGTGGAGGGGATAAATCTCCACCAGGAGCTCCGAGAAAGCCCGCTGGAAGAGAGGATAGAGCAGCTACTGGTTCCACGAGAAGGAGCAAGTCCCACCGAAGAGAGGCATCGGTGGACCGTTCAAAAAGTGTTCATAACAGTGAAGATATCCTCGACACAAAGAGGAAAGAAATTGAGGAGTACGCTCGTTTGATTAAGAGACGAGAGTACGAGATACGAGAGCTACAGCGGGTACGAGATCACCCGGAGGACTCCGGACTTTCGCGAAGGAGTTCTAGAGAAGACGAGAGGGCTTTACTAGTCCATAAACAGCCCCGTTCACGAGAAAGAAGAGGCAGGAGTAACAGTCCCACCACGAGACGGTGTGAAGCTTCCCCACGGAGAAGGAGAAGCAGAAGTAGAGACCGTACGCCAGAAAGGCGAAGGGCGTCTTCACGAAGAAGAAGGAGCAGAGAACGAAGTTCCTCATCTGAAGAAAAGACGAGGAAGCACCACCGTGACAGGTACGAGAGACCTGATGCTGATTGGGCCAAAGCCACAGCTCATAAGACGGTTTGAAAAAGAAGAAGGGACAGTGTCCGCATGAGAAGCGGCGCGTAAAGCCCTGAGTAACATCGCAGCCTCCCCGTTTGCAAAAAGGCTGCAGGAGGCCAGGTTGCCGAGCAGAGTGAAGCACGGAGCGTTCGTGCTTTACGAGACAAACACGGACCCTGTGTCTCACATACAGCATTACCAACAGGCCATGTTCATGCATGATGGTGATGATGCCATTCTCTGCAAAATGTTCCCATCAAGTCTTGGCAAGGTGGCCCTGAGCTGGTTTCATAAACTAGCACCACGATCCATAAGAGGATGGAGGCAGTTGGCTGAAGAATTCACTGCTCGGTTCTTGACAAGCAGAAAGGCCCCAAAGACCTTTGAGAGTCTATCCACTATGAAACAGGCGGAAAGTGAGCCGATCAGAGATTATGCCAAGAAGTACTGGGAAACTTTCAACGAGATTGAAAGTTGCAGTGAAGAGTACGCCATAGCAACCTTCAAAACTGGTTTGCCTGTTCGGGGAGAACTGCGCCGCTCATTGAATAAACATCCGGTGTCTACGCTGGCGAAACTGATGGAGCGAATAGAGCAGCATGCCAGAATGGAAGATGACATACTCCGCGAAGACGGCAGGGTTGCTGCCGAAGAGCCTAAGACGCCAGCAAAGAAGGCGGACAAGCCTGAGCCCAAAACATACAAGGAGCGCAAAGATTACGGGCAGGCTAAGAAGGATCCGTATAAGGAAAAACAAGCCCCTGACCCCAAGTCCTTCTTTTCTATCAATACTGTTTGGAAGGAGCCAATTTATAGGATTCTTTATCGAATAAAGAATCAACCATATTTCAAGTGGCCTCCGAGCCTTGGCGGAGATAAGGACGCTAGACGTGCTACGAATCAGCACTGCAGCTACCACAAGGCTTGGGGCCACATGACTGAAGATTGCGAGATGTACAAGAAACACCTCGATGATTTGGTCTCTCGGGGCTATCTCAAGGAATTCATCCAGGAGGATCCCAAGGAGAAGGCCATGGAACTGGATTATGAGCAAAATCCTAAAGGAGTAATCCATATGATACATGGGTTGGCTGCACCTTATACGAGAAATGAGGTTAGACTGTTACAGAGGCAATTTAAGCACGATCAGCACGTGATGCGATTGGGCAATAAAAGAGGGCGAGAGAATGATGTATGCAAAGAAAGCATAGCCTTCACAGATGATGATTTGGGAGAGGTCCAGATACCTCATAACGATGCTCTGGTCATAACCCTACGAGTTGGGGAGTATGACATTGAAAGGATCCTACTGGATTCAGGAAGTTGTACAGAGGTGATGTACTACGATGCGTTCAAAAAGCTTGGACTGGCCCAGACAGATTTGGAACAGTCCACAACACCATTGATTGGGTTTGGTGCAGGGGCAGTGTGGCCCCTTGGAAAGGTGACCCTGCCTGTTCGGGCAGGTTCAGTTGTCTTAAGGACGGATTTCCTGGTGGTAGACGTCCCCTCTTCTTATAACGCGATTATAGGAAGAACTTGGTTACACAAGATGAGGGCAGTCTCCTCGACTTACCACCAGATGGTGAAGTTCCCAGGATCCAATGGGATCGAGTCAATCAGGGGTAACCAGAGAGCGGCCCAACAGTGTTTGATCTCTATCATTAAGAAGGCCCCAAAGGCCCATCATGTTCACACACTGGAAGTGCCAGATCAACCGACTATCGAGGATGTCGGAAGAAGCCCGGCTGATAAGGTGATCGAGGGTTTGGAGAAGATTCAGATCAACGAGGCTGATCCTGAAAGATATTTTTTGATTGGGGAATCGTTACCTGCAGTGGAAAGGACCGAATCAATACAATTTCTGAAGGAGTATGTTGATGTGTTTGCATGGGTACCAGAAGAGATGCCTGGTGTAGATGCTAACATAATCTGTCACCATCTGAATGTTGACCCTCAGCATAAACCGGTTATTCAGAAGAAGCGTAGGGCTGCCGTGCAGCATGTGGATGCTGTTGTTGAAGAGGTCAGTCGATTGCTTGAAGCAAAAGCAATACGCGAGGTTCACTACCCTGAGTGGCTATCCAACACTGTAGTCGTGAAGAAAAAGAATGGAAAGTGGCGTGTCTGTGTGGACTTCACAGACTTGAACAAAGCCTGCCCTAAAGATAGTTTTCCCCTCCCAAGGATAGACCAGTTGGTTGACGCAACTGCTGGCTATGAGCGAATGAGTTTTCTTGATGCGTATCGAGGATACCATCAAATTGCTATGTATGGGCCCGATCAGGAGAAGACGTCTTTCATCACCCCACGGGGTTTGTACTGCTATAGTGTGATGCCGTTTGGGCTGAGAAACGCAGGGGCGACGTACCAAAGACTTGCAACTCTCATGTTTAAGGAACTGCTCGGGAAAACTATGGAGGTTTACATAGACGATATGGTGGTGAAAAGCCGAGACAAGCGAGGGCATGTCACAGACTTAAGAGAAGTCTTTGAGATCTTGAGGAAATACAAATTAAAACTCAACGCCTCGAAATGTGCGTTTGGGGTTGGTTCTGGAAAATTCCTAGGGCACTTGGTGACTATGAGGGGGATTGAGGCTAACCCAGACCAGATTGCGGCCTTACAGAAGTTGCAAAGTCCCAGAACCACGAAGGAGGTTCAAAGACTAACTGGGATGGCTGCCGCCCTCAACAGATTTATCAGCAGATCGAGCGATAAGTGTAGGCCCTTCTTCCAGTTGTTAAAAAAAAGGGAAGGATTTGAATGGGGAGCAGAATGTGAGCAAGCTTTCCAGGACCTGAAGAAGTATCTGGCTGAGCCACCACTTCTGTCAACCCCACAGCCAGGTGAGTCCTTGATTTTATACCTAGCCGTTTCTGAGCATGCTGTTAGTGCAGTCCTGTTAAGGGATTTGGGAGTTGAGCAAATCCCAATTTATTATGTTAGCAAAACATTACTAGACGCAGAAACGAGATATCTGCCCCTGGAAAAACTTGTCCTGGCACTTAGGACAGCAACGAGAAAGCTGCCACACTACTTCCAAAGCCATAGGGTTGTAGTGTACACTGAGTTTCCATTGAAGTCACTACTACGAAAGGCAGATTTTTCTGGAAGAATCTCGACGTGGTCCGTCGAGTTGAGTCAGTATGATATTGATTATCAACCACGAACAGCAATCAAGGGCCAAGTGCTGGCTGATTTTGTGGCAGAATTTTCTCCCACAGTAGCTCCCCTGCCTCCGAAAAAAAAAGGACAGGAAAGTGGAACCTTGTCCACGAGGGACAAGGTCTCAGCCGAACAGTATGGCACGGAATGGAATCTATTCGTTGATGGATCATCTTGTAATACTGGTTCAGGAATTGGTGTTGTTCTATTTTCTCCTGAAGGAATTATGATAGAACTGTCTGTTCGGCTGGGATTCAGCGCGTCAAATAACGTGGCGGAATACGAGGCACTCCTAGCTGGGTTAAGAAGTGCGAAGACTCTGAAGGCAAAAAGAGTTAGGGTGCATTGTGACTCGCAGCTCGTGGTAAATCAGCTGTCCGGCGAGTATCAGGCCCGGAACGAAAAAATGGCGGCATACATGGAAGCTGCCAAAGATTTGCTTGACACCTTCGAGAGGGTCCACATTGAACAGATAAGCTCTGGACAAAATGCACATGCCGACTCATTGGCATGGCTGGCTGCAGCAGTCCCAACTGAACTCAAGCGAAGAGTTGCAGTTGAATATCTGAATGAGCCGAGCATTGGTAGAAGCGTGGAGTTAGTTCTGGAAGTGAACCAAGGTCCAAGTTGGATGGACCCAATTGTGGAGTTTTTACGAGATGAAATACTCCCCGCTGACAAGAAAGAGGCACATAAGGTCAAAACCAAGTCAGCAAGGTTTTGGTTGTCCCCAGAGGGGAAGCTTTACAGAAAGTCCTTTACAGGCCCTTATTTGTTGTGCGTGCACCCTGAGATGGTTCAGAGATTTCTTCACGAAATACATGAAGGAACATGTGGAAGTCATGCTGGGGGAAGATCCATTGCCCACCGAGCAATTACCCAAGGCTACTGGTGGCCACATATGCAGGAGGATGCAAAGATGTATGTTAAAATTTGTGAGAAATGTCAGAAATTCTCACCAATGATTCGAACACCCGCGGAGGATTTGGTGCCTTTGACAAGTCCTTGGCCGTTTGCTCAATGGGGGATGGACATCGTGGGTCCATTGCACAAAGCAACTGGGAACCGAAAATTCCTTTTAGTCGCAACCGATTACTTCACCAAGTGGATTGAGGCTGAACCACTGGCCAAAATTACCGAGCCAATGGTTGAGAAGTTCGTGTGGAAGAGTATTATTACTCGATTCGGGGTTCCTTATTCTCTGATCACAGATAACGGGTCCCAATTTCAAAAGAAATTCAAGGCGTTCTGTGCCCAATATGGAATTCGAAATTATTATTCCACTCCAGCCTACCCTCAAAGTAATGGGCAGGCAGAAGCGTCTAACAAAACCATTCTTGATGGGATCAAGAAGAGGTTGGATAAGGCAAAGGGGAAATGGCCTGATGAATTGCCCCTTGTTTTATGGGCTCATAGGACAACACCGAGGAGGTCTACGGGAGAGACCCCCTATTCGTTGGCATACGGTACAGAGGCAGTTATACCTCTAGAAGTAGGACTTCCAACGAACAGGACTGTGTTGGTTGAAAGTGGGGGCAATGACAGAGCCCTCGAAATTGAGCTTGACCTCGCCGAGGAGAGGAGAGAAAGGGCCCTAGTCCATTTGGCCTCCTACCAGGAACAGTTGATGAAGAGCTACAATAAGCATGTTCACCCACGAGAATTTGGTGTTGGGGACCTTGTACTACGGAAGGTGCTCGGCAACACCAAAGTAGCCAACGAAGGCAAGCTAGGAGCCAATTGGGAAGGCCCGTATCGGGTGACAGAGATTGTGGGCGTTGGGGCCTACAGATTGGTTGATCTGGACGGCGTCCCAATTCCGAGGCCATGGAATGCTCATAATCTGAGAAAATTCTTTGTTTAAAAAGAATTTAGTTTTGTTTCACCACGTGATTATGTGGGAATTACGAATAAAGTTCCCTTCTGTTTCTTATTTTTAGTTATAAGGGGTACGAATAACGCCCCCTTAAGTTCAGTCTATGAATAAAGACACCCTTCTCTTCACAGTATATTTGGCTTTTTCAAATATTTGGTTTTTTAATATGAATACTGATTTTTCTTTTCATTATTCATATTGGGGAGCATGGGATTGGCACGAACGCCATATATGAATATATCTATGCTTGATAGCTTGAGAACCGCGCACGAACAAACGCTAAAGTATGAGAAACTTGTAAACAAATGTACCCCAAGTATGAAAACACTTGGGTTGCATGCAGCTGCTCGGGTACAATCATTCGAGTAAATGATTGTGCTAAAGAGTATGAGATACTATAAGTCCGAGAAACTTACTGTTAACTGTTGTAGTTAAATTCAAAAGGATTTTAAATCATAACCTGGTATGAGATACATGTAAGTACGAAATACTTATAACATGCCTACGTACGAATATACTCGGGGGCATGCATACGTAAACATGCAAAATAATCAAGTACGAAATACTTGATTCTGCGAGGCATAACGAGACATGTCAAACACTTAGTGAAATCTAAGTATTGGAAACTTACCCCAAACACATGTCACATACGGCTTGCATATATGAACATGCAAGAGATAAAGTACGAAAAGGCTTCGTTCTGTTATGACGAAACATGTCAAACCAACAGATGAACAGCTTTAAGTTCGAACATTCTTAAAGGAAGTCCAAGTACGAAGCACTTGCAGAAAGCAATAAATGAAAGAAGATTGAGAGCACGAGGTGCTTCGAACTAAACGCAACAAATCTGTAGCACATTCAGATGTTTAATGCCACGCAGGGCTAGCAAAACCACGGTCACACAGGACCTGTAAACTGTTCCGAAGGTGGGGAATAAAACTCACACTTAGTCCAATTCTTGGACCTCAGGAGCAGGCTGGTTTATCGTCTCAGTGTTTGGCTCTCTTGGCATACCACCACCAGTGTCTCCTTCCACAACGATGGGATCGTTGGTCGATTCCCGAGCAGGTGACTCCGCAGCAACAGCCCCCAGAACGTCAGTAGGTGTATCTTCTTCAGCATCGGCAAAATCTTCGATCTGTTGATCGATGTCATCTTCTGGGTTGCCTTGACGTTCTTCTACAGCTTGAGCACGTCTGCTTGGTAGGTCATTGTCCTCCCAAAAGGGGGAATCTTCAGCAACCCCAACTTTTGTTAAGCAGGTCTCCCAGCATGCTACCCAGATTTGGTCCTGGATAGCGGGCATCTGCTCAACATAGCTAGCAGTGGTGGCATCGAACCCTTTTTGGTATCCCTCCTCATAGGCTGCTTTCTTGGTGCTGTCGATTTCAGATAAGGCCTGGTTGAGGCTCTCCTCGGCTGCGTCCAGTTTGGCTTTAGTACCGTCTGCTTCTAGTTTTGCCTTGTCCCTTTCTCTCTCCAGCCTCGCTACAGTTTGAAGCAGCCTAGTGTTATCCCTCATGAGCCTGTTGCGCTCAGCTTCAGTTTCTTCCACTCTTTGACCCAATGTCACCATCTTTTGGATAAACTGAAAATGCCCAAGCATTGAAAACGACGTTATGAATAAAACGTCAGAAAATGCAAGATGAAGTGTTGAAACTACTTTACCTTTATCCCACTGACGAGACCGGTGGACACCAGCCGTTCGGATGTAGATCCAGCCTCCTTTTGCATATCAACTGGGAGCAGCAACCCTTGTGCAAGAGCGACCGCCGTCTCCGATGAACTGGCGGTGTCCCCAATATGCACAGGACGGTCACCCCTAGTCAGTGGTGGAGCCCATGTTTGGGGAAGAACCTGGCCAGGGGGTGATTGGGGTTGGTTACCTCCCCCATCAGTAGGTATGTCAGAAAGGGAAGGGTCTTCAGTCCTGGGACGCTTGTCCCGATGAGCATCCATAGCTTCAAGGGAGCTGTCACGTGGAGATGAGGACGATCGTGTCGACCTCCCTCCCGTGCGCCGAGGTGGTGGTGGGGCAACACCAGTTGATGCCACCCTGCTGGCGGCACCACGATTCTGTGTGGATACAGTCAGGAGTGTGCTGAGGTCAATAGGTTGACGAGCCATCGTACCTGGGTTCGTAGGGGACTGGGAATACCCTGAAGATGACGACTGGCTGGTGACACAAAGGGGAATGGTCTGTTGAGAGTGACGCTCGGCGGTGTTTCTCCTTCGCCTTGATCTTCTAAGCACTACACGCGTTTGGAGAACGCCGTCAGGAACCTGAATTTCACCTGATTGCCCGGCAAGAGTAACTCCTGCCTGCAGTCTTGAACCTTGCGGCGGGGGAGCAGTTGAGGTGGAAGCGATACTTGTGCTTGGGTGGGCAAGTCTTCTATCAATAACTCCTCTGTAGGCAGGATCGTATCCCAATAGCACGTCAGCGTTACGGCCTCGTCCAGCTGTTCGGGTACCCGGTTCGCCCGTGTATTTTAAGATTCTGTTTATTTCTTCCGTTCGGATGTAATTCGGTTCTCGACGAGGGCGCTTGTTCGCGTTCTCCGCTGAAATAAAGAAAGCATAAATACGAATTTAAAAGCATCCAGGGATTAAAGAGAAAACAGTAAACGAGAATTACGAAGGCAAATTAGAAGCATACGTGGGTAACCCCATATGTGGGGGCAATGCAAGCCTACCACTTGGCCGTCTTCCCCTATTGGCTCGAAGGCACCAGTCACGTAGAGGAAGTCGATTTCATGGTCGCGAGCGGAATCTGGCAGGTTTAGCACGAGACGCTTGTCTGCCCTTCTAACTTTGAAGTAAAATGTATTGTAATCAGGGTTCAATACTATGCTGTACCACCATTGGATGTCCCAGATTCCCAACTGAGTCCCCAAAATCCTATTTAAAGCTATGACCCCCATTATCAACCTAAAGACGTTGGTTGAGACTTGCATAGGGGTGAGGCGATACCAGTTCAGAATTTGGCGGAGTAATGGATGAAGGGGAAAACACACTCCGCCCTCAACAATGGCCACAATAGGGATGCACATCCTGTCCCATGAGCCACCATCCCTGTCTGCCCCCAGTGGGGCGAGTTCAAGCCCCACATTGTCAGGGATGGCATACTCCGCCCTAAAAGCCGCCATGGCTGTAGGATTCTCACAAAGTCTTCTAAACTTACTGGGTTTGGGAACATTTTCATTCCCATCCGCCATGACTGTTATAGAAAGCTCTACGACTTCCTAAAAATGAAACCCTACTGATAGGTACGGTTGAAGATCAAAGATCTCAGAAATAGAATGAGGAAAAAGGAAAGGTGGGATTCTTACGAAGCTTTTGCAGCGGTTGCTCGAGGTGCGATCGAGTTGCAGGCGGCGGCAATGGCGGTTACACCTCTCCTCCGGTTTTCAAAGTAGATGGGAGAGAAGGGGTTGAGTTTTGGTAAAAGGGGCTGAAACCCCCTTTTCTTAAGAATTTAAAACGAAACTGACAGAGTCGAAACGTCGCCTCTTACGCCGTTACACGAAAAGTAACGGAAAGTAAAAATATCGTTCTGACGCCGTTCTAGAGACGTCAGTTCAGTATTTATGAAGGGCATACGAAACATGCCACGTAGCGTTATTTCCCCGAGATGGTATAATGACGAAGCCGCCAAGAATATCAAGGGGTATCAGATGTGATGACAGCTCGGGGCTGGACGAATATGGTCCAGAGTGGTTGTTTCTAGAAAGCCCCATCCATTGCCCCCGAGCAGTGGCAAACGGATGGGGCTGGGGAGCAATTGTAGGGAGGTATTCCCGAACAGATAAGATTAGTCGCCGAACACGTGATGTGTTAGGGACACGTGGCAGGCACGATAGGTTTATTGCCGGGCAGTTCGATGAGTGGTGATATGGACCAGATGACATATGAAGTCATTGGTCCAGACAGTCTGTTCGGCTGATAAGGTCAAAGACATGTGAAGTCATTTGTCCAGGTATAATGACATGGACCAGTTGCATGTGAGGTCATTGGTCCAGGAGGACTGTTCGGCAAAGAGGAAGCCGAACAGTGAAGCAAGTTACCCTAAGTCTTGACGTGGCAAGAATACTCTGGAATGATAATATTCCATGGAAGGATAAGATTCCGAGTATAAAGGATCGAAGCAAGAGACCCAACGTGAGTGGGGTGTTCGGATAATTATGGGAAAGAGACCCATAAAGATTGAGCTTTCGTACAGATAAGGGAATGAGAATCCAGAAGATACTAGGTTTCCTATACGAGGTAGGGATCCTAGGGCAACAAGGAGGCTTGGACTGCAAGCATCCGTGAGCCTATAAATACGAGGCGAGCCTGGAGGTAAAAGGTACGCAATATTTGGCCATCTCTTATTGCTTTCCTACTGATATTTAGGGTTTAGACCAGTACGTGATACTAACTTAAGCATCGGAGGGCCTTTGCCACGAGAGGCAAAGGTGCGCTCACCCCTTGTCTGTTTTGCAGATTAGGGTTCCGACGAAGAGCTAGGGTTCCGGTGTAGAGGTACGCGTAGCCGCTACAAATTGGTGCTGTCCAGAACACTGATTGTTTTCATCCCCCTACATATCGCAACCCGTATTGCACCGGTGTGAGCTCGGTGGAGGCATATCCCATTCGAATTCAAGATTTTGGGGCTAGGGCTTGGAGGATTCCTTTGATTTTATTCTTTAATCTTGACGTAAGGAGTTCTAACTTGCAATATATGTTTATGACTTGTTTCTTGTTGCTTGATTCTTGTTTGAGACTGTTGTTGTTGTTGTTGATGTTGTTGCTGCTGAGAAACCCATGTGATTCTGTCAAAAGTCTGCTCGAAAGTCATTGTTATCGATAACATTTCCATTGTTATCGATAACGTTATGTTCCAAAGCCCAGAAAATCATTTGTTATCGATACCTTAGCCTTTGTTATCGATACCTTTGTGTTCCAAAGCCCAGAAAATAGTTTGTTATCGATACCTTTGGTCATTGTTATTGATACCCTTGCGTCTGGAATCATTTCTGACCAAATGGTATCGATACCAATAAAAATGGTATCGATACCTGTTACTTATCTCCTACTTTTGCTATTTTGCTCCATTTTTCACCGTTTTGATCTCTGATCACTTCCAACTCATTCGAATACCTCCCAAATGACTGTTAACTTGATTGCTTGTATCTAGTAACTTCGTTGGACGTATCCATGATCTCAATACTTATTTGAACACGATTTTATGAAAATTATTTTATTGACCAAAGTTGGATTTGAACGGTACGAACTGGTTGGACAAGGGTTTTGAAACTTTACGGACACAACGAAAACGTATCAAGACATCCCGAAAGGGCAAAGAGCCTAGTAGAGGATATCGGGGTCCTTTAATTGGCCCGGCATTAGCTATATACTCATATCAGGACATCCCGAATAGGTAAAGAGCCTGACAGAGGACATTAGGGTACTTTAATTGGCCTAGTAATAGTTTCGGCTCATAACACATGTGCGAGATACATTTTGATTCACAATACTTCCAAAGGTTCACTACAACAAATTACACAATTCCCGACCAAAATTGCCGACTAAAAACACGTTGGTCGCCAAATATTGACCAATTGCCGACTAAATATCAATTGGTCGGTAAAAGTGTTAATTATTCCCGACTAAACATATTTTAGTCGCTAATAGTACTTTTTTGCCAACTAAAATTAAGTTTAGTCGGGGGAAAATTAATTTTTTAAGCAATTTAAAAAATAATACATAAAATACATTTTCCCGACTATTTATATTGGTCGGTATTTTTTTCATATTAGCCGACTAAAAGTACGTTTAGTCGGTAAAAGTTATTTTTAGCTAATTTAAAAAATTAATAAATAAAATATATTTTGCCGACTAATTATTTTGGTTGGTATTTATCAATATTAGCCAACTAATCATAAGTTTAGTCGGTAAAAATAATGTTTTTATGAATTTAAAAAATCAATACATAGAATAATATTTACCGACTAATTAGTTTAGTTGGGAAAAATAAACTTTTTACAAATTTTAAAAATCATTAAACGAAATACATTTACCGAATAATTATTTTGGTCGGCATTTATGTAGTTTTGCTGACTAATAATAGGTTTAGTCAGAAAAATAATCATTTTTCACGAATTTAAAAAAATCAATAAATGAAATAAATTTCCCCACTAATTTATTTCGTCAGGATTTATATGTTTGCCAACTAAAAACAATTTTAGTCATGGAATATCAATTTTTCCCCTCTTTTTAAAATTTTCAATAATGGAAATATTTGTTCCAAGTACAATGATCATGATACAACTTTCCCGATCAAAACCATTCATTTTTTTGTCCTTCTTAATCATAAGTTTTTCGTAAAATTTTGGCTTGATTAGGTTAAAGTAGCCCCTTTATCGGCACACAAATTCTTAAATTAAAAAAAAAATCTTGTTTGATCAAGTGCCTACCTATATGGGATTAACTTTATTTTTGGTACAAATGATCTTATTCGTATTGCGTCAAAGATAGATGATTTTGATTGCTAAAAAAGATCTCCGGCGAGACTCATTTAGTGCATTAACACTTAAACATCTCCGAACACATTAAATAGCTTTCGATCATGTGGTCGCTGATATCGAATGGTCTTCGATTTTGGTGACAATACTACAATCGGTAAGATTTGAAATTCTAACGATTCAGATCGAGCATTATAAAAAATAACGAGACAATTACCTTTGCAATCTATACTACTTATTTACTTGATAATCAACTAAGTCTTATGTTGTATTCGTTGTTATAGTAGCCACACAATTGTCTTACAATCATGACGATCGAGACCGTTGATTTTGTTGCACTTGTTGAATTATTCATTCTTGTAAATTTGTGATTCGATCAGGTTTAGAAAACCCATTTATCGACACATGAACTCATTATAAAAAAGGTATTTTTTGTTCGATCAATTGTCTAACAAATATTGATCAACCATAATCTCGGTAAGAATGATCTAACCAGTAATAAATTAAAGATAGATGGTTTGGAAAGAAACTTCAAGTGGGGCTCGAGTGGTGTGCTATGAGACTTTAATTCTTTTTGATGCAGTAAAAGTCTTCTGATCATGTGGTCATTATTATGGAATTCTCTTCGATTTTGGTGACAATGCTATAATCGGTAAAACGGAAAATTCTAATGGCTCTGATTGAACATGATAAAGAATATCCATAGTGATAAAGTTTAGTGTTTGCATGCAATGGTGGTACAATTAGAGCCCACGAAATATTTCTCTTAAATCCTAAAATCAAACAATTGCCGACTAATTATTTATTTAGTCGGGGAATACCAATATTTTTGCGCCAATTTAAATTTTCGCTGAAAATCTTGGCGGCATTGTGGTAATCCCCGACAAATCGGTTTGTCCGCAAATTTGTTTCCCAATAAAAACGGCAGCGTATAGGATACACCTCGGGGATAATTTTCCCCCACGTATATTTCTTTTCTTTTCCAGGTCGCACACAAGGTTTTTCTTTCTCCTCTCTCCTCTCTCGGCCGACTCTCTGTCACCTCTCCTCCAAACTTTTTTCTTCGATTTCATCGAAATAGAATGAGATTTTGGAAAAATCCCAAGTACTAAAGTTGTTCTACACGACGATAGCTTCCTGTTCATCAGAAAAATTTCATGATCGGAGCGCTTCGAAGTTTCCTCTATGTTCGAGCATGCTTCTAACTTTCGAGGTAGGGATCTTGTGCCTTCTTTACATGTTTAAGTGTTAGTTTGATGTACAAGAATCAAGTATATGATCATCTATTTTGAGTATTGAATAAATCTGGCATATGCTGAAAATTTTGTGGGTTCTGGTAATCTGTCTTTTGGGGGCTCTTCTGCTCGGAATCAATTTTTGGTGTCTTCATAACAGTTAAAGTACGTTTCAATACGAAGATTTCGGTACCAAGATCATGAAAAACCAATAATCACACAATTAGTTATAAATTTTTGAATACCGGCTGCTTCCTGAATGTGCGAATCTGTGCGTGGCTGTCTTCTTTTAACTTTCGGGGCATGATGAACAATTTGGGTGGCTTTGGGTCTTTTACAGGAGCTGCATATTTAAGTTAAGAAGAGATTGGCGTTGGAATCAAGTAATTTGGTAAAATATACAATTTTTGGTGGATTTCTAAAGCAAGGTTGGTTGACTGGGGCGAAAATAGTTGCGAATCTGTTATTCTTTTGATTGTTGGGTTAATCTCCTCTCTTTTCTGAACCTGGGATTTTTACTGAGTATAGAGCTTGTAGTGGTGTGAATTTTGGCGTTGGTTTCAATATTTTTGGGTTTACGATGGAAGAGTTACGATTTTTCAATCAATTTTTACTTATTCCCGCGTAGAATCCGACAGCACCAGCGGACTTTTGTAAAATGGCCATAACTCCTAGCTCGGGACTCGAAATGACGCACCGTTTGTTTTGTTAGAAACTAGACACATAGAGCTTTCCTATGATACATCCCATGCATCATGGGTATGTCCGAGTGATAACAGATTTGCATCTAAATTTGACCCAAAATCTGCCTTTACACTAGTTTCACTGTTATGTTGAGTTATAATCGCGAGGCCGTAGTAAGGTTACTTGAACTCTGTTTTTGACATACGACCTATCAACTCCAAGAAGAAGAAGTCTACTTTTCAATGGTTTAAATGTTGTTCTTAAAGTTACGTTATTTTATCGGATATGGTCAAAACTTGAAGTGTGAATGATTAATTTCACCTATTGGATATGTGGGATATGATCACTTGGCATGGGTGCATGGTTGTTAAGCATTGATGGGTATTACATAGATGAGGATCTTTATAGGTATTTGCAAATTAGACTCTTAATGGAGATGTCACAAAGGGTCCATTAGGTGGTAAAATGAGATGTGAAATAAAGGGTCAATTTCCTATGTGAAAGATGTGGGTTTTTGTGCTTTCTTTATTGAAATGATGATAATGAGATAGTGTTTGTTGAATTGCTTGAGAGAGATTGGAGAAAAGTTTTGGTTGAATGAAGTGGATAAGGGCCGGTATGGTGGAATCTGTGTTGGGCAGTGAAGCCTTAGAATTTTTTGGTCTTCGTATGTTTTGGGGAAAACACCATTAGAAAGTAGTAGCCTCTGGAAAATAAAAATTGCTTGGCTTGCACTATGTGTGGGTGTCTTCGGTAGAACACAGTTTTGGTTCACCTGGGAAAACAATTGCTTTAGCAAAAAATATTGCTTGGCTTGCACTATGCGTTCGTTGGTATAACCTCCAATTGATAAGTTACATGGTTAATTTTATAACAGCGAGGAACTAAATATTTTCTCTTTATGAAGCTTCTTGAGTAATTTTTTTTCTTTTTCGTTATGAGGAGGAGTGATGTTGCAGTGGTTGGGGAATTTTTAAGTGTTCGAATGTTTGACTACTAATGGCCAGCTGAGGAAGCATGTTCGTGCTCTCGGAATTACACTTTGGGTGTAGTATTTTGTTGCCTCATTTGACTACACAATTATGCATTTGTTTCGGCATCAGCAGGGCTATTGCTTTTCCAAACTGCTATTGTGCTCTTTAAGGGATTAAATTGTATTATCCATGACTGTCAAAGGTGCGATGCAGCTCGTCATCTTTTGGCCACACCGACTAACATGCCGGTAGAGGTCGTACCATCTATGCCGAAACTGCCACCATTTCCCAAATTCACCTTACCAGCAAGCCCGTCCATCCCAACCATTCATACCTTCCCTTTCTCACCCCCTTCAAAGAAGTAAGCCCTGAAACTACGCAACATGGGGAACTCCAGTATTCTAGTTTATATATTGTGGCCGTAGGAGTTCACCAATAAGCCTTTGTTGGTCTGCAATGGTGTGTAGCGTTCTACATTTGTAGTGTGTGCTTATAGCTCTCTTGTAGTGTGTTTTTCCTGATATACCAAAACCACTAGACAAATTTGTGTTTCTTGGCAAATTAAAAGATATCTCTCCTGTTGAGGCTAAACTCAATAGCTCAGATGCATCCAATCCTTTGGCCGGGCTGAGATCACACCTATCAGTCACATGCTTTGCCAATGCATTTTTGGATACTGCTATACATAGCGCCCATGAGATAATCAACAAAATACTTACAGTTGCTCTCGACTTCAATTTGTAGTCCATTTTGTAAACCTTAATATGGATTAATACGATATGGATTCTGCTTTTATGTATACTGTTTGGAGGTTGGTTCGGTGAATTAGTCAACTTACCATTGCACTTCGAGCCATTTTTTCCTATTCTGTATTGTACGTTATAGATTCTGCTTTGTTAGAGTTGTAGTATGATCTCTCAACACAACCACTGATCACAACCATAGGTCTAGAGTTTGAACATGAGCTATGGAACCACTAAATTTGGCTTTGATAACAGCCATGTAGTGCTGTACATGGCTGTTTTTTTGGCATTTCAAGTGTGGTACCTTGCTATTTTTTTGTGTGTTCTTTGAGTCTTTTGTTGTGATGCTGAAATTGAAGTTGTAATGCTAGAATTGAAGTTTAGAGATTGAAATCACTTCTATTAAGTGCTAAATCTGTTGTTGTTGTAGTAAAGATGCAAAAATTTGGTTGTTGAATTATGGAAATAACCTACAAGAGCTGAAATTATGTGTAAAAGTGCAGGAATTAAGTGTAACATGCTGGAAACAAATTGTATTTGGTTGAAAACATGTACTCAAGTGCTGGAATTTGGTGGTTTGGTGCAAAAATCTGATTTTGTTTGCTTAAAATATGGTCTTGAGAGTTGGAATATGAGCTCATGTTTTTGGATCTGAAAGCCAGTAGTTATTTTTTTACCATAACTGGTGTTTCTGCTGCCATATGTTTTGTTTTGGCTTAGTATTTACCAATGTTCAGTTTTTGAGCGATGAGATACACTAGTTCATAAATATTAATGGCAGATTGTTCTTTTTTCTACTGATTGACACTTTAATGGAGTATCCCGCATTTATACGTTTGGTTATTAACTATCAAGATCAAAGATATTGTGGACGTGCTTGGATGTTTTAAGGTTATCCGTTCGTTGAAGTTGAACTTTTTAGTATTTTGTGGCCTTGCAATTTAGATACATTTTGTAGTTGGAGACGTGTCATTGTTTTGTGCTCTAGAAATTTGGAGATAAGTTGTTATCACCATATTTGGTGTACACTATTACTATATTTATAAAATTTTGAATTTGTTTATTGGAATTTGTATTAGTTGTATTAGGTTGATTTTGTGGATTTAATGATTCGTTGGCTCAAATTTATAGATTTTGTAGAATGGGAAAAAAATTTGTAGGAAATTCTGGAATGAATCTGTGGATAAAATAAAATAAAATTTCTAGAATTTACCCAATTATAATGAGACATTACCCGACTAAACATTAGTCACTAATTGTAAAGACCTGTATTTTGAGACCGTATTTTTCTTTTGTAAATATTGTACGACCCGTCGAGATATACGGTACGGATATTCTGTGTGACGTCTTCGTGGGAGGGTATAAGAGTAATTGAGCGAGAGGTGCATGTGTATGATTGTGGTGCAGGAGCATGGGATAACTCCTCCCATTCTCTTCTTAATAATTTCTCCAGGAGAGAAATTATTTCCCCATTTCTCTCTTCCCTCTGCCGACACTCTCTCTACTCTCTCTCCCTCCGAAAACTTCCTCCCCTCTTCTCTCTTCGATTTCATCAACCTAGGTGGATTCCAAACAAAGTCAAAGAATTAAAGTTGTTCTACGGAGCGCGGGCTTTCCGAATATTCAAGAAAAATTACGATCGGACCACGTGGGCTTCGGTTGACTTGGTCAGAGGGCCGGGTTTTGCTCAAAACCCTTGAGGTAGGGATCTCTTACGCTTGTTATGCGTTTATATGTTGATTATGTTGATAGATCGTTCCTAAAATCGTTGTTTGATATTGTTTCATTCATTTCTGAAATTCTGCAGAACAGGGTCTTAGTTTTTGGGGTTTTTCGTCTTCTTAAACTTGAAATTGAATTTTGGTTTCTTCGTACGAAATAGAGTAGACTTAAAGCCCGTTTTAATGCCGCTAGAATCACTTGAAACCGTTGAGAATTGAATTTATGGCGGATTTTAGAAGTTTGGTAACGAATCTGTCTCGGTTTCTGCTCGTTTTCTGGGTTTCAGCCCACTTCGAATGGCCATAACTTCCTCGTCTGAAGTCCGTTTTATGCAAACTTTATATCGGTTCGAAGGTCTTGAAGTTAGCTTTCATTTGCCACCAGAATCGTCTTAAAAATCTTAGTACACAGAAAGTTATGATCATTTGAGTGGGGGTGTGTCAATCTGTCATACATGACAGATTCGTGTAGCCTTGGTAAACCCTTGTTTAACCACCCTTGGAGTGCAGATTTGACAAGAGTTCCTCTGTGACTTTTAAGCTTCGTTCACTCGCGCAACTTTTGGGACTAAAATCGTTCAAAAGTATTAAGAACTTAATTTATAGTGATTCTTAGAAGTTTGCCCTGTAATCTGGAAATCTGGGCAGCGTACAAAGCTGCGTTTTTCATCATTTGTTATGGTTAAACGACACTATCGGTTATGGGTTCTTCTGGGTTTTAAAGATTGATAAGTTGGTGATGTTTTGGCGTTGGAATCACTGAAAACTGTTGAGTATGAGATAGAACGAATACGAGGAAAGCCATGGATCCACCGTAAGGTGTGATGCCCGGAATTAAATGTTTAAAAGTTACATGTGTTAGTAAAATAGTTTATGCGTATTTGGAACTTTAGTGAGTATTTGGAGCTTTAGTGAATACTTGGAATTTGGATACTTGACGGGAATTACGCGAATGATATTTGGGTATGAATTATCCCGTTCGGTGAGATAGGTTGAGATGATTGTGCTTGGATTATGTTGATCAAGATTTAAGTGGTGCACCAAGGTAGGAAAATAAGCTGGGCTTGGCGAGCTCCTCGGTGAAAGACCGGAAATTGTTGGGGTGGTACACCGTACCCGATTACCCCGATGCAAGGGTGGTGCTTGTACCCGGTTATCCCAATTCATGGGGTGGTACTTGTACCCGACTACCCTTGGTTTGTGAGGGTGGTACTTGTACCCGATTACCCCGGTTTATGGTGGTATTTGTACCCGGTTACCCTCGGTTAGATGTATGCACGGGTGTCTTGATTGCCCGAAATTGAATGAAAGGTTTTTGGTGGACGCACGGAACCTAAATGTTCGGAATCGTATTGAAACGGAAAATAGCCAATGCTTGAGAAATATAAGACAAATTGATTACGTTCTAAAAGGAAATTCAGTGATATGTTTGTGTCGATCTGCCGAGAGATATACTCATTGTCAGCCGCATTTTGGGGTTCGTTGTACGTACATATTGTTGCTTACATATTACTGTTGGTGTGGGATCATTACATATACATATAGATCGTGACAGAATGGAGTGTTTATGTAGCACTGGACAAGTGACGGTTGAGGCCAAGTTGTGATCTAATTAGGATAATTCGAGTCGGTGTATACCTTTAGTTTGACGTAGGAGCTGTTAGAAGTACCTATATGAAATTATGATCCCCTGGTTGTAGTGTGCTCGTTTGTGGTGGAAGACCCATGTTTCTTTGTAGTATCTCGTCGTGTTCACTCACTCTAGATGCATAACTTATCATATTTTCTTATAACTTGCGTATAGATTTCTCTACTGGGCTAGTGTAGCTCAGTCTACCATTTTCAGATTCACTACATGGACACAGTCTTGGAGGGTGTGAAGTGCATGCAGACATCACAGGCTAAAGTCATTTCTTGAAGAACTTGTCTTTCCTTCGTAAATCAAACTGCATTGTACTATTTTCTCTAATTTGGAATACTGTATGAGTTGACGAATTTGTGAGACAAACTGCATATTGTAATTTGAGGTACCGTATGTACTATTGTGAGGGTTTGTAATTAAAATGGTATTGTTATTTAAGTTAAAAATCAAGGGCGTGACACTAATAGACCCCACATTTCCCGACTAAACTTTTGGTCGGCAATATGTTTAACATTTCCTGACTAAATTTTAGTCGCCAATAGTATACCCATTCTCCGACTAAACTTTTGGTCGGCAATAAATTTAATATCCCCCGACTAAATTTTAGTCGCTAATAGTATACACATTTCCCGACTAAAGTTTAGTCGGCAATAGGTTTAACATTCCCCGATTAAAGTTTAGTCGGCAATAGTGATACGTTAGCCGACTAAATACTTTTTAGTCGGCAAAACGCTTTCCCGACTCTCATTCCTCGACAAAGTTGCTGACTAATTTATTTAGTCGGGGAAACCATTTGCTGACTAAAAAAGGGACATTTGGTGACTAAAGGGTTAGTCGAGAATTCTATTTTTTCTTGTAGTGGTTATACGTTGAAACACTTGATTGGTTTTGAAAATAAAAGTCTGGAATTGGATTCTTCCTGTTGCTATTTTTTTATTGGTTTCGGTTGCCGTGGTTCCTCCTGTGATTGATCCCACAGTCCATATGCATACATTATTAGATTAGAGCTTTTTACTGGGCTAGTGTAGCTCAAATCTTACATCATTTTCAGGTGCTAACTCGGGGCAAT
Source organism: Rhododendron mucronatum var. ripense (assembly GCA_019656295.1). Lineage (NCBI taxonomy): Eukaryota > Viridiplantae > Streptophyta > Magnoliopsida > Ericales > Ericaceae > Rhododendron > Rhododendron mucronatum. Next base: position 347,836 of record BPLT01000220.1, on the reverse strand, counting down.
AGTTGCATGCTTGGAGTGCTTGGCGTGGACATGATTTTGAAAGCTAACAATGAATAGTTATTAAGTCATTTTTGTAATTTATTTTTGAAAAATGTATTCGTAACTCTATTTGTAAATCTTTTGATTTAAGAAATATTGTAAGTTCTTAACTCTGGTTGATAATCGGTACTTATGTTGGTTTTAAGGCCGTTGAGCCTATGATGTATTATTTGGAAATTCTTTTGGACTTGGAAGTGTAATTGTGGAAATGGAATGAAAACCTAGTTTGGGGTATGGTACGAACTATTGTGACGTTTTATTTGTGGAAATTTATTTATATTTATGTTTAAAATCGATGGCGTGACATATAAAGCCGCGTACGGCATTACAGTATGCCATGTAGGAGCTGGTCGTGGTCTAGACAGTTTGTTGATGTAATTTTTTTATTTTTTTATTATTGCATCATTCTTATCATTTCTGTACATAAAACACTACGCGCACGTCAATGTGATATATTTTCCTATGTCCCTTTCCTGTATATGTTTTAATCAAAGTTAAGTTTTTCAAATGATATTAAATTCCCCATTTAAAATGCTAAGTAGATAGGGATGGCAATTTGAACCGAACCGATGGGTACCCGAACCGTAACCGAAAATTTTCACCGAACCATAACCGAAATTTTCCCCGCGGGTTTGGGTATGGTGGAGGCTATGAGATAACCGAACGGGTTCGGTTCGGTTGTGGTTCGTCTGTTACCCGAACCGATCCCCGAACCGAAAATAACCGAAACCTTGAAATTACAAAATTACCCATGTATATATATACATACATCTACAAGTTTTAGGGTATTTCTCATCTCCAGACCGACGCCTCCATTCCAGAGGCTATCTGAGGAGACCAGAGGTTTCTCTCTCTCTTTCTCTCTCTCTCTCTCTCTCTCTCCCTCTCTCTCTCACACACACACACACACTCGGCAAAGCGTCCATCTCCAGAGCCAGAATCCAGATCCATCACTCCAAGCGCCTGTTGCCGTTGTCGGGAAAATCTAGAGTTCAGAAACAGCAAAAGGGTCTTTGTAATTGACGCATGTAGATCTGTGAGATGGGTTTTTATCTGTTATATCTCTGAAAGCATTTGGTAATTCACATTATGTTTTCGTTGATACACATTATCATGACATGATTTGGATTGACTGTGGCGATTTCTCTCACAAAGGGGCCTCATCTAGGCTTCTCTCTCCCTTGCTCTCCCCTCTTTCTCTCCCTCTTTTCGTCTGGTTCGGTTCCCCGTTCGGTTCGGGGATTATCCGAAATCCGTTTGGTTCGGGTATGGGTAGCCACTTCTCTCCCCGTTCGGTTATCGGGGCGGATTCGGGGTGGGTAAATATTTCGGGTATCGGGTACGGAAATACCCATATCCGCCCCGAACGCCCCGATTGCCATCCCTATAAGTAGAGACCAATTTTACCGGCCCAACGGGATGCTTTTCAACAAAACCTAGCTTCCCCGCTCGTAACGTGGCTCCCGAAACCAAAATTTTAGCGTTTTCGCTAGACCAAAAGCCTTTTTTTTTTCAAATCAAGCTCTCGGTTTCTCGGATCATCCATCTCAAAAATCCGGGTGGCGACTCTTCTTTCGGGCACGTGCCGATACGGGGAGCAAACAATATGGTTATATGTGGTTATGATTATATGTTTATGCATATATATGTTCAAGTTTGAACATGTTTTATTATTCTTATATAGGGTTATATGTGCAAGTTTGATCATGCTTTATTATTATATATAGAGTTATATGTCCGAACTTCAACATGATTTATTATTTTGATAGATGTGATTTTCTTTCATTTATATAACTATATATAACCATAGTCAATGATTATATAATAAATTTTAATGCTAGTGTTTAGGTTATACAAGATTCTTGAATCTATGGTTATAACCATATTTTTTGAACTTTTTTTTATTTGTTGTTGAGTAACATATAAGGTTATATGTTCAGGTTTGTTAGGCCGTTGAGCGAACCAATTCATATAAGGTTGTTTGTGGTTATATATGGTTATGGTTACGACCACCACTGCTCTATCTCTCTCTCTCTCTCTATATACATATATATCTTCCCCCGCCACCCCCACCATCAGTAGCTCCCATATAATGTTATATGTTGTAGTTTTTTTGAAATTTTTCAGCACAAAAACTCACATATAACATTATATGTTTTACTTTATTGAACTAGTCCGCGCAGCGGCCTCACTAACTTGCTTTGTAACAGCATCAAGTTGTTTACAGATAACCATATAATGATATATGTTTGCATCTGCATGTTTAACTCTGTGTATCTGTGCAAGAATGACAAAATCAAAATAGAAAGGTAAATTGATACTTGTGGAACGAGCATATAATGCCCAGCCAATAGTAAGGATTGACCCTCCAGCACGGATGAAATGGTGAGATGGCCGGTGATAGAGAATGACTGAGATGGTGTCCTTGGGACAAATTTTTTTATTGGACGATGTACCATATAAGAATCGACTACAATGAGCAAATTTTGTTATATGTTCAATATATATATTTTGACAGATGTAATTATATTCCTGCATCGGTGTTAGAATTACTTTAATATCAACAAATATGGTTATCAGTCCAATTCTGTTATCTAAATGTTTCAAACAAAAAATAGACAGCTATGGATATGGTTATCTTTGAAATTCGATCTGATCTCTTCATTGTGCCAATAACATCAACAGATTATAATATCAGTGAAATTATGTTCTCTATATGAAATTTGGATTCGTTGTTCTGTCACTAATATCAACAGATAATGAATATAACAACATATAATGGACCTTAGATCAATTTTTTTTTTTAAAAAAAACAACATATAAGTAGCATGTGAATAAAAATACATATAATGTTATATGTGCAGCGACGGAGCGGGTGAGATCCGGAATGTAGAGAGAGCTGTCAAACTTCTAGGAAAAGGAAAAAAATGAAAAAAAAAACCTGGGAAAGGGCAATTTTGTCTTGTATTAATTCATTTTTAGCTTGACAATGGCCCAATTTGGCTAACATAAAAAATAAGAAGAATAACAATACATTTTTATTTCTTAGCCAAACAAGGCCCTTGTCTGAGTGGACCTAATGGGTTACAAACTTGGGAGGTGAATTTGATGGGTTACAAATATGCTATAGTGGACAACCCATCAATTTTTTATTGAATATTCTGATCGAGGTACATTCTTACATTGTATGGGAATTGAAATCATAGTACCCTTGTAAGTCTGCAATTGTATCTTTTGCAAAAATGACATCAAAGATCATCGGCTTGATGCTATCTGATTGGTTAATTATCCATTATCTGCTGTAAGTGTGCTTTAAGTGCATTGGATAACCCATTTTCTGCTCAAACGTATAATATGAACTTAATTGTTGGAAATGTTGTTTAGAGGCATAAATCACCCTTGTAGGTGCTGAAATTGAACTCTAATGGCTGAAAACTGATCTGATTTGCCTAGAATATATATGGTTGTAAGAATTGGGATTCGAGTTCATATTGTTGAAAACTGAAAATTAGTTGCTAGCGTGTCCAATACATATTTGGGCGTGTCTCCACCGTGTCCCCGTGTCAAATACGTGGACACGGCATCCTTTTGGAGTGTCGGTGCTTCATATAACATATCAATAGCAGCTCTCATTTCTATTCTATCTGCATATATAGCTTCTCCTTCTGTTGACTTCACTCCCGAGTGCATAGCTGTGTGATTGTAATTCTTTTTCTTCCAATTTTGCAAATGGTGGACAATAAAGCCAGTGATCATCCATTTTCAAATGAGAATTTTGCTTATTATAGGCTTTATTAGAAGAGATTCTATTAGTCGTTGGCATATAATCTGATTGTTAGAACTAGAAGGGTAGAAGATAACATATTCTGTAAATTATCCATTCGTTAGTAGAGTACAGTGATCATCCGTTCGTGACTTCGTTGCACACCAGAAACCCAGATCAAAACAGCATAGTAGATGACATTGAGTAAAACCATTGACATTAAGTTGCTGCCTACGATGAGGATGCCGATCAGCGAGGGGTCATGCTTTTGACTATGCATGCTTGTGTATTGACGGACCAAAACAGAACAATGAAGAGTAACATCAGGACTCGTTTGGATGAGGTCTTGTGAAGAGGTATTGAATTATCCCCCTTATAATACTCTGGGGCCCTCCTTAATCCATGGTTTTGGAATAAAAAACACAAGGGGTCTTCCTTAGAATCCTGAAAAGGAACTTGAATCGACCCTCAAAGATTTTTCATTTCAATAAATAGTATTTGATAGAATTTGCATCACAATTTAGTTTCCTTCGATATGAACTCTAAATTTGTGTTTATCAGGAACAATATTTTCTTTTCATTAACTTAGTTGTGGTTATCCAACTTTTTTACTTGAATGAATTGTCATGGGAGTTAAAAGATAAACTTGGTTATTATTTTTTGTCATTTGCATGGCAGGTAATAGGACGTTCTAGCAAAAACCATGATTTCAACTTGTCATTTTGAAAGCTCTCTCGGGAAGATCTTGTTAAGGATGGCATCGTCGACTTTTGATTAATTATCTATTTCACGTAGCTACTGCAATGTTTTTTTCTTTTGAACATTACTGCAATGTAGTTGGATCGTAATATTTTAGCATGTTTGATCTACTTTTGAATGTTGACAATGTTATGGACCTACTTTTGACATTTTATACATGGATTATTAGTTTTTCCAATAAAAAATGAATTATTTTGGTTTTTTAGTTATTTAGAAAAAGTTAGTGAACCGATATGTGATGGGCCGGGAAAGTGGCTAGTATAATTTATTATAGTTAGGATATAGCTGAAAATTGTAGTAATTCTTTATTTATGGGAAAAAAATATTGAACCTACAGTAACGTTTTTAGGCGCTGGCAAAAGTGTGGAGTTGTGTAACGCCCCGATTTTCTAAGTAATTTCGGAAGCATTAAAATATTATACTTAGCATAAATAATATTCTTTTTATTACAAACCACAGAACAGTATCTTCTTATTACAGCAAAAGGTCAGAATTAAGATGCTCTACTCCACATGTACGGAGGCCTTTAGGTGACATGACGTCACAGAGCAAAAACTCAGAGCGACTCTAGTTATGATACGGATTCCAAGCAAATTCTTGCTCAGTCTCTGCCCCTTGTATCTCTCCTGAATAGTACGAATCCAGCTCGCAAGGCTGATCTCCTAAGTCATCATTACCTGCAGCTTCTGGCAAATTGATCGCCGAAGCAACCGATTTACTAGGATACGAACGTATCGTGAGTGATAAATCACCCAGTAGATACCTTAAACCCATTAACCCATAACATAAAAACAATAATATAAGAATGAGCATAAATAATAAAGTTACAGCAATTATGAGCATATTATGAATTATCTTGTCTTTAAGTGAATTCTAGATTTCTCCACCATGAGAGATAATCCTCCCAAACAACCTTTGAACAATGGCGACTCTGCCGATTTACCCTCCCCTTGCTTGCCCAGCCTGGGGTCCCAGACGAGTAAGACCAAACTACATGTCGGGTCGAACTCGGCTGTACCATCACAAGGAGCGAATGATAACCAACCAACCACGAGAAATGATACCCATACTCCGGTTTCATCCAATAAATACACCCCCGGAAAATCCGGAAGATAAATCCAACAGTGCCATGTTTAGGGTTCGTAAGATGATAATCCACCGGTCTTTAACCACCAGTGCCGATACCGACGACCATTCTTTCAGGAAACCCACGGTCCTCGGCCACTCTGGTTATCTCCTGACCATAACGTCACAACTGTGACTAAATAATAATTTTACTTTCCCTAAGGATTTAACGTCTAATCATTTTATTTCAACGTACGAATACCACCCGGGGTACCTATTGTCCGATTTCTATGTTCATGTAGCAACAACAAGGCAATAACAACTTATCGGAATTCATGAAATATGTTTCCATAATTTAATTTATTAAATTGTCCTTTTGTTATAGTCTTTTAATACTTTATTAATTATTTATAGGTGATATAACTAATTTATGAACCATAATGACAAATTAGAAATTTTTTATGATTTTATAAAATAGCCCACATATTACTAAATACTAAATAGTTTATAATAAATTTCCTTTTAAGAAAAAATTGTCTCAAGGATAGTTATTACTTTTTGTAATATTAAGTAATATTATAAATACCTTTTATATTTTAATTTCCTTTCTAGAATTACTAAATAAAAGTATTATTAATTTAAAAAAATCCTTTTTTTTTCTCAAGATATAATATGTAACTATCAAAGAGTAAAAGAAATTTGTGCACACATATAATGTAAACTTTTTGCAAAAGATATAACAATTTATTCACTTAATCTAATAGATAAATTAATTTGATATAACTGTTACGTTCTATACCAAATTGATATTATACAGTCAAAAATAATATCAAATCGGTAGTTTTTAATAATAATAATATCATTAAGATTTTAAGAATAATATCAAAAGGGACGTCTTCTCTCTAAATAATATCAAATTGATAGTCGGACCCATAAATAATATCAAAATGGTAAAATCTGCAGAAAACAGAGAGCAAACAGTTTTTTTTTTTTTTTTTTGTTCCGGCTCATTTCCAGCCTTTTAACTCGTCAAAACTACTTTTTTATGCTTAGAAATAGTGGGAGAAGAGGTACATACGTTCGATTTTGATCAAAACAAGCTTTAAATGAGTTTTTGAGTTTTTCAGTTCGCCGGAGAAAACGACCAGAGCACGGCTGTCCGGGATTTGTTCTGGGCCGATGATGGCTGTTTTAAGAAGCTTGAGGTGTTTATGGAAGTTTGGGAAGGTTAATTCGGCTTAAGAGATGATATAAGTCACGAACCCGCTTTTTTCTCTCTATGGTTTCTCTTCCTATTTCTCCATGGGAGGAGCTTAAGCTTTTCTTTTCTTTTTTTTTTCTCTCCTACCTATCTACGGATTTCCTAACTGGACAGAGGTTTGAGAGAGGTGTGGAGTTGTGGCTTTGAAGGTGAGGGAGGGGTGGTATTTATAGAAAAAATTGGAGAGGAAGGAAAGGAGAGGAGAGGGAGGTTACGGGAGAGGAGGAGGAGTTACCTGGTGAAGGTTTTGTGAGGGAAAAATATTCTAGTGTGGATGAGTGTAGGAATTGGTACGGGTTTACACCGAAATAATTCTCGCGGTGATCGATCGTTCGGTTTTCGATTTCGGAAAATTCTAAGAATTTAATCGCAACGTCACAAAATCATTTCGACGCTAACCACGGTCTTTCTTAGTGAAAAAGAAATGTCGATTATCATAGAAAATATTTTTGTGAATTTTCGAAAGCTCGATTTGATTTTAGGCTGTCCTTAACTAATTAATCGAAATTTAATTAATTAAAACAAGAGTTTAAAGAAAAGCTAATATTATAGAATTTTTATTTTATTAAAAATTTTGGAATATTACAAGTTGGCCAGGTATATTCAGGACTACACCAGTGCTTGCAACCACTGGGGAACATAGTGTTGGTAAAAATTATATTATACGGGCGCTTAAAACCATTGGGAAAGAAAGCGTTGGTAAAAATAAATCTATATCCAAACATCACATCAAACAAGAGAAAGAAAGTATCAGCGCTGGCATAGAGCTATAGTAACGCTTCTACTCTAGCGCATTGCCCAAGCGTTGGTATGGGTTGTGTTGGGCTATACCAGCGCTTTGCTGACCATTCTGCAATACTTTTGACCGCTGGCATAGCCCGACTTTCTTGTAGTGAATGTTAACCCTTTCTATTTACCTTTTAAGCATAAGCAATTCATATATGGATTTGGCTTGGGTTGACCGTTGATTTTTCAAGCGGCTGTAAATGGATATGGGAGGAAAGAATAGTGCAGAGTAGCACTACAACAAAATTAGGCTTTGCCAATGCAAAAAAGTTGTCGGCAAAGGCATATTTGTGTTGGCAAAGAGTTTCGCCGACGTAGGACCTTGCGTCGGCACGTCGTCAGCGTTGCTATGTCGGCAATAGTTTCTGCCGACGCAAACTACTTGTGTCGGCAAAAAGCAATGGATTTGGCGACACAAGTTGGCGTTGGCAAAAGTGCATTTAACCTAGGATAATATAACACCTTTGGCAACAGACTTTGCGTCGGCAAAAGTATTTTAAACAAAAAGAATATATTTTTTATTAAATCTATTTTTCCCTATTGATATCATGCATTTATCCTTTCATAATTATCAAATTGTAAATACATTCATCCCATCCAAACTCATTCAAAAGTACAACAAAATCCATAAATACGTCATTCTAATACCTTAAATATATCGCAACTCAAAAGCCAATTATCCAAGCATTCAGAATATTACAGCCAAATTATTATCCCCAACTTATCAAAACATCCAAAATACAACCAAAAGATTACTATTGGAAAGTGCAAATTAAAAAAAATTGAGTTCGACTCCGTTATTGATGTCTCTGGCTACATTTAGGTCAGATGTATTCTGATCACATTGCAAACTTTCAAAAAATCCAGTAGCAGTAGGGTGCGACTCTAAGTTGCGAGAACCGAAATCTTCGTAGTCTAAACCCCGCCTGGATGACCCTAAACTTGCCCAGCTTAGCCAGAAGCTTACATTCCCTGGAATGAAGTTGAAACGAGAAAGGAATTGACTTGAAGGGTGCAATGATCGACTTGAGAAAGCTTGGGAAGAACTACTGCCAGCTCTGGGGATAGTATCCATGAGGTTTGATTGACCCCACTCATGAAGATCAGAGTTGGAAGGCATACCGGCTGCTTCATCAGATTCCTCAGCTTGAAATTTACCGTAACAATCAGCTTTAACTTGGCCTGAGTGTAGTTTAATCTGGCTCTCACTGGGACCTTTACAAGAATGTTCTTCATTCTGATGATCAGAAACCAGAAGCAAGAAATATACATCAATATAACTGTTCAGGAATTACAGCGACGTTGCTCGTACATTCTACGTGTTTGATAAAGTTCAAAGAAATTACCAATTGCAAGATCCTGCACAAAAAGTAATGTCCAGACTGGCTAATAACACCAGAAATTTGAAATGAACCATGCATGCCCACCATTATTGTTTCGTTCCTGTCACAACTAGCTGAAAATTAAAAGAGTCCACTTAAATTTCTTTTGAACTGCAGTTTCCAAGCTAAAATAGTAAAGATCATCTACATATTCTAATCCATTTAATCTTGAAAATGGTACTCATGTTTGCAGGCACTCTGTCAAGCACACAATATCTTAAGTGAAATTGAACAAGTTATATTGGTCCTACCTTAAACATAATTTACTACTGCACTCAAAAGCCAAGGCTTGAAGGATAATTAAGGAAATGAAACAAGATGTACTTTGGACTTCCACATGAGATACAAACAGCAGCAGATTGAAATTTAGGAACAATTGGACAAATATCCATCCACCTAACTGTTGCCATTAACAAATAACTGCTGCCATTAACAAACAGGAAATAGAAACAGCAGCAGATTAACAGATTAACAGAAATAGAAACATAGAAATTTCTGGCTGATGATTGTCTGGACTTCCACATGAGAAAGGGAACTCCCTAATTGAAATTTAGGAACAATTGGACAAATATCCATCCACCTGTTGCCGTTTGAAAAACGACAACCACAATAGAACACCATCTGAACAAAAACTGAACTGCATACATCAGAACAGTAGCAGTAGAATGTACTGCTATACGCAAGACACAACAGCTCGGCACATCAAAACACAGAGTACTAAACCATACAGAGGACATAACAGAGAATGTACTACTAATCATCACACCAAGTACAACTCATAGCAGACAGAGATACCAATGCAACACAAATGCTGCTCAACACAACAAAATACAGAACTATAAACAGGACACAACAGTAAAGGAAATTACAACAAATAGACTTTCCAAAACTTACTCCCCACAACATTATGTATTAACTGGCCAGAGCAGAAACAAGAAAACAGGCCAAAACCTCATTGTCTTATCTGCTTACTCCCAACACCCTCGAAGCCTATCCCACCAATGTCCAAAGGCACAAAGAAACGACCTCTAACTCCCTCATATCTCCCTCACAAAATGCCTCCCACTAATTATTATCTCCTCTCACAAGAAGATTGGGGCTCAAACACACAACTCACAGATCCCACATATGTTGGCTCACTCAAGTCTTCCAAAAGGCTAAGAGAGCCCAACCTCCAAGGCATCCAAAATAAAATGTCTGAGAGTTACAAGATAAATACCTCATAAGTAGAACTATTAGCAGCCAAGAACCCTTACATGTTCTGTTGCTTCCACATCTTTCTACTAATTTATGCATCCATGGTAATGTCTATTATATGCTAAAAAAGGACCCTATTAAAGACCATAATTCAATTTTAATAAAAAAAAAAAAAAGAGAGAACAATTAAGTGGGAGAGTGAAAAGGGGAGAACCAAAATCCAATGTTACTATACACTAAGAATACCGTACCTTCTTCGCAAAAGATTTGGTTGAAAATATTTTCTTCAATTTCAGCCAATCTGCAAGGCATTACAGAGGCCAACCAAAAAAAAAAAACCGATTCAGTAAATGCAGATAATGCATACCACATTCCTAAAAAAGAGAATCCAAAACCTGAATTTTTACATTCTAAAAGGAATCAGCAATATATTTTTACCTTCTTCGCAAAAGATTGGCCAAAGTTGTTTACTAGTTTTCTTGAATTTCAGCCAATCTGCAAGGAAAAATCACTTATAAATACTACGTTGAAGAAAATCTGCTAGGAGTACTTGATTGAGAGTTGCATCATTCCATCTCTTACTAATTGGATTTCACTAGATATTACAAAGGTATGCAAGGAGAGCTATTACTAAAATAGATGAATGGTTTCAAAATCTGTTTGATCTGCATATATTAGTATTCCCAAGCTTAGAGTTAAAAACCCCTTTTTGAGCCATTCATATTCTAGATATTAGTACCAATATCACACTACCATATATCCTAACATTAGCATTTCAAAAAATTGCAGCAGCCAACCCAACCCACATATGCCACACCATGCCCCATCTTTACTTGTTCCCTAATAGCAGTAAAATGAGAAACATGGAACCCCATAATTACATACACTACAAGAAAATCGTTCAATAGCAATGGTCACTTGACTTCTTAAACGGTTTCAAGACATTCTTCACTCACTGTCATTCTGTCATGGAACTTGGAATCGACACACACCAATACACTACCACACAAAGAATGGTCAAGCAAACATAAAAGTACGACTTCTATGCTCAACAATGTTATGAAAGGAAAACTTGTAGGAAGACAACAATGCAGTCATCTAGTAGAAATTGCTGCTTTTCTCATACAACCAGTTAAAGCAACTAAGAAGCAATGTTTTTTTATTTTTAGGAACCAAGGAGCAATGTTCTTAGTGACTCTCTTACAATTAGTTCGGTGCTGGAACTGATACTACATTCACAACTTTAGAGTGGACAATGGCTGAACTCATAAAACATCCACCAATCATGAAAAAACTGCAAAATAAGGTAAGGAAAATCTCCCGAGGCAAACAGAACGTAACCTACGATGACTTAGACAAAATGTACTACTTGAAGTACCAAGGAAAGTACTCAAATGGCAAAAGTAACGAGCATAGCCAAAATTCAACTCTAGTGAACACTATTGTCGACAAGTTATAATTTAAGGACACTAATCTGCCTCGATAGCACTTATGATTAGGAATAGTGTACAAACCTTGCGATATTTCGCTTCATGCTTTGGAAGCTTTTTTCCAGCAAGCTTATTGTCAAATTTTCCACCATTAGCTGTTGAGCTCGCTGCCATTCCAACCACATTTTCCACCACTGGCTGTTGTAGTGCCTAGATTTATTGCCAATCAAACTCAAGCAAAGATGCACCTACGAAAAATGGGCAAGAGATGACAATGACAGAAAAAAGAACTGTCATGCATGGTCGTGCGGAACTATAGGTAAAAAGAGCAATTGATGGAGTCAAGATGGATGATGATTCATAATTGCAAGACCAGCCAGTATGCCTACGTATCAAATGATAAAGGAAATGAATAAAGGAAGCTCAAGCTTTTCTTTTCTTTTCTTTTTTGACATGACGCTCAAGCTATTGACTTGCATCATATATCCTATAACCTTCATGAAAGCTACCATGGTCTTTAAATGGCTGAAGCATAGAATGAAGACTCGTTAGATAAAGCTGAATTTAGTTCATATGCCTAAACAAACACTTTAACAATGAGGAAGACTCATGAAGACCTTCTTTAAAGAAATCCACTACGCTTGCCTGTATTGAAGTTTACACATTGTTAAGTGTTCTTCCTCCTCCTAAATTGAATATCTAGGCTATTTATAATTATTTCCAAATGCCCACCAGTGTACCAATGTGCCATGAGCCATTGAATAGATCGTAAATCAAAGTAATGATAGGTTAGACATTAATAAATGAAACAAATTACCTGTTCTTCCACAACTGCTTCACCCCATCATTTTTGTCTTTTGACTTTCGTTGCGCAACCTTGGTACCCCTTGTTTTCTATTGCAAGAAAATCTACAATGGATTGATGAAAAGTAACCATTTAGTTGTTAGATCCATCATGTATGCATATATCTGTTACAGCAAATTAAACAAGTAACAAATCCATATGCCTTCCCCTCAAGACCACTTTGAGCAACCCATATTATCATGGGGCCCCAAGGAGTCAGATTGTGTAGTGGCATTTTATCAAACATAACATATGCATTACCCATGGAACAATGTTTCTATCAATTATAAACCCAGCATAATCCCCATTTTATAGCATGAGAAATGAAAATGAACTCCATGTAAACCCAACATTACTAAAGCACCCAATTATTTCCAATCATATTGAAATGAAAGTCCAGTAGAAGTGTAGAACCAATTTTCTTTTGTTCATCCCCAGTCGTGTCCTCATTTTTTGGAATTATAGTGTTCGGCTTCGTCCTTCTTACTCAATGGCAAATACATAATTGCAGAAGAGTACACTAAGGGCTAAAGCTTTATAGATAAATAAAACTAAATCCAAAACTACACCTTCAGACGAGTTCTCTTTGGAGAATCCAAAACGTGTTCATTTTTACAACATGAATCACATTCAAATATGGTGATACAGAAACGTGCAAGCATCAAAGGACCAAATCAATGACCAATTCGTTGGGGTCATCACCCGAAACAAAAATCCCCAAATATTTGTTTATGGGTCTCTTAAGTGGAACTGAATATGGGATTAAATCATAACTGGGCCAACTGCCATCACAATAACAGGCGTAAAACATAAATCATACTGCATTGAGAGAAAATTACAGCTTGCTTGAAAAGGGAAAACCAGCCATAGCTACAGATTCCATGTATTGTACCAAAGAAATTGAAAATCTGGGTGAAAGGGAGAGAAAATTAGGGCTTACTTGAAAAGGGGAGTGCAAATAAAGACCTCAATTCACATGGATGGAAACAATGAAGAACCAGAAAGATATTCAAAATGATAGTATTCCACAAGCACAATTGTCATCAAACCATGCGGGGTGGAAAACGATGCAGAAAAACCCAAACCCATTTTCAGAAATTAGACCTAATAAAACACTTCTAGAATCACACAAGGGAAAGCAAAATAGCATCTAGATCAAAGCAATCCAACAATACCCAGATCGTTTTGCAAATAAAAACTTGAAAATGGGCGATATTTGTACCTGGGAATCAGCTTGAACGGAAGACAGAGCTAGCTACAGAGGATAGTCTTGGGGTTTCTTGATAGGGAGAGAGAGAGACGTTGAGAGAGTCAGAGACGTTGAGATGAGAGTGAGTCAGTGAGACTGTGAGAGAGACCGAGAGAAGAGAGTGGGCTGCTAGGGCTCTGGCCCCTCATCTCTTTCTAATTATACTAGTGCGTGATCATGGGCAACAGTCGCACCATAATCCATATGCACTCAATAAAGAAAAATTCTCGTAAAATCTTATAATGCACCACTCGAGACCCGCCCGAGCTGTTTTTGAAAATCAAAACCGTCTACCTTTTATATGGGAGTGATTATATCATTCGTACAAAAAAATGAAGTAAATTCGTTATCGTTATATACTTGATCACACATAAAAAAAAAATTTCTATTAATGAATCTACATCCCGATAAAAGGGCTTTCGAAACCCAATAGACTTGAAAATTTGCGAGAGTGATTAAAACAACAACAAAATGAACGGTATAGATTGTCATAGTTGTGCCACAATTATGTGCCTAACGTACATTGGACTACAGCGGAATACATTGGTTTAGAACTAAATAAGTTGGATGTATAAATTTAGAAGGTAGCTACAGACTCATTTTTTTGAATGTTTGATCTAAACTGTTACGATTTAAGATCTTATCAAATTTATCATTTTCCCCTAAATAGGTGATAATCGAATGTCGGAAACCATTTGATCGAAACACATTCAGTGTTTCCAAAGGCGTTAAAGTCCTATAATGCATCACTCGGGGGCCGCCAGAGTTGTTTTTTGAAAATCGAAACCGTCTACCTTTTACGTGGGAGTGATTATATCACTCGTGCAAAAAATAAAGTAAATTGGTTATCGTTATATACTTAATTGCACATAACAAAAAATTTCATATTAATGAATCTACATTCCGATATTGTGTATCGTGCCATGCCGATCCTATTTTTGTGCCCGTGCCCTTGTCGCGCCGTTCCTAGCTAGAAACATGTAGTGCTGTGTCGTGACCAGGGCCGGCCCCGGAGTAAGCCCCGCAAGTTCTGGGGCTTGGGCAACTTTCCGGCTTGGGGCAACCAAAAACAAAAAAAAATGAAAAACAAAAAAATTACTATAGATGATAACTATTAAAAAGTTTCCCAAAGTTGGACAACCTATCCTCCTGCTTCAGTGGTCATTGAAGTATTTAAAACTTCTGCCGGGTAGAGTTCGACTCCAGCCCACGCCCAATCTTCTTTTCTTTGTTTTTCCATCTTTTGTTTTTCTTTCAACCCTCAATTTTTGTTCTACCTCTTTTTGTTTCCCTCCCAATCCATAACATTACAAAAATCAAATTACTTAGTTGGAAATTTCCAGACTCAAAACTACCATTTCACAAGAGTGATTAAAGCACTATAATCGAGGTTTACGTTTTGATATTGTTTTTTTTTTTTAATGTTAATCAACTAAAAAACAATGTAAATTTTAATTTTAATTTTTTTTTGTACTTGTATTTTTCTATTTTAATTTATATGATTTAATAGTAAGTGGACAACAAAACATGAGGTTGGGTTAGGGCAATCCAAATGCCGGGGCTGGCACTGATCGTGACTCGTGCCCCATCCCACTTATGTGTCGTGCCCGTACTGTGCTCGTCTAAGACTGTGTCGTGCCGTGCCGTGCCAGGCCAACTTCCGTGCCTTGCCCGTGTCGTTCCCGCTCACTTCTGTGCCCGTGTCATGCCGCGTGCCCACAAAGACCGTGCCATGCCATGTTAGGATTAAACCGTGCTTGTGTCGTGTCGCCTTCAATGTGCCCGTGCCGACCCAGTCTGTTTAACACCTATCGCTACACATTTGATCAGACGATAACTATCATCCGAAACCCAAATTGCGTATACCAATGTAAGAAGCTTTCTAAACCCGATCGAGTCAAATTTTTACAATAATGATTTTATCAATAAGCACAATGAAATCAACGATCTCGATTGTTAAATGGTTTTGTTTTATTGAGATCCGCTAATAACCATATCGAAGTTTATTAAAATATGAATGACATATAATAAAATTAGACATTGTGAAGACTTTTGGCGACGTAGTAAGGTTGTCACTGAACATTTCGGCTTAGCGCCAAAAGAAAAGTTGAGTGCGGCAAACATTCCCGCCAAAAAATTTGCCTTTCGACAACTCAAGTTGCGTTGCCGAATGTGAAGCCTTTTGCCGACATCAAAATGTGTCGCCGAATTTTCCCTTCGCCGACGCAACTTGCGTCGCCGAATGAGAAGACTTTTGCCAACATCAAAGTGTGTAGCCGATACATACCCAACGGCGACACACTTTTTGTTGTGTCGCCAATCCTTGTCGCCGAATGTTAAAACCATTGGCAACATCAAAGTGTGTCGCTAATGCATACCCAATGGCGACGCATTTATTGCTATGTCGCCAATCCATGTTGCCAAAAGGCAAATTTGTTGTAGTGTAGTATGGGTTTAGAGAGAGAACAATGCAGAGATGACTTCTCCTTTGTAGACCCCACTCACAATTTAATTGTCTTGTAGATACACTTATGTTAAAAAAAATAAAAAAATTATTTGTACTGTAATTCACATCAAACAAATAAAATTATTTGTGTTCAGAAATTGGATCATATTAGCTCATTTGTGTTACAAAAATCGGAATAACTAACCTTTTTTTTAAATTTTTTTATGTCTTCATTTGATGAGAACGGGTGTTTAAATGTTGTGGAAGACATTTAACCTTAGGAAAAGTCTTCAATACACACTTCTTTAAGGTGTGTATTATATGCACTTATTGTGTGGTTCATATTGTGCCACCTTATAAAAAATTATTCATAAAACCGATCATTTATAACATTTTATTTCGTATCGTAAATTTTATACTAAAAATTCGTAATTTTTATCAGTATGATTTGTAACTTTTTTGCAATAGATTCATAACATATTGGGAATCATAATATTTTGATGTGTTTCAATGAGGGTGCATATGATACACACCCAAATAAAGAGTGTGTATCGTAGCACTTCTATCAGTATATGTTTGTTTTGCATATGAGACATATAACGTCATCTTCTTGTGTTATTTGGGGATTTTTAAATAAGAAATTATATTTCCCAACTTCTGAATTTTTTCCCTTAGAAATTTAATGAGGATTTGCTTGTTAATTTTTTTTTCGGTGCTGAAAGGTTTTGTTTGCAAGCTGGAATCTTTGAATCCAAGGAATTTTAAAATTAGTTACTCGGATCTGAATCATTATCAACTAGAGATAATGTAAAGAATATCGATTTGGACGGGACAATAAAGAGTGTAAAATTAGACAGATAACCATATTTATTGGCTTTATTGCAACTATAAAGAGTACATGTTTGGACAGATTACCGTATCTTGGATAATAAAGAAGACAAATTTTAACCGATAACAATATCTGTTGGTTTTATAAATTGCAATTATACATAGTGCAAAATTTCAGTAAGATAATCTTACCTATTGGTATTTTTGGAATAACAAACAATATAGAATTTGAAACTAACCATTTCTGTTGGTTTATTGTGATTATATAGACTACAAATTTCACATATATAACCTTATTTGTTGATACTTTTGGTATAACAAACAATATAAGATTTGAGAAGATAACCATATCTATTGGTTTTATTGCAATTATCCAGAGTATAGATTTTGTGAAAATAACTTCATCTGTTGATATTTTTGTGATCTAAAGAGATTAGATTTGGACAAATAATCATATTTATTGATTTTATTGCAATTATACCAAGTACAAAAACAAAAAAAATTTAAAAAAATGGAAAATGAAGGTATGTTTTAATTTGGTGCCACATGTGAAGAACAAATATAAGGTTATATGTGTGTTTTTCATGTAACGCAAATAATATAATCTTTATATTTTTATTATTATTAAGACGATAATTAAAGTAACACACATAAGATTATTTGTTTATTTTCTTGTCACATGTATAAAAGAACAAAATGAACATTGTCTGGTGCTTTTTTTCAAAAGATACTAAGAATAGTTAACAGAAATTGCATTATTTGCTACTTTAATTAAATATAAATTTTTGATGTACTATTTAAGTCGTCAATTATTTTGCGGAGATAAAGTTATTTATTTTTTTTTAAGAAAAAACTGGAAGATTAAAATTGCAAAGATAACGTTATAAGTTGTTTATTTCATTTTAGAAAAAGAAAAAGAATAAACAGATATAGATAACATTATTTGTTAATTTTCTAAAAGATACAATAAATATATTAACATATATATATATATATATATAAAATAAAACAGGAGGACGTTTAAGAATATTTTAAGAAATATTCTTTTTCAACGGTTCAAATTTCTTCCTGACCCATTCTTGACATACAAATCAATGGCATTTTCGTAAATAACTTCCATTTAATTGGACAAAAAATATGGGTATCTGTATCAGTTCAAAATTTGAACAAAACACGGCACTGGCATTTTCTCTCTCTTACTTTCTTCTCAAAAGTCAGACTCTCTCTCTCTCCTCCCCCCTCGCTCCACACTTCCCAAACCCCGCACAGTCGCACTCATCACCTCCTCTCTCTCTCTCTCCTCACTCCCCGCCGCCGCTTCTCCGCCCTTCCCCAGCACAGACCTCCCGGCCGACGATCCTCGCACTCACCACCTCCTCTCTCTCAGGTACTTTGTATACACCTATTTCCAAGAAAAAGATTGAATTTTTCCCGCATCAGAATCTCAAGCTACTGACTAAATCTGTTGATTATATGGTTCTTATGTGATTTTTACTATCTGAGTTTGTGTTGGATTTAGTTGACTTAGGTGAATCATATGATATTTTCCAGATGTCGGCGTGTGTTTGTTTTCTAGTGTTTAAAGAATTTGGGGGGTTTTGTCTTTAAAAATGGTACAGCAACCCTTTTTTGGGAGACGCATTGGAGTAGTTGTCTTTCGGTGGAGAAATCCAACATGTTTTACGGAAGTAGGAAGCAAAGACTTGATGCTTCTTACACAAGGGAAATAGAGTAAAGCTTTCCCCCACTACTTTAATTTTCTAGCTTTTCCGATGGTTGCTTTGCTAATTCGTTTTTTTAAAGGTATGCCTTTTCTTTTTTTGATCCTAGGGTATACCTTTTCTACTATGGGAATTTCGCACAACAAATAAAAGAAGAAAAGGAAAGGGTTCATACCCAGCTTGCAATCACACATTTAGATTGCCTATGTGCATCAGCAATTCGGCATTAATTATCCCTGAACACTTCTCATTTACCCTATCAGTGTTTTCTTGGGTTTTGTCTTTGTAGAAAAGCATTTTGTTCAGAGTGTCTATGTTCTTGAACACTTCTCATTTACCCTATCGGGGTGTCTTGACTTAATTATCCCTGTCCAATTACCATCCGAGGCATCGGTTTCGAAGATAATTAATTCATTATCATCTGGAAGGTGAAGTTTAGGAAGATTAACAGATGGTTGTTTAATCTTTCTAACTCTGTTCTGATCATCCAGATCAAAATGCCATTTAGCATTTTTCTTGAGCTTGGTGTGCAATGTTGATGTGATACCTGCAAGGTTAGGAATAAATTCTCTAACATAGTTAGCACAACCAAGAAATCTTTGAAGTTGCTTTGCATCTTCAATTTTATCAGGAAATCCTTAGTCTTTTCAATATTAGGAATGATCAGACACAAATAGATCATCAAAATAAAATTGTGTGTGTGTGTGTGTGTGAGAGAGAGAGAGAGAGAGAGAGAGAGAGAGATGACCTCCAAAATTGTTTAAAGCCGAAACCCATTATGTACCTCATGTACCTTTTGTTCAACTTCTTAGCATTCCCATGATTCTATACTATTGAATACATTGGTTATATACGACCTTCATAACTCAAAATTTCTACTGTGTCTCTTTGCGTCATCAGGCTTCATGACTCCCAAATTTTGAGTATTGAGGACAAATCGAACATTGCGCTCATCCCAGCAACGAGAACAGCCAAGGGCAATGGTAAGAACACATTTATTTCTCGGAGATATTACGTTTGGAGTTTTTGTGTTTGTTTGAATGAGTTAGGAGGGCTTGGAATAATTTCTAGGGCTCTAAAAGTCATTCATTCATGCTTATCCATTGTGCATATAGGGGGATTTTCTATCTAGATATCAAGCTTCCTTCTATTGTGGGTTTTTTTCATGATCTATCCAAAGATTTGATTTTGTTTTCTGGGGTGACTTTGAACATTAATTTGTGGTTTGAATGGCTGGAACATTAATTAGTCGTATTGCTTAGAGGAGCATATCTTGAATCTATATTCAGCAAAATGCTACTTTCATGCATTTGGATATGAGATTAAGCATGTATTTATTACTTCTTATAGAACAGTAGGTTGTTTTGAATTTTTTGTTTGAGGATATTCATACCCATACAGTTTCCATTTGTACTGGCTAAAAAGATATAGTAAAACGAACAAGTGGACATTGTTAGAGATTCTTGAAAATATTTTAGTATAGGGAAGCTTAAAAAGCAAATCATTTCCTTGGTGATGCCGAATACAGGCAGTGAGCTAAAGTTAGTCTTATTGGGCAGTTGATGTAGAAATATATTGCTTGATGGTTTGTAGGATCTTAAGGTCCTATATTGTGGAGCGGGATTGCCCTCCTTATCGATTCACATCCATGCAAAGCAGTAAAGGGGTTAGTGAATCAAATTACCACGAGTAAGCTACTTGTGGTCGGCATTATTGAACACCCACTCTAAGCTGCAGTCTCTTGAGCCCGCATAATCGGGTGCCCAAGTTGCCGTTGATGCCATTTTTAATAATCACAGGAGCTCACTCATTTATGTAGATTTCTAATACTTGTATACCATAGGTCACTGGTAGGCTAAATGTGCAACTCAACATATAGTTGCACGAGTTATCGTCAATACAAAAGGGCCTTAGCTACTAATAAACTCTTATTGAGAGGGGAGACTGTTGTTATAAACTTGTTTCGAAGACGAGGAACTCATATTTTAAATGTGTATTAGAAACTCTGGTTTAAGGATATATGCTAAAATGCTTGGAAAATATTGGTACCTAGCGTGGACACGGACACGGATAATGACACTGGACACGGGAATTCTATAGAAATGGAGGCACTGACACGGAGGGGACATGACAATAAATGTGTATATTTATATTTTGTGTGTGTGTGTGCGCGCGCGCGCGCGTGTGTGCTTCTCTTATCCTCCATATGGACATTGTAATATGTGTTATGTATATAGTTGTGTGTGTTCAATTTATAGTGTATGGATTATTTGCAGCATTAATGTTTTATTGGATCATGGACTTATTGTACAATTTATATTTATATTTTCTGTGGTTATTAGATTTTCATGCTAACAATCTATTCAATGGTATATCTTTTGTGCTGACCGGAATTTAGACGCGAGCATTCTCTATTTTCCCATAAATGTTTTGGATAGCATTTCACGTTTCTGTTTCTCATTTCAATTTCGCATATTGATAAATATGAAATGGCCTGTTGCCCTACTACTCTGATGCCCAACTATTAGTTCTGATGCAATGCGTTAGGGGTATGGTAAGTGTTGTATTGTGAGGCGATTTGTTGCCCTTACACTTTTGGATACTTAGGAGTATCACTCATTGTAGTGGGTAACGCTCAGGTTGTTGAGTATGAGAAAGCAAGTATAAGTTTAACAGTAGTTACTGGGACAATCAATGCCAAAAGGGTTGGTTAGGTCTGTCTATAGCCTTTTTGTTGGAGAAAAGATATGTGATAGGAAGTTCTGAAAGAATAATAATTCTAAATAATATCCATCGATCAAATTGTTAAATTTAAAGAGATAGAAAAAAGAATAGAATAGCCTGTGGGGTGGTCGAGGCATGTGAGTGCGCTCTCCTAAGGAACGATATACCCACCTCCTCATTGGGTGAATGGTACTCGTTCCCCAAGATACAACGATCTTCAAGTTCTCTTCTGTGCAGCGAATTGAACTCACGAACCATGTAGTTTCCTAACACTCAAAATAATCAATGAAAGCAACCAATAGAGTTCAAGAAATAGCAAAAGCTTTTGCTTTTGTTTGATTTTAAGTTTTGAAAAATAATTTTGATGTAATGAGTGTTATTGAGTAGAGATAGATAGATAAGCTTATTGAGAATCGTGCAGAGAGAAAACTCATCTCAAAGACCGATCAGATAATTTTATATGTAAAATATTAAATTAGAAACAACAATTTTTACCCTGCTTTGCACCTCAGTTAACAAGAGCAAAGTTACTGATATCCTTCCATTACATTTCAGAGAATGTGAAGTATATGTTGTTTGGTCAAAAAAGAAGTATATGTTGTTTATCTTATCCAGATCTTATAGTGCTTTTTCATCCCTTATCAGCAACCATATTACGTATTTCACATTCGTTGAGTAATCAGTTTTGTGTCAGAGACTCAGAAACACAGAAATTCAATTAAATTCATTGAGCTCTCTGTTATAAGAAGGCTCTATTTCCCTATAGAGAGGGCGAATCTCTTACATTGGTTATCAGAATGAATGCGGTTATTTGACTAATGTATTGATCACTGCTTTCCCATAAACCTTGTCAAATTATCTAGGATTTTGATATTGGAGTGTTAGTAGTATCTGGTAATCTTGCATTTGTTTGCAAGTGTTTTCAGTTTTTGTGGCGTGGTTACTGGTTCTAACCTTCCTCTCAAGCTTTGAAGGGGTTGAACTCACCATTCTAAATCAAAGTAGTGGTCTGGGGGTGATTTTTGAGCCTACAACAAGGATTGGCTTGGGTTCTGTGTAGGAATAGAATGTTAAAAAAAGTAATTTGTAATCTTCTAGAATGATGTAGAATAAGTATCTAAGTTTAAAATAATTAGAAGTATGTAGAAGTAATAATTACACTTAGAAGTATGTAGAAGTAATAAATATCTTAGAAGATATTTGTATAGATAATTCTAGAAGAAGCTTGAAAGATGTATTGTAATTAAGCATATAGATGATTCTAGAAAATAGGAGATCCTTGTAATTAGCCCATGTACTTATCTCTAGACAATTCTAGAGAAGTGTAGGATGGTGGAAGTGCTCTATAAATAGAGCCTTGTTGTACTCATTTTGTAGCAATGAAAATCGATTAAAGCCTTGCACAACTTGTCATTATAACAGCTCTCACTCACCCTCTCTTGTCCAATTTACTTCAAAATCTAACCTAGCACCCCAACAATTTTGGTATCAGAGCTAAGTTAACCGATCCATCCTTGTCCTTCTTTCATCCACCAATGGAGACCAACTCTTCCACTTTCAACTATGCACAAAATCTCATCCCTATATTTGAGGGAGAGAACTATGGCTATTGGAGTATCCAAATGCAAACTTTATTTGTCTCACAAGAATTGTGGGATCTTGTTGAAAGCGGATACGAGGCACCGGCAAATGCCGAAGAAGAAGCAACTTGGACGGAAGCAAGGAAGAAGAAGTTCAGGGAGAACAAGAAGAAAGATGCTTTGGCTCTCCTCAACATTCAACGTGGGGTAAGCAAATCTATCTTTCCAAGAATTATGGGTGCAAAAACTTCAAAAGAAGCATGGGAGATATTAAAAATTGAATATCAAGGTTATGATAAGGTTATCTCCATTAAACTTCAAACATTATGGAGAAACTTTGATAATCTAGCAATGAAGGAAAATGAATCCATTCAAACGTTCTTTTCCCGAGTTGCTGGAATTATCAATCAAATTCGAAGTTATGGAGATACCCTTCGGGATAAAAGAATCGCCGAAAAGGTTCTTAGGAGTTTGCCTCCAAAGTTTGATCATGTTGTTCGAAGAATCCAAGGATTTATCTAAACTTACTCGACATGAACTAATGAGTTCTCTCGAGGCCCATGAACAAAGAATGAGCAGGTTCACAAATCAATCCTTAGAGCAAGCATTTCAAAGCAAAATCAATTTTGGAGGAAAGAACCAAGACGATCAAGAGAAGGGATCATCTCGAGGAGGAGCCATGAATGGACAAAGACGTGGAGGCCAAAATACATTTCAAGCCCGGAACAAAGGAAAAGGATATGACAATCAGAGGAATCCTAATGGCGGTAACTCTAACTCTTCTTGCATTATTTGCAAAAAATCTAATCATGCATCCAAAGATTGTAGATTTAAATGCAAGAGATGCAAGGTTTCTAATCATTCTGATCGAGATTGCTGGTTCAATCAAGAAAAAAATAAAGCTAATTTTTCAGAAGAAAATGAAGCTGAACATCTATTCTCTTGCATGAATGCTCAACAAGAGTCAGATAACATTTGGTATCTAGATAGTGGATGCAGTAATCATATGACAGGCGATCGTAAAAAGTTCGTGCAGCTTGACGATAAAATCTCTTCACAAGTAAAGCTGGGAGATGGGAAGCTGCAAAATGTGAAAGGAAAAGGAGTTATCACTGTCTACACGAAGGGAGGTAACAAAAAATTAATTTCAGATGTCCTTTATGTTCCTGGGCTTACTCAAAACTTATTAAGTATGGGGCAATTACTTCAAAAAGGATATGCACTAAACTTTGACAAAGATAAGTGCATTATTATTGACAAGAAGAAAAATTTTGAAGTGGCAAAAGTCAAAATGACTCCAAATAAAGTTTTTCCATTAATAATGCCACTTAATGAAAATTTTGCCCTTAAAGGAGAAAAAATTGATGACTCATATCTGTGGCATCTAAGATATGGCCACTTAAATTACAAGGGCATGAGATTGCTAAAGGAGAAAAATATGGTAAAAGGGCTACCCAATATTGATAAAATTGATAAAATTTGTGAGGGGTGTATATATGGAAAAATGCACAGACTCCCATTTCCAAAGTTCGCTTGGAGAGCTAAAGCGCCTTTGGAATTGGTGCATTCTGATATTTTTGGCCCTACCAGAACACCATCTCTTGGTGGAAAAAGATATTTTCTCCTCTTTGTTGATGACTATACAAGGATGATGTGGCTATACATCCTTGGCAAAAAATCAGAAGCTTTCTCTGTATTCCTCAAATTTCAAGCCTTGGTGGAGAGACAAAGTGGAAGACAAATAAAGACACTTCGGACATATCATGGTGGCGAATTCATCTACACTCCATTCATGGACTATTGTAAGGAAAAAGGAATCAAGAGGCAACTTACAATCCGGAAAACACCTCAACAAAATGGAGTGGCAGAACGGAAAAATCGAACAATTGCAAAGATGGCGCGGAGCATGCTTAAAGGTAAAGGGCTTCCTAACTCATTCTGGGCCGAAGCTGTCAACATTGCTGTTTTCATCCTCAACCGTTCTCCCACTAAGGCAGTTCGAAACAAGACACCATATGAGGCGTGGTACAAAGAGAAGCCTCAGGTAAATTTTTTAAAAATTTTTGGTTGCATTGCATATGCATTAGTTCCCTCAGAAAAAAGGGAAAAATTTGACGAAAAATGAGAGAAATATATTTTCATTGGATATAGTGACGAGTCTAAGGGTTATCGTCTCTATAATCCAAACACAAATAAATTTATGGTTTTTCGAGATGTAATATTTGATGAAACTGCTGTATGGAAGTGGGAGGACAATTCCTTCCAAGAGCCAAATTTTCTTGAGCTTGATGATGCAGGACATGAGCGAGAAACCTTGACTCCAAACCCAAGTCCAAATCAAAGCCCACGAACCAGTCCAGAGAGCTCATCATCGGATGATCTCAATCCAATAAGAAAGGTACATTCTTTACAGGATATATATGACTCGTGTGATTTTGCCTTCTTTACTTGTGAACCACATAATTTTGAGGAAGCTGCAAAAGAAGAAATTTGGCTAAAAGCAATGAATGAAGAAATTACAACTATTGAGAAAACCACACGTGGGAGCTCGTTGACTTGCCCAAAAGAAAAGACATAATTGGTCTTAAATGGGTTTATAAGACAAAATACAAAGAAGATGGATCAATCCAGAAGCACAAAGCACGCTTAGTAGCAAAAGGCTACTCACAGCAGCCAGGAGTGGATTTCAATGAAACATTTGCTCCAATCGCAAGAATGGAGACAATACGGGCAGTCTTGGCCTTAGCAGCACAAAACGAGCTTCTTGTATATCAGCTGGATGTCAAATCTGCCTTTCTCAATGGTGAACTAGAAGAAGAGGTTTATGTGGAGCAACCACAAGGCTATGCAGTCAAAGGAAAAGAAGACAAGGTGTATCGACTTCGAAAGGCACTCTACGGCTTGAAGCAAGCACCGCGAGCTTGGAATAGCAATATTGACAAGTACTTCTGTCAAAGCGGATTTCAAAAAAGCCAAAGCGAACCATCCCTATATGTCAAAAAAGGAGGTACGCAAGATTTTCTCATTGTTTGCCTCTATGTCGATGATTTAATCTACACAGGCACCAATGTAGCAATGCTCGATGAATTTAAAAATGCTATGATGAAGAAATATGAGATGACAGATCTAGGCCTTATGAGATATTTTCTCGGCATTCAAGTAAGGCAATCCAAAGGAGAGATTTTTATCTCTCAAGAAAAATATCTTGAAGACTTATTAAAGAAATTCCGCATGAGCAACTGCAAACCAGTCTCTACCCCACTCTCTTTAAATGAGAAGTTGCAATTAAATGATGGAGCGGAGAAGGTTGATGCTACGGCCTATCGAAAATTGGTCGGTTCCTTAAATTATCTCACCCATACAAGGCCAGATATCGAGTACTCTGTGAATTTTATTTCCAGATTTATGCACGAGCCGAGCAAGCTACATTATGCAGCAGCTAAGCGGATCCTCCGTTATCTTCAAGGGACGAAGAAATTCGGCATTAGGTACACAAAAGAAAATGACTGCAAGCTTATTGGCTATACCGATAGTGATTGGGCTGGATCAATCGATGATCGAAAGAGCACATCTGGCCAAGTATTTTGCTTGGGAACTAAAATTATATCTTGGAGTTCTAAAAAGCAAAGGACAATCGCCTTGTCCTCAGCAGAAGCAGAATATATTGCAGCAACAGATGCAGCATGTGAAGCTGTATGGCTTAGAAGAATACTTTCTGATATGGAGCATAAAGAAGAAGGCCCTACAGTCATCTACTGCGATAATATGTCAGCTATAGCAATGAGCAAAAATCTAGTCTTTCATGGCAGGACAAAGCACATTGAGATCCGACATCACTTTATCAGAGACTTAGTGCAAAATGGAGAAATTCAGCTTGAATTTGTCAACACCAAGGAGCAACTTGCAGACATCATGACCAAGTCAGTAGCATCAGAAAAATTTGCTCAGTTTCAAGAGATCATGAAGATTACAAATTAAGGAGGAGTGTTAAAAAAAGTAATTTGTAATCTTCTAGAATGATGTAGAATAAGTATCTAAGTTTAAAATAATTAGAAGTATGTAGAAGTAATAATTACATTTAGAAGTGTGTAGAAGTAATAAATATCTTAGAAGATATTTGTATAGATAATTCTAGAAGAAGCTTGAAAGATGTATTGTAATTAAGCATATAGATGATTCTAGAAAATAGGAGATCCTTGTAATTAGCCCATGTGCTTATCTCTAGACAATTCTAGAGAAGTGTAGGATGGTGGAAGTGCTCTATAAATATAGCCTTGTTGTACTCATTTTGTAGCAATGAAAATCCATTAAAGCCTTGCACAACTTGTCATTATAACACCTCTCACTCATCCTCTCTTGTCCAATTTACTTCAAAATCTAACCTAGCACCCCAACATAGAACACAATTGTAATGGAGACAAAGAGGGGCTACTGACACTTTGAAAGTTAGAGGGCGTGGGCTTCTATCTAGGTTGGAAAACCAACAATAAGTGTTTGTCTACCTCACCGGGTGTGCTAGTAGTTCTAAGGGTGCAGTGGTAATGGTGTTCACTTTGTGAGCTCTAGACTCTCATTGAACACGGGGAGGAATCAGATGGGTAATGTTATTGGGTAGCCAATGGGTCTAGTTTACCAACCCTTGGTATGATTGAGGAACGCTATTAAACCGGTTAGATTAATTAGCAATACGCTAGCCAATTTGTTGTAGGCGGGTTTCACGGTTTCGGATTGGTATTTCTACCCCTACCCTTTAGAGAAACTTACCTTGGCCATTTACTGTCGCAATGGACTCAGATAGCTCATGCTACTTGGTTATGTGAAGTAAAAGAAAGGTGGTTGGAAACTTTGAACTTGTTCGGTGATAACTTTTCACTTCGTCTGAATATGTTTGCCATTACGTTGTATTTTCACCATTATGTTTCTCCCGTACTTTCGGCCTCATTCTATTTTAAGTTGAAAATTGTAACATTCATTAGTATCCCTTTCGGGAGAAGAGGAACAATAAATGATGCTGGATCCAACTTTGGAGCAACAATAGTATTTCTTTTGAATTTGGATAAATTCATTTTTTGGGGTACAAGGGAAACTGTAGCCAAGTAAAGGTAGCACTTAGCTATGACAACTCCAGTCTGTGGTTTTCAAGTTCCAACTCAAGTTAGGTAGCACTGAAGCCAGGGCATATCCAACGATTCCCACTGATATCAATCTAATTATCCTTCGGAGCCTTTGATTTATGAAGACCATATTCTACTCTAGTTAGTGGATTTGTGCTTGAAATTATCCATTTCAGCAAATCATGCACCACAGTCGTATATTCTTGTAACTAGTGGTGTATCTTCTTACCCTATGAAGCATGGATACAGATATGAGATATGGATACGCCAATGCGCAAAACCTTGAAAAAGTAGGATAGGGATACTGCCAAGATACGTTTGTAAAGAAGTTGTATAATTTTTAGAATCACGTTATACATCAGTCCACGAATAGTGAAACAAATTAGGGAACTTGGGAATAAGTTGAATAGCATTAGCTAATAGATGGAATTTGAGTGCACAGATGGTGTAATGAGGATTTGTCAATTCGTCAAATTATGGTAAAGTGGGATTTTACTGTATTCTTTCAGTTTTGTTCTATAAAAATGTAACCAAAATATAGGAAATTTTTCTAAATGCTCAACAATATCTATATTTTTGTTAAATGCTTATTGGTTTTCTTCTCATATCATAGTCCACCTACACAAGACTAGCAAATTTTGCGTCTCTAGCTAAATGTCTATGAATTTCTTTCCGTTCTGTATCCTTTTGGTTGTTAGATCAGGAAGTGAACAAAAAGGGGACGTTTTTTGGTATCAAATGCAAAATACACGTTAAGAAGTCAGACTAGCTTACATTCCTTGATTTCTCTGCTATCCTATCATATAGCAGCGAATTGAGATGATCATTTCATGGGACGCAGTACAGGGTTTTAAATTGCCATTGCTTTCTTTAATCATAAAACTGTAAACTGGGAAGGGGCGTTCTATGCATGGGATTTCATTCTAGTCAACCTTAACTCTGCCTGCCATTAAACTAGATTGCTGATGTTATATTTTCTGCTTTTGTTGGGCATAAAGTAGTGCTTTTGTAATTTAACGTTGTATCTCTCTTTTTGCAGGTTCAATGTTGTGGCATATTTGCATCAACTATGGTGTTGGGGTGCTAGGTTAGATTTTGAAATAAATTGAACAAGAGAGTAGGAAAGGATGGGTGAGAGGTGTTATAAGGACAAGTTGTGAAAGGCTTTAATTAGATTTTCATTGCTACAAAGTGACTACATCAAGGCTCTATTTATAGAGCACTTCCACCTACATAGAATTCTCTAGAATTGTCTAGCTAGAGATATCCACAAGTGCTTTAATTACAAGGATCTTCTAGATTTTTCTAGGTTTAACTATGTGCTTAATTACAAAACATATCTCATAACTTCTAGACTATTCTATACAAATATCTCTAGTTTTATCTATTTCTCCTACACACTTCTTATTATTTTAAACTTAGATATTTATCCTACATTATTCTAGAAGATTACAAATTACTTTTTTTTAACACTCCTCCTTAATTTGTAATCTTCATGACTTCATGAAACTGAGTGAATTTTTCTAATGCTACTGATTTGGTCATGATATCTGCTAGCTGCTCCTTGGTGTTGACGAACTCAAGCTGAATTTCTCCTTTCTGCACTAAGTCTCTGATGAAGTGATGTCGGAGCTCAATGTGCTTTGTCCTGCCATGAAATACTGGATTTTTGCTCATTGCTATGGCTGACATATTATCGCAGTAGATGACTGTAGGGCCTTTTTCTTTATGCTCCATATCAGAAAGTATTCTTCTGAGCCATACAGCTTCACATGCTGCATCTGTTGCTGCAATATATTTTGCTTCTGCAGAAGACAAGGCAATTGTCTTTTGCTTTTTTGAACTCCAAGATATAATTTTAGTTCCCAAGCAAAATACTTGGCCAGATGTGCTCTTTCGATCGTCGATTGATCCAGCCCAATCACTATCAGTGTAGCCAATAAGCTTGCAGTCATTTTCTTTTATGTACCTGATGCCGAATTTCTTCGTCCCTTGGAGATAACGAAGGATCCGCTTGGCTGCTGCACAATGTAGCTTGCTCGGCTCGTGCATAAATCTCAAAATAAGATTTACAGAATACACAATATCAGGCCTTGTATGAGCGAGATAGTTTAGCGATCCAACCAATCTTCGATAGGCCGTAGCATCGACCTTCTCCGCTCCATTATTTAATTGCAACTTCTCATTTAAAGAGAGTGGAGTAGAGACTGGTTTGCAATTGCTCATGCGAAATTTCTTTAATAAGTCTTCAAGATATTTTTCCTCCATTTTTGACATATAGAGATGGTTCGCTTTGGCTTCTTTCAAATCCGCTTTGACAGAAGTACTTGTCAATATTGCTATTCCAAGCTCGCGGTGCTTGCTTTAAGCCATAGAGCGCCTTCCGAAGTCGATATACCTTGCCTTCTTTCCCTTTGACTATATAGCCTTGAGGTTGCTCCATATAAACCTCTTCTTCTAGTTCACCATTGAGAAAGGCAGATTTGACATCGAGCTGATATACGGGAAGCTCGTGTTGTGCTGCCAAGGCAAGAACTGTTCTGATGGTCTCCATGCGAGCGACAGGAGCAAATGTTTCATTGAAATCCACTCCAGGCTGCTGTGAGTAGCCTTTTGCTACTAAGCGTGCTTTGTGCTTCTGGATTGATCCATCTTCTTTGTATTTTGTCTTGTAGACCCATTTGAGACCAATTACGTCTTTTCCTTTTGCTAGCTCCACAAGATCCCACGTGTGATTTTTCTCGATAGTTGCAATTTCTTCATTCATTGCTTTTAGCCAAATTTCTTCTTTTGCAGCTTCTTCAAAATTATGTGGTTCACACGTGAAGAAGGCAAAATCACACGAGTCATCAATTTTTTCTCTTTTAAGGGCAAAATTTTCATTAGGTGGCATTATTAACGGAAAAACTTTATTTGGAGTCATTTTGACTTTTTCCACTTTAAAATTTTTCTTCTTGTCAACGATGATGCACTCATCATTATCAAAGTTAAGTGCATAGCCTTTTTGCAGTAATTGCCCCACGCTTAATAAGTTTTGAGTTAGCCCAGGAACATAAAGGACATCTGAAATTAATTTTTTGTTACCTCCCTTCGTGTAGACAGCGATAACTCCTTTTCCTTTCACATTTTGCAGCTTCCCATCTCCCAGCTTTACTTGTGAAGAGATTTTATCGTCAAGCTGCACGAACTTTTTACGATCGCCTGTCATATGATTACTGCATCCACTATCCAGATACCAAATGTTATCTGACTCTTGTTGAGCATTCATGCAAGAGAATAGGTGTTTAGCTTCATTTTCTTTTGAAAAATTAGCTTTATTTTTTTCTTGATTGAACCAGCAATCTCGATCAGAATGATTAGAAACCTTGCATCTCTTGCATTTAAATCTACAATCTTTGGATGCATGATTAGATTTTTTGCAAATAATACAGGAGGAGTTAGAGTTACCGCCGTTAGGATTCCTCTGATTGTCATATCCTCTTCCTTTGTTCCGGGCTTGAAATGTATTTTGGCCTCCACGTTTTTGTCCGTTTATGCCTCCTCCTCGAGATGAGCCCTTCTCTTGATCTTCTTGATTCTTTCCTCCAAAATTGATTTTGCTTTGAAATGCTTGCTCCAAGGATTGATTTGTGAACCTGCTCATTCTTTGTTCATGGGCCTCGAGAGAACTCATTAGTTCATGTCGAGTAAGTTTAGATAAATCCTTGGATTCTTCGATAGCAGCTACAACATGATCAAACTTTGGAGGCAAACTTCTAAGAACCTTTTCGACGATTCTTTTATCCGAAAGGGTATCTCCATAACTTTGAATTTGATTGATAATTCCAGCAACTCGGGAAAAGAACGTTTGAATGGATTCATTTTCCTTCATTGCTAGATTATCAAAGTCTCTCCATAGTGCTTGAAGTTTAATGGAGATAACCTTATCATAACCTTGATATTCAATTTTTAATATTTCCCATGCTTCTTTTGAAGTTTTTGCACCCATAATTCTTGGAAAGATAGATTTGCTTACCCCATGTTGAATGTTGAGGAGAGCCAAAGCATCTTTCTTATTGTTCTCCTTGAACTTCTTCTTCCTTGCTTCCGTCCAAGTTGCTTCTTCTTCGGCATTTGCCGGTGCCTCGTATCCGCTTTCAACAAGATCCCACAATTCTTGTGAGACAAATAAAGTTTGCATTTGGATGCTCCAATAGCCATAGTTCTCTCCCTCAAATATAGGGATGAGATTTTGTGCATAGTTGAAAGTGGAAGAGTTGGTCTCCATTGGTGGATGAAAGAAGGACAAGGATGGATCGGTTAAGTTAGCTCTGATACCAAAATTGTTGGGGTGCTAGGTTAGATTTTGAAATAAATTGAACAAGAGAGTAGGAAAGGATGGGTGAGAGGTGTTATAAGGACAAGTTGTGAAAGGCTTTAATTAGATTTTCATTGCTACAAAGTAAGTACATCAAGGCTCTATTTATAGAGCACTTCCACCTACATAGAATTCTCTAGAATTGTCTAGCTAGAGATATCCACAAGTGCTTTAATTACAAGGATCTCCTAACTTCTAGATTTTTCTAGATTTAACCATGTGCTTAATTACAAAACATATCTCACAACTTCTAGACTATTCTATACAAATATCTTCTAGTTTTATCTATTTCTTCTACACACTTCTTATTATTTTAAACTTAGATATTTATCCTATATTATTCTAGAAGATTACAAATTACTTTTTTTAACAGGTTTGAAGTAGATGGGCCAGTAAAGTTCCCTTTTCCGGCTGATATATATACCCTTTCATTTAGGATTCACCTCGGAAGATTTTCAAAGAGGCTGCGGCGTGTTTGCTATTTTGAGCACACCCATGCACTACAAGAAATTTTGGATCTCGCAACGGTTTTTTTAGTAACGGTTCAAAAAACCGTCGGTATAGATGGTGTATAGCAACGGTTTAAAAAACGTTACTAGAAACAGGACTATAGCAACGGTTTTCATGCAACCGTTACTAGATTACAAGACTATAGCAACGGTTTTCCATAACCGTTGCTAAAAACCGGACTATAGCAACGGTTTCCAATAAACCGTTACTATAAATCGGGATATAGCAACGGTTTCCAATAACCGTTACTATAAACCGGCCGATTGAGACCATTGATTTTATTTTCCTTGTTGATTAAATCATTCTTATTAAAATTTGGCCTGATCAAGTTTAGAAAACTTCTTTATTAAGACAAAGAAAAAAAAAATATTTTTAGAAAATGTTTTAAAAAAATATTATTTTCAGAAAATGTTTTAAAAAACTTTTTTTAAAAATATTAATTTTAAATTTTTTAGAATTTTTTTTAAAATATATATTTTCAAAACTTTCTTATTTTTCAAAAATGTTTTGCAAAAATTTAAAAAAAAACTATTTCAAAACTTTCATATTTTTAAAAAATATTTTTCAGAAATTATTTTTGTTAAAAAATTACAAAAAATGTTTTTTAAAACTTTCTTTTCTCAAAAAATGATTTCAAAAACTATTTTGTTTGAAAAATGTTTTCAAAAAACCTTTTTCTTCAAAAATGGTTTCAAAAATTAGTTTTTTTTTTCTTTCAAAAAATTGATTTCAACTTTTTTAAGAATTTTTTTTTTCAAAAATTAGTTCAAAATTTTTTTTTTCCAAATTGTTTTGTAATAAAAATGTTTCACAAAATTATTTGTTTTAGAAATGTTTCTTTTTCAAAAGTTTCTTTTTTCAAAAAATATTTTTGAAAACTATTCCTTATTTCATAATTAATCCCACGCGAATCAAACATGGGATTGGAAGAAATTAGAGATAAAATTAATCCAGGACAAATAATCTAGAGACTATTAGTCTCAAGACAACATTAATCCCATAATTTTCAATTCGCGAATCAAACGAGGCTTGGCATAAGCTAGCCCAGCCGGTTTGCATAGTATAAATATTATTAGGCCCTTAATATTAGAGAAATGCTATTAGTAAAGAAGGAAACAAAGAAGACAACAAAGAATGACATGGAAAGTTAAACAGAGAAAAAAGGGGCCCACTAATTCTCTCCTGCGATGGAACAAAGCGCGGGAAAAGAAAAATCTGAAGATTGATTCGGATGTATTTTAAACCAAAACACTCCTCTCTCCTCCATTCTCCCATTCTTCCTCCTGCTGCTAATCGGTGCAACAACCATCACCGAACCACCATCATTTAGGTGTATTTTAAACCAAAAACTCCTCTCTTCTCCATCCTCCCATTCTTCCTCCTGCTAATCAGTGCAACCACCACCATCGAACCACCATCTTCAATTGATCACCATCAAACAGCGGCAACCACCACCAGAGCCCCCACAGACAGCAGCCCATCCACCACTACCGATCGTCCACAAGTGTCTCTCTGTATGTTCTCTCTCTCTCTCTCTCTCTCTCTCTCTCTCTCTCTCCTTTTTTCCAGTGTCGGCATCACGTCTCCCTTTTTGCAGTGTCGGCATCACTATGGAAGTCTAGATTAAAACTAGGGATTAAAAAAATGATGGGATTAAAATCAGGAATAAAAAAATTAAGACATTAAAACTAGGGATTCAAAAATCAGTTCTCGGGATTAGAGTTGGGGATTAAATATTAGAACACTTCGGTGGTTCAATTTGTTGAGTATGAGTTGCCCTGTTTAGTTCACTAGTTTGCAGCATGCTTAATGTTTTGAACCCATTTAATATTACTAGGGATTAGAACAATTAGTTTAATAGTTGCCGTAATTAGTTTAGTATTACTTTAAAAATTAGGACCAGAGATTAGAATTAGTTAAATTTCTCCATAGCACTATACATTTGAACTCAAGCCTCAATTTTAGTTTGCTGCTCTGGCTCCTTAATTCAATTTGCTAAGAAAGCTTAACTGTATTCGTTATTGTAGAATCATGGAAATAGAAGATATGAATTTAGAGAAGAATTCGAATCTGGAGGAAAATCTGAATTTGGACACGGTATTGGAACCTAAGGTCGGA
The DNA here is from genome assembly GCA_019656295.1 of Rhododendron mucronatum var. ripense. NCBI lineage: Eukaryota > Viridiplantae > Streptophyta > Magnoliopsida > Ericales > Ericaceae > Rhododendron > Rhododendron mucronatum. Next base: position 312,663 of record BPLT01000220.1, on the reverse strand, counting down.
ACAATATTCAATTCTGAAGATGAAGCGAAGGAATGTTACATTAGTTATGCGAAATCAAGAGGTTTTGGTGTGGTCACAAAAGTCTCTAAGAAGCGTGACAATGGGGTAAAGTCGAATATATCTTATGGTTGTCATCGAAGTGGAAAGCCTAAAACAACGGCTTTGAATCCTGTTAAATCCCATCCAACAACGAAAATAGAGTGTAAAGCCGGTATGAATATCTCTTTGCAAGTTGATGGAAAGTGGATGTTGAATTCGATTCAACTGAATCATAACCATGAAATGGACCCGGAAAAAGTGAAATATCTTAAGTGCTATCGGAGTATCCCACCACATTCGATGAGGACAATTGAATTGAACACGGCAGCCGGAATCACATTAAACAAAATCATTGCCTCATGTGAGATCGAGGCAGGGGGGCCTGATAATCTAACATGGATAAATAAAGATGCAAGGAATTACAAGGATAAAAAAAGGCGTTCAGAGCTCAAAGAAGGGGATGCTGAAGCAATGCATAAGTACTTTGTCAGAATGCAAAAAGACAACGGTGACTTCTTTTATGCCATCGATCATGATGAAGATTACCGATTACGGAATGTCTTTTGGGCCGATGCTAGAAGCAGGGAGTTATACAAAGAATTTGGCGAGGTGGTCACCTTTGACACCACTTACCTTGTTAACAAGCACAATATGCCTTTCGCACCATTTGTAGGGGTCAACCACCATGGACAATCGATTTTGTTTGGATGTGGTTTGATATTACGGGAGGACACGGCTTCATTTGTATGGTTGTTCGAGACTTTTCTATCTTGCATGTTCGATTCCCACCCTAAAGCCATCATCACAGACCAATGTCGGGCCATGCAAAACGCGATAAGTCAAGTTTTTCCAAATGCACGTCATCGTTGGTGTTTATGGCATATCATGAACAAAGTTTCTGACAAGTTTAAGAATTACGACCAGTATAAGCCCATTAAAAAATCTCTCAAGAATGCTGTATATGATTCCTTGAATCCGGAGGAGTTTGAACAAAATTGGGCAAATCTCATCCAACAATTTAATCTACAGAGTAATGATTGGCTAGCTGGATTGTACGAGGGGAGGCACCGATGGGTACCGGCATTTCTTAAGGATATCTTTTGGGCGGGGATGTCAACAACCCAACGAAGTGAGAGTATGAATTCCTTCTTTGACGGCTACATCCATTCCCATACCACCTTGAAGGAATTTGTGGAGCAATATGACAATGCCTTACGTAAGAAGGTGCAAAAAGAAGACGAGGCAAACGCCCATTCCTTGAATGTTCGAATTCAAAAGGTGTCCCCTTATAAGTTTGAGGACCAATTTCAGCAAGCATCCACAATTGCGAAATGCAAGGAATTCCGAGAACAAGTTGCCTTAAAGATTGGGTGCAATTTGACTATTGGACCGGTAGTAAATGGTATTTCAGAGTTTCACATTGAACAAGACATTCTAGTTGGAAAGAAAAAAGATAGATCTAAAACTTGTACTTTTCTTGTTCATTCTAGTTGCAATTTTTTTTGTGTACATGTAGTTGTATTTGTCCCATGCTTTAGTTCATTTGAATGACTTAGTCCGTATCCGTGTCGTGTTGTGTCCTATTGAGTTTTTGGCACGTAATGAAGGCTTGAACGTTTTCCTTTTGCTTTCCAGTTTCTTTTCCTTTTCGAGGTGTCTCACATTCATTGAAATCTAGGCGGTGTTTGCGCTGCAGAAAATTCCAGGGAATAAAAGAAAAACTTGATTTGGGTATAAAAGTATTATACAACTCAGTCAAACTCTAACAAGTATCTGATATATTGTTAGCTTTATAGGAAAAGAAGTCCCAGAAAGATACATCAAAACTAGATTTCATGCCTGTATCTTCATTGAACAAATTCGCTGTATCAAAAAACATGCTACTTATATTTTGGATTTAACAAGCTTCCTCAGTGAATTGATAAACATGCAACTCCAGTCAATGTATACACTTCATTTTCAAAACAGATTTCGCTTTTAAAAAACATGAATGAGGTTTGAACTTATAAATCCCATGCCTTAAATAGTTAAATCAATTAAAAGATCCCAAAATGTGCAACTAACGGGAAAAAATTTGACAAGGTTTCCTTGCTTTATGCCCTAACCCGACGCCTTATGTCTCAAACTAACAGTAGCAACAACAAACATCAGAAACACAGCAATGCATATGAGCTCGAGCCGGACATTTCAATCAAAATTCACAAAAACCCATGCCGGGCCTTTTACCGCCATACTTATCAACAATTCAAATTCACATAAAATCCATAAGCCCACGCCGGGCGTTTCTCATCGTAAATTACCATTTACAATCGAAACTCACAAATAACCCCACGTCGGGCCTTTTATCATCCTACTTATGAACATCCAAAATTCATCCAAAAGCCCACGCCGGGCCATTCTCTTCCCAATTGTCATTTAAAAAGAGGGTACAAAGTTTAGCATTGTCATTAAGCCATACATTAATATTCCAAAAAACAGAATCACAACGTCAAATACAAGACCAAGGAAAAAAGCCATCGCAATAATTTGACATGTGGATAGTCCGCATCCAACTTCATTTTTCTGTTTCACTGGAACTTCCTTCAACAAATTCCAACAATGGAGGGAACTGAACTTGCTCAACTGTTGTTGTGTGTCCGTTGTGCCGCACCCAAGCTCTGTGTACATCGTCCAAATAGCCATATTTTATATGCACGACAAGAGGGAATCCAGTCACTGGTTCGCTACAACCTGGCCAAGATTCATAAACAAAGAAATTTAATGAACAAAGTCAAAGCCAAAGAAACATCTAGGTATTGGCATGCAAAACAAAGTTAAGGCCTTATGCTAGCAGAAAACTTGGTGTGCTTAGAATGCCAACAATCAGATGCAAGAATCGGTTCCTTAGTTCTCTCCAAATGTCTTAAAAGAATCAATACTAAACTGAGGACAAAATCACCTTTATAAGCAAACAAACATAACTGGTGGCTTGCAGATATAGAAATTCTATTCAGTATTGGTATTCTATAGTCTGGTTTCTCAAGGAGTGCCTAGATGGAGTTTTATTGAATGGTTGGCTATTTGGAGCAGGCTCTCCATAAAAGATAGGTTGGGAAGTTGGGGGTTGGCAGTTAGCTCCCAGTGTTTTGTGTGTATTGGTGGTATGGAGAACCATTCTCATTTTTCTTTGAGTGCCATTACTCTGCTGCTATGTGTAAACAAGTTTTGGTCAAGATTGGTATATTAAGGGGACTGCTAAATCTGCCTCAGGAGATTGAGTGGGCTATCCAGAACCGAAAAGGCAAACACTTTAGGAATACCAACTACAAGCTGTCTCTTGCAGCTTATATCTACTATGAACTATCTATGGGGTGAGAAGCAATCTAAGAGTACTTCAAGGGAAATCCAGAGAGATGGCTGATTGTACTGATGTAATTTTTACTGCTATTAGAACTTGCAAGCAGCAAGATTGACAGTACATTGCGTAACTCAACCAAAAATTAGTGTCTAGCTTAGCACACAGGAATTCACCCCGCAGAAAATATACTGGTATTATCCAAGAATCCAACTCCAAGATTGATTCAGTTAGTCCTTAGGCACCAAAATGTTTCAATTTATTCCTAATGCTTCTTGGATTTTAATTAAAGTCTATCAATAGCAGTTAAGTACCTTAACTTAGGTTTCTAAGACCCCCTTTTTTTTTATCAGTTGATTTTGTTCCTAACCTGAGCTATGGCGGCGAGTCCGAATCTGAACTCTTTGCCAGAACGAGTTTCTCTTGGGTGGAAATTTCAACGGTTCGGGTTCGCCAAGTACGAGAAGAGGAAGAGATACAGTGGAGGAATAAGGAGGAGCAGTCGGAGTGGCCACGGGGCCGGCAGCGGTGACTGCCCGTTTTCAGTGTTGTGTGTGCGGGAGTGTTGTAAATTAGTATGAGTCTCACTACTTCAGTATTAGAAGGTGAGAGAAACACAATACAGTGATATACGCATATAACAGTTCTCCCTAAACAACAAACTGATAATCCAAGAAAAAGGTTTGCATCTAAAACAGCCATAGCACGTCCGTTAAAAGAATAAGTCAAACCAGATAAAGAGAAAGCAAAGAAAACTGGACAAAGTAGTTCTTTCAAGCGGCTGGTTAGTCTCGAGCTCCTTAATCCTAATGATTTTTCCTAAATTACCGAAAAGAAGAGAAGGGAATCCCAGCGGAAACAAACGTGATCCCAAGCGGCGGAGGTCGGGGTGGGGTTTTCATACAGGGGTAATTTTTGGGTTAAGTTGTAGAGCTTTGAAAGAAAAGAGAAGAACCAAAATCAGGGCTTCGAAATTACAGAACTGTACCGGCAAGGCGAGAGGCTGAAGGTGAGAATAACCGTCGGCGGTGGTCGTGCATCGGCGGTGGTCGTCCGTCGGTGTTGGTTGTGCGTCGGATTTGGAGAGATGATTTGGACGAGGATGAGAGAAGAGTGAGACAAGGGCGACGAGAAGTACTTCTGATTTTGGATTCAAATTTTGAAATCTCCAAATTTTTGAATTTTCACCGATTGAAGTGGGGTCCATTATTTTGGCTGTCAACTTTACATGTCATTCTTTGTTGTCTTCTTTGTTTCCTTCTTTACTAATAGCATTTCTCTTAATATTACACAAGTGTTGGGCTAGCTCAGCTGGTTCGGACTCGCGCGCGCATACGCGAGGTCTTGGGTTCGATTCCCAGGAGGAGCAAAGTTGTTGCATTACCATGCGCCACCTGGAGGCCACGTCAGCGCCACGCTGGCAATAGGTGGATGCCACATCAGCACCACGTGGAGACATGTGGCTGCCACGTCATATTTTACCCCAGATTTATAAAAAAAAAACTTACTTTTACCAACGGTTACAACCGTTGCTAAAGAAACCGTTGCTAAAAAAAAATCTATACCAACGCTTGGCAAAACCATTGCTATACATCTACACCAACGGATATCTCGCAACGGTTTGGGCAACGGTTGGTGAACCGTTGGTATTGCTTTTAGCAACGCTTTTTGTGTTTTTTAGCAACGTTTTTGACCGTTGTTATATCTCAATTTTCTTGTAGTGATGGCTGGGAGATAAAGCCTGTACGTTTTGAGTTCTCCACTTCAGACGGCCAACAGGCATCGACTGAGTGCTGTTTGGATGAGACTCAACAAGATGAGATTAACGGCTACCACAAGCATGGGTGCTGGATAGACTACAAGGTGGGCGAGTTCATTGTAACGGACCCGGATCCTGATACCAAAGTGAGGTTTTCAATGAAACAGATCGATTGCACGCATTCCAAAGGCGGGCTTTGTGTAGATTCTGTATCAATTATCCCCAGTGACCTGAAAGATCGAAGAAGAAGCAAAGGGATTCTGAAATAGTCATTTGGTGACTTGTTCTTTTGTAGTTTCTGTGATCCCGGAAGGTTTTAGTTGGGATTTATCTGTCTGGTTATGCTCTGAGAGCATTCGAGGATGTCGTAATGATCTTTTTTTTGTGCTGTAGTTAAGTCCTCCACTTGTAATTCTAATTCTCTGTAGCTTTGTTTTATACCATACCAATACCATTCCAGTAAGAATAAGTGAATATGCTTTTGTTATTACCTGCTTTTGGCAAAACAAAATTCACTTGAGCTTTTGTAATCTAATTGAGATGTGAATGAGTTACAGATTTTCTTCACGAATCGCCAGACCATTGTTCTTGCTAGTAGTGGTGTTTCAGCCGTCTTCTTTATCCTATTTTCAGGCTTTTGGAAGATTCGTCTTGAGGATTTTTTGCTGTAATTCGGACGATTATTTTGATCCATTTTTGTTGTATGTTGTTAAGAGTTTGAATAAGCTCTCTTGCACTAAAAATCCTCTGTAAAATCCTATCCACAGTCGTTTCAATTTTCTTTTGATGTGTGGCATGCGGACTGATGACTTCAGGTTCTATTTGGACAGTTAATCTGTGAAAGTGATTTAGGTCCTAAGAAGTTTGTCTATAGGTTTTTTTTTTTCCTTTGTTAACTCTAATATATGTTATCTTAGAGGACTTGGGAAAGGGGAATGAGGCTTACAGGAATTAAACCCTGTTCAGGTGCATGGGGGCATAAGGCCTCACCACTGAGGCAGCCAACCACTTGCAACATGTTTAAACCGAATGTCTATAGCTTAAGGACTTTAAATAAGTTGTTTATGCTAAATAGGCTTTTAGTTGATGTGTTTGAAAAGCTGTCTCGAAATCTCTAATTTTTTGAACTTTTTCCTGTTTTTCCGTTTCGCAAAGGTTCTTATTTTTTAAGTACTTATTTTTCGTTTTTCGAGACAAGTCATTCTCTTATAATCAGGGACGGATCCAGAAATATAACCTAGTAGGGACACAATATTGTTAATCATAATGATAAAAGTTTATTTTGTTTGTCTAACCACAGTAAGATCACACAAAATGAAGACATGCATTACTAATTAAAAAAGTTTATAACGTGTATTTTAAGTTAAATTAGGTAAAAAATGAGCACAAAATCTCAGAAAAATTTTTTAAAGTATATTTTAAATGAACATCGACTAGTTTTAGAATAATTGAACTAGTTTTGTTAATGACTTTATTGTAAAATATTTCTCCCAGACTATAAAAATAAAGAGAATCAAGAAAAAATAGTTTCAAATAAACAAAGAGCTCATAAAACAAAAAATATAAATGTACCAATGATGAGATTCAAGTATAAAACTAATTCTATATATGTATTTTTGAAATATATGCAAGTGTGTATATTTATATATCAGCACACTTTCATTATTATGATAATTTATGCAAAAATATTAAAAAATATATTTTAATTTCGAGTGGGCCCACCTAGGTCCATACCTGCTCATAATATATCACATTTAATTCAATAAATAAGTACTTATTTTCTTTAACGGAACGGGGCCCCTACCGGTAAGATCGACTAGTATCTGTTAATTTTGTACCATACTTGCAAATAAATAGTACACATACTTAGGTGTTTTGTACTAACCAAAATACCAGTCGATACTGGACTTGTACCGGAATCTCACCCGGTACAAAAAAAATATTCTGTATTTTTTTCTCTTGCTAAAAAAGGCTTGAATTTTGAGATAATTCAACAAAATTTGGAGTCTATAATATGTTAATCATCTCAATGTATTACGACTAATGTTAACGCATATCAAAGTGTTACGATTTGTTTTATTTCTTTGCTTTAAATTTTTTAGTTATTCATAAATACATCAAAAAAATATGAAATATATGTTGCAGTCAATCTGAAACGTACCGAAATACACACCGGTACCATTACATACTGTTCCAATAGAGAAAATTAACCTCTTGCCAGTACGAAATTAACAACTTTGGTTAATTAAGACAATGGGGGAAAGATGCGGTGGTCGTTAAAGAAATACATTAGCTTCAATCACTAATACAAAATTCATGATCTCCAGCTTAAAAGAAAATGAGGATGTGGCCCAGGTCAGTTTTCCAGTGGCTGATTATTAATTGACAAAATTAAGATGTGAAACCCAAAAGCAATTTACATTTGACAACTGTTTGCTGCATAAATGTTCACTTTTGTACGAACCTCATCGTCAGCAGAAAATCAGGAAGCTTGAGTTTCTGTTTTTAAGGAAACGGATCAAAGTAGGTATCCGAATTTACTACTACTATTATGAAAATAGCACATTAAAAATCAGAAAGATAATTTCAGGCTATATATACTCGGGTTCAGAGGAAATGCACGTGTTTTTCCCCGTAGAAAAAGGAAAAAAAAAAACTACAGTACTCTCTTAGGCTACTCCTCTCATATCTGTCTCTTACAAAAGAATGATGTTGTCTGGCAGGATGAGGTGTGATGCCATTTTGTCCTCTTGGTCAACTCGGATGTTAGAAAGTCTGTCTGCTACTTTGTTGTCCTCCCGGAGTGTGTGCTTCAGAGTGCATGCCGTAGTAGCCGTGCTTGAGAACTTTGCATTATTTGATTAGGACCGTGTGAGGAGAGTGCTCGGGGAGTTCTTCACCGATAAGCGCTATAGTGTATAGCTGTTGCAGAATCGGACAATCGAATCGGATCATTTCCCTGATTTGAATCAACTCAAGCCCTCTGAATAAATTCTAAAGTTCGGCTTCCAAGCTTGTACAGTCTTCAAGTCTTTCGGAAAGATCTGAGAATACCAATATCCTCTTTTTTTTCTCTATACAAACTCCACCATAGCTAGCTGGACCTAGATTGTCATGACAGCTTCTTCCATCCGTATTCAACTTCAACCTTCCTGTCCATGAGTACTCCCTGGGACTGTCCATGAGTGCTCTGAGTGATTTCAGAAGTAAAAGCAAGACTCTTTGAGCAAATACGATGCTGATTTTGATGCTCAGTTTTTGTATGTCGGCGCTTCATTTTTAATCTTTCGGAAAGATCTGAGAATACCAATATCCTCTTTTTTTTCTCTATACAAGCTCCACCATAGCTAGCTGGACCTAGATTGTCATGACAGCTTCTTCCATCCGTATTCAACTTCAACCTTCCTGTCCATGAGTACTCCCTGGGACTGTCCATGAGTACTCTGAGTGATTTCAGAAGTAAAAGCAAGACTCTTTGAGCAAATAGGATGCTGATTTTGACGCTCAGTTTTTGTATGTCGGCGCTTCATTTTTAACGTGAAATTATTATACAAAATGGAACTTCTGCGTACAAAAGTGGAGCACGAAAATTAATTTCCGCCGAGATATTATCAAAAACTTTCTTATTACAAGCAAGCCAAATTTTCCAAAGGGGGACAACAACGGAATTCACAAGAGACAAGTTAGCGTACTAGTTCAAACGAGATAAACAATTCGAGTTCACGAGTAAATCTTGGGCACAAGGAAAAGAGAGAGAGAAACTCTGAATATTATTAATGATATAAAAGGTGAGTAATTGAATAGGTTACAAATCTTTTTATAAGACCATAATCTTAGAAATTCTACTGAAAAAGAAATTGTATAAATCATGCCAAAACAAACAGCATTAAAGAAAAGATATTTTTAATTAATTAAAATAAAATCCTAATTCTTGTAAACCAAGAATCCTAATAAAGATAGAAATCAAAATCAAAACAAATATGGAGAGTTAATATTCTAACCTAAACGAAAATATTCCGAATCAAAATCTTATTTTAAAGCAATAAAAATAAAATATAGAAAACTCTCCACTTTTGTCCTACATCAAAGAGTAACTACAATTAAATTACGTACTTTGAAAGTAACTGGTACAATTTGAGAAATTAAGCTGTACCGTGACAACTCATGATATTGAATTGATATGATTTTCTTCGTCCATGACCAATAGTTTTTTTTTCTTTATTTTTTTTAAAAAGGATCATTGAACAATACGCAAGGGTATAAATGCATGGTTTGATAATATAGCATAGAAAATAGCGTCCATGCATGGCACACACGATGGTGTGCGCAATTTTACCACTTATAGAGGTCAGAGCACACGCGATGTGTATGCATGTCGGATTTGTACAAAATTTGTGAAAAATGGATCAAACATTAAAAATTGTACAAATTGTGACAAATCCGACTTGCACACACATCGGGTGTGTCCCGGCTTCTAATTAGACATTAAATTTGAAGAAAGTAGACATTATCAGTCCTGTTTTTTTTTTTTTTGTGGCCCAAAGAAATTTCATGTTTTTTTAATTGTTCGATAATGACAGCACTTTGAAAGAAATTCCAGGTTTTTTTTTTCATCCCCACTTCTATATATACTTCAATTACCCATAAAGAAGGGAAAAAAAGAAGGCAATAAACAGAGAAATTAGACAGTATCAGTTCTATTTTTAATTTTTTTTGTGTAGGAAATCAAACACCAAATAGCAAAATAAAAGAATTGTAGACTAACCAAGAAATGTGAATTTCTGTGGGCAGAGTCAATTCTTAATGTAGTATATTGAAATAGAGTAAATTACATTAAGCCCCCCTTAACTAACCCGCATTTTCACTTAACTCCCTCATACTACAAAACCTGACATTATTCACCCTCTAACTATCCAGAGTTGACACTTAACACCCTTTTGTGAGGTCTCCGTAGGAAAAATGCACCGATGGCCGTCTCCCGGTCACCAGACGGCTGATCCGAGCCGTCCAAAAATTTAAAAATAAAAAACCGAGTGGGCTTTCGCGGGAATCAATGGCATCCGAAGTGCGTAGGTACTCGATCCAAACACCCCATTTAAATTCTTGGGGTGTTTGGATCGAGTACCTATGCACGTCGGATGCCGTTGGTTCCCGCGCTAGCCCACTCGGTTTTTCTTAAAAAAATTTTTGGACGGCTCGGATCGGTCGTCCGATGGCCGGAGACTGCCGTCGGTGCATTTTTCCTATGGAGACCTAACAAAAGGGTGTTAAGTATCAACTCTGGATAGTTAGAGGGTGCACAATGTCAGATTTTGTAGTCTGAGGGGGTTAAGTGAAAATACGGACTAATTGAGGGGGGCTTAGTGTAATTTACTCATTGAAATATACTGTAAAAAGCATTATGACATCCTATAAAGTAGTCCGTAGAAAACTAAAGTACTTGTGCAACCTGTGGTTTGTACGCCAAATCAGACGGTTTTGATGGCAGTGGGATGCAAATTAGTAGTGGAATCACCTACACCATATGAAATTAAATTAGACCAATTTTTTTTTTTAATGGTGATAGTAACAATTTATTAGGAATAGGGAAAAGGAATCTAACAAAAAGTTGAAAATACAGCTTGAGGGACAAAGCTCAATACACAACTGAAGGCTAAAATTGCCCAAATTAGGACACCCTCTTCCCACGCACTCCACTTGATTCTGGAAAAAGCACCAACAAGGATTTTTGAAAATTTCTCCCAAAATTGCCTCAAATTCCACGCATCTTCTTCTTCACTCCCCCGTCTTCGATTTGGAGCGTGCCGAATTCGTCATCGTAACCCTTCTCTCTCCCCTCCTCATCTCTCTCCTGCTCCTCCTCGTTTGCCTCTTTGCTGTCATTTCCCTCTCTCCTTCTGGTGCTCCTGCTCGTCGCCTCCATCGCGTCCGCTTCTCCTGTGGCTTGATCTGCGACGGGAGGTGGTGACAACGGCGGAAAGGTGTCAATGGAAGTGCTTTCGTCGCTCATTTTCTTCTTCGTTACCTTCATCTCTCTCTCTCTCTCTCTCTCTCTCTCTCTCTGTTTAGAACTAAAATTACTAGTATAGCTAATTGAATTAATGAATTTTACCAATAATAATGTCCAAAAATTCTCATTGAATTTCACTAAGTGAAATCCAGACCCATTGAGATTTAGTGAAATTTGAAATCGGAGTGAAATTAGTGAAATTTGAAAAATAGTGATGAATTTCACTAATTCTTTGAAGTAGTGAAATTTTGCCGAAAAAATTCATCAGCCGGATGTGGTTGTGGGTGGAGGTTAGTGAAATTTGAGAAATAGTAAATTTTACTAATTTTTTAAAGTAGTGAAATTTTGCCGAAAAAATTCATCGGCCGGAAGTGGTTGTGGGGTGGTGGTTAGTGGAATTTTACCGGAAAAAGTCACCGACCGGAGTGGTCGTTGAAATTAGTGAAATTTGAGAAGTAGTGAATTTTACTATTTTTTTTAAAATAGTGAAATTTCGTCGGAAAAAGTCACCGGCCAAAGTGGTCACCGGTCGGAAGTGGTTGTGGGGTGGAGGTGGGAGGGGTGATGAAAACTTTGGAAAGAGATAATAAAGTATGAAATTATATTTAGTTAAGGGTAATTTTCATATCAGATTGTCCTTGGAGGTAAATAAAAATTGAGTTCATCCGTAATGGAAATTAAGTCTTGATTTTCTAGACCCACAAGTAATTTTCTATAGGGTTTTTTACCTCTAGGTCCAGAAAATAGAAAGTAATTCGCACTAGATCTCCTTTAATTAATGAAGCATTGAAATTGTATAAAAATGCCAAAAATTCTAAATCCTGAAAATGCCTAAATCCAAGGAAATAAAGAACAAAACTTGATTTCTAACAAGACTATTGAGGCGCGGATCAAAAAAAAAAAACAAGACTATTGAGGCGTACATCTTTTCGAAACATGTAGGATCAGTTGTATCAAAGTCTAATAAAGTAAGATAAGTAGACTACGTGATTTTTACGATGAACGATTCAAATTTGTCGGAGGGGTGGATTAAACTTGAGCCGTCTATGTCGAGATAAACAGTTAGATCAGACACACTACACAGTATAATGCGGCGAATACACTACAACCCATAAATGGACCACAACCATATTGCACCTTGATTTACTAGATTCAAGTGGGACTCATTGATTTTTTAATGCATCTCGCCAGGGAGTAGGTTCACACTGGTCTATTACTCCTAAGTTTCAATTTAAATGTCTCATATGATTTTTCATGTTTTTTCAAACTACTAAAAAATATATTTCCACATATTATTTTTTTTATCTATCAAATTAAAAAAATAATATGTAGAAGTATATTTTTTTGAAATTTAAAAATACACAAAAAAACTGTAATAGATATTTAAATTGGACCTTGATTTACTAGATTCAAGTGGGACTCATTCATACTCCTCCGTTTGCCACGATCTAGGGTTGGCCACGATCTACAGCTTTTCTAAAGTGTACACGATTCGATATTCTTCGAATCTTAGGTTTTCTTCACGATCTATGGTTAACTATGATCTACAATGCAAGTTGAAGAGGGAGAGAGAGAGGAAGAGAGACAGAGGCGCCATGATCGAGTAGGGTGGAGAGAAATTTCTGATCGAGTGAAGTGTGGCGTATGCTTGTTGCTCCATTTCATAACAAATGGTATATTTGACATTTCGTTCATTCCGTTAACGGCGTTGAGGTTTTTTTTCCTTTTCAGTAGATGAGGGGGTGTGTATGGGGGTTTTAAAGGTTAAGGGGTGTCCGTATCCAAACCAGATAGATGAGGGGTATGTCTAGCTAGATTCCTTTTGTGGAGTCGCTGTCTCTAGATGTACCTCTCACTTCCTCTATTCCCTACCAAGGCCCTGTTTAGTCCCCCAATCATGCATTATTTATTTTTTGCATTTAATTTGCAAGTTTGGGAGATGATTCTAAAATATATTCCATCGCTACACGTTCTGAAAAATAAACTATAGAACGTATAATCTAAGAACCTCAAAGAAGTTAAGTGGAATTCTGATTATATTCACTCGCAAAATCCTTATTAAAAATTTATTATACACACATAATCCTGATTCTAAGTATAATTCAGCGCGAGTTCACGTTAATACTTTTGTCTTCGGTATTTTTTGACCAGAATTTGCTTTTCGTAAATTTTTATTTAGTTGTTCTTTGTAATTTTTGGGATTAATCATTATTCTCAACAAAAGAAATTCGAAAAGTATTAAAATGTGGATCGAAGTTCAAAAAATTCATATAAAGATGACACTCTAGACAAAAAATATCAATTGTTTGGCATTTTTTCGTCTTCAGAGAACTTTTTTCGCTCCTCATCACAGTTGTTTTAATTTTTAGACTCCTTCCGTCAAGACAGATGATTACTCCACAAAATAAAATGCCGAATTGAACAAAAATTAAAAAAGATGACAAAAATACCGAAACAAAAAGTTACCAAAAATATTAGCGTGAACTCACCGAATAACTTATCTACAATATACACAATTTAAAAATCTATAAAAGTAGTTGGCTTTCAAGCACTCTTTTAAGCACCTAAAACGCGCCGACGCAAGTTTCCAGCAGAGGAGAGGGGATCACTATTTTGACTTCTTTTTTTTTTTTTTTTTTCCCTTTTTAATGAAGGGGATCCTTTTTTGACTCTGAATACTAAAATCTGACCACGCGGTGAGTGATACAGAAGCAGACACACTGCGGTCTCGTTCCGCTTTCTTCCAAAACTTTTTAAAAAAAAAAAAAAATTTAAAGTCAAATATAACAAAAATGAAAAATAATTTTTTCATTTTCTGTCATTGTTTAAAAAGATCTCAATGAGATCTATCAAGCAAGATCCATATTGGTAGAAAAATTATTTATATAAACACATGATTTTTAACCTTGAAATTACCTTCTTTTAAAAAAAAAAGGTGGAACGGCCTCTTCCACTGAGCAGCAAATACCGTTGTGCCCGCCTATGCTACAAGAGGAAAAGGAAGAGGAAGAGGAAGAAGAAGAAGAAATAAGTGGTGTGTTGTAAGGACTAGAGGAATATAGTAGGGGATAATGTTTTTTTGCTCGGCAAAATGAAATTTTTATAACACTTGAAAGGATACATCGAGCAGGCTCGAATAAAGAAGGATTACACAGATACTAGTTCCAACAAGAAAAATGAAACAGCTAAAACATACCCTCCAATAGATATTGGATGGCAAACAGCTCACCACTCAAACAGTTATAGTTTCATCAATCTGACTTCATCCAGAAAAATTCTAAAGTTCTCAACCGAATACACCTTTATGTTGAATTTTGCCTTTACCCACATTGCGACTCTAGTTTTAATCAAATCACATACTTCCCCAGAACTTGTAGTTGCATTATTGAACACATAAGCATTTCTTACTAGCCACAAAGACCACAAGGTTGCGAACAACGTAGCATCCCACAGATGTTTTTCCCACTTCCTGAATCTGTTGTGACCCCACCAATTAAAATGGTCTTCTATAGAGACAGGGCAAACCCATCTCACATGCCACCAATCCATAATACGCGACCAAACATTCCAAGAAAATTGGCAATGCAAAAATAGGTGCTGAGATGTTTTCAAGTGCAATGAGCAAAATGGGTAGAGTACAGATTGACCCTAGGAAATCAAATTTCTACCCAATAGCTCAGATCTAGTGGCCACCTTGGATTGAATAGCCATCCAAGCGAAAATCTCCACCTTTGGGGGGACAAACATTTTTCCAGAGTTTTTCTAATACCGAACTTCTTGAGTACCCATCATTCTCCCACTGATTGTACACTGATTTTACCGATAAGTGATTGTCCGAAGACCTTTTCCAGCTAATGGAATCTTGCATGGCCGAATCCAGAGTTACGAAGTGCAACCTTTGTTTTAATTCCTCCACTTGCAACTTTTCCCAGTCATGCAAGTTCCTACTAAACATCAGCTTCCATCTTTCCTCATCAGCCTCACCTTTCAACGCATTGACCACTGCTTCTTTTTGAGTTGAAATTAAATATAAGCTAGGGTACTCCTCTCTAAGGATTGTATCCCCAAGCCAAACATGATTCCAAAATGAGATCTCCATGCCTGAGTAGATCTGTAATTGAAAACCTTCTTGTATGATATTAGCAATGCAAGAAGATACATCCCCAAGTGCACAGATGTCCCTCCAGATTTTTGTAGCCCTTCCAGAGGCCGGCATACGAGGAAACCAGCAGTCATGCTCCAAATTATATTTTCCCCGAACGACCCGCACCCACAGAGAGTCACCGTCCTTATGAAATCGCCACCACCACTTTGCCAAGAGAGCTAGGTTTTGGATTATCAAATTCTTCACGCCTAACCCTCCGTACTCCTTTTTTCTATAGATCACCTCCCATTTGACTAAGTGGATTTTTTTCTTATCGATTGTGTCCCCCTAGAAAAATTTCCGTTGGATTTTCTCTAACACCTTTGCTACAGTCGAAGGCATTTTGAAAATAGATAGAAAATAAATCAGTTGGTTGGCAAGAGAAGAGTTGATGAGAGTAAGTTTACCTCCAGAAGAGTTGTATCTTCCATGCCACACAGTTAATCTCCTGTCTATCTTCTCCACTACGGGATCCCAAGTTTTAACCCTATTGGGGTTAGCACCCAAGGGCAAGCCCAAATACTTAATAGGCAGCTGTTCCACTTTACACCTCATAGCTTGCGCCATGACTGTACATCCTGATCAGGTACTTTAACCCCACAAATGTAACTTTTGGAAAAATTGATCTTCACCCCTGACATGAGTTGAAAGCATATAAGGATTCTTTTGATACTAATCAACTCCTCCATGTCATTGTTACAAAAAGAAGTGTATCATCCGCAAATTGAATAAAAATGAAAAGAGGAGCGTGTATGATAAAAGAAGTGCCAAAATCAATGCTCATAAGGCTAAGTTCTTATAAGGTTTTTGGGTTTTTTTTTTTTTTTTAAAGAGTTTTGTCCTTATTTAAAAAAATTTGTATTCGTTAGTTTTGTGTCAAATTTTTGTGAATTATTAAGTTGTCGGGAGGAATCAGAAAAGTGAATTTTTTTTTTACTTCTACCGAAATATTTTTAAAAATTTCCAAGATAAAGCCCAAAAAGTCTCACTCTTCTATTTTCTCTCGTCAGGACAAATCGATAATACACACAAATTTCACACAAAACTAACAAATACGATTTTCTTTTGAATAAAAGAAAAAAATCTCAAAAAGCTTAGCAGAACTACGCCTAAATACATCTTGATAATGGACTCTCTCTCTCTCTCTCTCTCCAAAACACCGGTCTTGCAGTGGCAGATCTAGGGTTTCGTCGGGGGGGGGGGGGGGGGGGGGGTGGGGGGGGGGGTACGCCCTTCCTCCTCCCCAGGCACTTTCTTCCTCCCCCCTCCCCCCTCTCTCTCTCCCCTTTCTCTTTCTCCCCCTTTCCCCTAGACTCGTCTGTGTTTCTTCATCGTTTTTTTTTTTTGTCATTGTTTCTCCTCCCTGCCTTGTCTATCCCTCGGTCGTCGTCCCAAATCACCGGTTACCACATGTGGGGTTAACTGAATCCTAACTGTTGGATTTGGTGGCAGCCGGTGGTGGTGCTGGACTTGGAGGTAGTAAGGATCCCGTCGCTCTCGTTATTGAACGATGCGAATCTGGCCTAGCGGTGTTGTGGGTTCTTTTGGCTGGAGGTGGTGGCCGTAGAGGTTCGGGTGGTGGGGCATTTCAGGTGGCTCTATGTTGTGTAGGGAAGTGCTTTGTGGCTGTGTGCTTGTGGCGTTGGCAAAGGCGGATGAGTTTTAGGGTTAGATTTTGGTTCTTGGTTTGAGCCAACTGGCCCATGAAGTTTTAGATGGAAGCGGGGGCTCTGCTGTGCGCAAGGCACAGTACCCCCTACCCCAACTGCCAAACGGTACCGTTTGGGATAAAAAAAAAAGTCTTTAAGTTATCCATTTACAATCCTATAAAGCAGAAACGTGATTATGAGAGTCATAGAGATAAAATTTAATTATGTCTCTTTAGAATAATATGATCAGAATAATAAGATCTTCATACCGGTTCAAACTGATTAAAAATTGGAGCAGTTAATTTCTTAACCATATTTTTTAATATATAAACCGTCTAAAAAATTTAAAAAATTAAGTATTTCAATTTTTAATCCATTTGAACAAGTGCGAAGATCTTATTATTCTGAACATATAATTCTAAAGGATCGTAATTAACTTTTGTCTCTAAAGTCTCATAATTAAGTATCTGCTCTTTATTTAGGTTCTTACGGAGCAGAAACGTGATTATTAGAGCCTTGAGACAATAGTTAATTATCTCTTTTTAGAATAATATGATTAGAATAATAAGATTTTCGCACTTGTTAAATGGATTAAAATTAGAGCACTTAATTTAGACCGTTTATATATTAAAAAATATGGTTAAAAAATTAACTGCTCTAATTTTTAATTAGTTTGAACTAGTACGAATATCTTAATATTCTGATCATATTATTCTAAAGAGGCATAATTAAATTTTATCTCTATGCATCATATAATTACGTTTCTGCTTCATAGGATTGCAAATTTAAAAGATTTTTTTTTATCCCAAACGGTACCGTTTGAGAGTTTGAGAGTCGTTTGAGAGTGGGGGTAGGGGCTACTGTGCCTTGCGCACAGCAGGCCCCCGCTTCCTTTTAGATTGCATTTTTTTGGGTCTGATCTTTTGGGTGTTTTTAGTCTTAGTTCTAACTGGTTTTTTTTTATTCAGCTCTTGGTTAAATTCTCCATATGTTCCCTTTGTCGTGTTTATAGTGAAATTTTGTTACATATCAAAATGAAAAGTGTAAAAGCATCCACACTAGAGTAGCTAAACTACCATGTACTTCCATTTTAACAAGCAAAATGGAAGAAACACCCTCACATCAGCCTCTTTACTAGTAGGGATCACTTGCCAAAGTTTTAGTTTTACAACAGTTCCTCTTTATCTTAAGAGAGGCACTGTTCATCTATTAAATGTTTTTATATTAATTTACTTTGTCTCACCCACTCTTTTTATTTGTTTACAATCCGGCACTATTCATCCGTGGGACAACTTTATTAATATTTAATTGAGTAGAGAGTGAGAGTAAAGAGTTTGATGGAATAAACATTTGAAAAGTGAGTAGCTAAAGTAATAAAGTGAATTTTGAAGATGTAATTTGGTCCAAAATTTATTAGAGGCTGATGCGGATGCCCTAAGGAAGCGGCGACATAAATGGAGAGAGAGAGTGAGTGAGTGACGGAGCGAGTGTGCAAGAGAGAGAACGAAAATACTGTAAGTAGTCCATGTAGTACGGCGCCGTCTGTAAATACAATAATATAAAACTATATCACCTTGGGATCCCCACTATGGAGACAATGATAATGACTTTTTCATGCCTTTTTCATGGAGAGAGAGGAGATAGAGAGATCTAGAAAGACATAGAGAGCTTGGACCCCACTGCATGAATGAACACTTTTATCATCCAACATTGGGTGGCAGTGGCAGAGGTTTTATGGACCTTAATCTGTCAAAAACAAGGCCCCCCCTCCCCCAGGACGATAGAGTCAGGGCATGTTCGTTTTTGTCATTATTTAATTATGTTTTGTATACACTTGACTTATTGTTAATTTTTTAAGAATTATTGTATCTCACGATAAGAGTAATTTAAAAAGTAAAAATTTTGACCGAAAATCTAATTTTTTTTAATAAAGTTTTTCGTCTTTATTCAAAAAGAGAATTTTGGTCAAATTTTTTTTACTTTTTAGATTTCTTTGTCGCGAGAATACAATAATTTCAAAAAAAATTGATGATAGCCAAGTGATACGAAAACGAATTTAAATAAAGACAAAAAATAAGCCATTTGGCATATTAGCCGAACGGCTCCTTACGCTCCATGGGTGCAGATCCAGTCCAGTCTTCAATGGACCAGTTTGGTCTAGTAACGGTTGGATTGATTGTACAAAATCCAATGCTTCATATGCTGCCACGTCAAGTATTACTTTTTACTCTAAAAAGGCACGGGACGGAAGTTATGCCAGAGTTAACTCTGAAAATGCAAAACTCCACCCAAGTCACGTGTCACCTTATACATGACACTGAGACGCATTAGTGCAAAATTTGAATGTTTTTTAAATGCAAGTTCGATTATTCAACAAATAATTTTTATTTTAACCCCAAAGTTAGTCCGATTAGTTGGTGGGTTTGCCTGAAAGAGTTCGATTCTTGAGGTCAGGCTGCACAAAAATTTGCAATCTTTTGTGAAATTTTTTGTCCCCGGCCTGGATGGCCTGCCTTTGACGAAAAATTAGTTGAGATGCGCATAAACTTGCCCAGGCACCGCTGGCTATTTAACAAAAAAAAAAATACTCCTTCCACCCCTCCCAAATTGCCTACTCTATATGAAAAGTCGTGTAGTTTTTCAATTGAAAAATAAAATACTTTCGATCATCATTTTTTAAGTTTCTTTATACCAAATTAAAGTACTTCACGATCTCTTTAATATGGTGCCAAAAAAGTTCTAAAATTATGTCTGAAAGTACTTCATTTTTTAATCTCAAAATGAAACATCTTTTCAGAAGAGTCCAGCGACAAAGGTATGTGATAGATAATCTAATCGAGCAAATCAACCAACCAACCGAACTAACTTGGGGCTAAAACAAAAATTGCGTATGTGCTGAATAATCAAACTTACATTTAGGGATCTTCTTTGATAGATCTCATTAAGATATTTTACATGGTGCAAAAAAAATTGAAAAAATATTTTTCATTTTCATTATTATTTGAGTTTGAAATTACCTCTGTTTGAAAAAAATACTTTTTTAAAAAGTGGAACACCACCTCACCACCGTCATTTATCGAAGCGGCGAGCACGTGGTGAGGTGACACGTGACCTTGGGTGGAGTTTTGCATTTTCAGAGTTAACTCTGGCATAACTTTCGTTCCGTGCCTTTTTTAGAGCAAAAAGTAATACTTGACGTGGCAGCATGTGAAGCATTGGATTTTGTACAATCAATCCCAGCCGTTAACTAGACCAAACTGGTCCATTGAAGACTGGACTGGATCTGCACCCCTCTCTCATATCATTGATTGAATTGCGCGTAAGCTGTGTTATCAAAGAAAGAAAACAACCAAAAGATTACCGGAAAAATTAAAATTGGGTTCGCATTCTATTTCTTAGGCTCCGTTCCAGAAACTCTTCTTAAAAAATAAGTACTTATTTTGCCACTTCTCTAAGAAAAATAAGAAGGTTTGTTCCACAAAATTTAAATAAGCAACTTAATTTCACATTTTCAAACTCAAAAATAACGTAAATGAGAAATAATTTTTCAATTTTTTTTGCCCCGTATTAAGATCTCAATGAAATCTATCAAACAAGATCCATATTGATAGAAAAATTATTTGCGTAAGCACATGATTTTGAGCTTGAAATTATCTTCTCAAAAAATAAGTAATTGTTCAATCTTTTCAGGAACAAGCCTTTTTATTACACAAAAAATAAGTTCTTATTTCGTTTCTGGAATAGGGCCTTAATCAGATGATTTCGGGGTACCGCCACGTCGTGCTCGTGCACTGTTACCCACTACACGTCCCCGCGAGATCCACATATCTAGTGCAAGACCCCAACAACTTGTGTAGTGGATAAGGGTGTTGGGGCATTAGGATTGTTTGGACAAATAAGCCAATGGTTTATTTTTTTGTCCTTATTCAAATTTTTTCGCATTTGTTAGTTTATCGTTAATTTTTGGGGGATTATTGCATCGTCATGACGAGAGTAATCTAAAAATTAAAAAATTATGATCGAAATCAAATTTTATTAGCTTATTTTCGTCTTTATTCCAAAAAAATTTGATTTTGATAATAATTTTTTACTTTTTAGATTCCCCTCGTTATGACGATGCAATAATCCCCAAAAATTAACGACAAACTAACAACTGCGAAAAAAAATTTGAATAAAGACAGAAAAAATAAGCCACTTGATTTATTTGTCCAAACAACCCCTTAGTGCCCGGAGGACCACCAAATAATGTTTACGTTCTCTGGCAAAGCTGGTTTAAGTTGTCTTTGAATTCGATTTGATGAGCTTTTAAAAGCCATGCCATATGCCTTCACTTTTGTGCTGATCATTGGATCAGCTCTGTCACGAACGTGCATAGACTTCGTTTAATTTCTATTTTGGGAGGACCATTCTGCTCCAGTTCGAGTAAATAGTACCCATAGCCTTTTTTTTAATTGACGGTCCCAAACATGGTCTTAGCTAGGTTTTCCCTGATTGAATATATAGAGGCCCCAAAATTGCAAGTGCCAGTGGGATTCTGAGTTATACTTTTTTTTTTTTTTGGAATGGTGAATTTTAGAAGTCTTCTCTACAATCTCCGTACATAGCCAGGATTTTTCTCCTCTGTACCAACGACCCTCCATTTATTTCTTTTTCGGGCCGGTAAAATGCATGTCATTCGTGCTGGAATTAATTAAGGAATTCGCAAAAATTGATTTCTTGCTGCAGCCTAATTTCAAAATTTGAATCTTGATTAATTGTGTAGGGTGCAAACCCCAACCAACCGGACTACTCTATGCAGGGACGGAGTCAGGATTTGGTCTTAGTGATGGCGAAAAGTATACTAAAATAAAATAAATAATGGACCACAATATGTATATTTTTCAAGGAACATACTAAAATCTATAATAAATGATGTTTGTCATATATATGCACATACAATACCAAGAAAGAGGAATAAGGGGTGTTTTTGGTCCTCACCTGCACAGGCATGAGAGCGTCAGAGTGAGTTACGCCGCATAAAATCTTTGCTTTAATTAATTAATTAAAAGGGTTAATTCCATTTTCCCCTTTAACTAGCACACTTATTTCAGTTAACCATGTTCAACTAGTGGGCGTGATTCAAACTGGGACAAAACCCCGTATAGAGAGTTGATCTTTAGACCAGTGGGGAAGCTAGGATTAAGAATCCGGAAATGGTGAGTTATAACGAAAAAAAATTCCAACGTCAAACATCTCTCTATTCCTAACACAACAAATAAGTAAAATAAACAACTAACAATATCCTTGCACTCCATCGTCAAAGGATAAGTCAAAATACATTTATTTAAAAAGATTGATTATCCATCAAATAGAACAAAAGTAATTTAACAATCTATCAAAGTGGAACTGATGTGTTTACAAATCAAAAAAATCATTTAAGATTGATTGACTCGAGACTAAATTGCATCACAATTTCCCTTTTCGATATATACAATCACTTGTCTGCTAAAATTCAATACTTAGTCGAGAAATTTCAAGCCAATTCAATCAAAGAAAAAATACGAAAAGTAACAGGAGTCACCGAGTTCGTTAGTCGTCAAAAACGATGGAAGGAGAATGGAGGGTTTTGTTTGAAAACTTTGTTTTATTTTTTCAAGAGTAAACGGGAAATTTGGGGTCGGGGTTGGGCCCCACCGAACCCTAATACCCTCCGCGCCCGGGACAACTAAGGGTTTTGCGTGATGAGAGAGAGAGATGACAGAGACTGATTTTTTTTTAAGAGAGAGAGAGAGTTGAGTCCTAAAGTGCTGCCGGACTCAAGTTAATTAGAAATGGACGAGACTTGAGAAATGGGGACACACAAGTACTTACTACCACTATGATACATAATCCTGCCTAACCGACATTTCATTTGTTTTCCTGCTTCCATTCCTCCAACCAAACCAACCAATTCCCCCACCCCACACCCTCCCACACCCCCACCACCCCCACCCCCCCCCCCCCCCCCCCCCCCCCCCCCCCCCCCCCCCCCCCCCCCCCCCCCCCCCCCCCCCCCCCCCCCCCCCCCCCCCCCCCCCCCCCCCCCCCCCCCCCCCCCCCACACACACACCACACACCACACTCACTCTCTCTCTCCTCCCCAGATTATGCTTCAAGTACTTCACCATGCATGTTTATCTATTCTGATTATAATTCAAAACTCTACAATTCGCACAATCGCGAATCTACAAAGTACCAAAAATCATCTTAAATCCTCCTGAAGGTCCTCTCGACCAAGAGTCCGTGGGGTAATAAAGGACCACAGGGCACGTGCCAACTGCATTTTTTATTTTTTGTTTTCTCGGTTTTAGATTTTACTTAAACTAAATAATTATCACTGTTTCAATAATTCATTTGGTCACGGTCGCACAAATACACACATATCCAAGGATGTTTTGGTCCCTCAACGAAAATGGGATGAACCATTAATTCATTTCGTGAACTTTAATTTTTTATGCATTCCTAATAAAATCAAATCAATTGCACATTTATAAATGCTTGATCATATCATATACGAATAATTTTTTTTTCGCATGAATTGTTTAAAATCAAGCCGTACAAGGAATGCTTTTTCATCATCGAAGTAAAAACCCAAGGTAGACTATGCGGATTTGAGTAATTTTCATCAACTTTTTAGGTTGGTGAACAAAATAGCACCCTACACAAGCTTGAAACTCTCCTTCCTTTTTCATGCGTCAAGACACAAGTCACCGTCGCATCGCCCACAATTATCAAGTCATGGGTGTATTGTTATCGGAGCTTAGCAAGTTCTTATTTCATAGTGCCTCCACCAATACCAAATCCTAGTTTCGTCACTGCCTACATTCTTGTTTAGAGGGGGTTGTTAATATGTAGTAACAATAACTTCTTTTTTTTTTTACTTGCTAAGGCTCGTGATCAAGCTCAAATTCGATTTAAACCTAAGCAAGCTTGGCTCGTCAAGTTTTTATTGTGCTCGAGCTTGCCTAAAACTCATCTCGATTGGGCTCATTTGCAGCCATATTTACAACTGTCTTTCTCAATTTCCCTTTGTTGTAACCTAAAACCTTAGGGCTTGTTCGTTTGGATCGGGGACTCAAAACCCCTGCGCAAGGTCCTTAATAAATTTTCTCTAATTATCTCTCTCCATTCATTAATCTTAAAAAGTCCATCAAAACCCAAACCGAACAGGGTCTAAGAGTTTAGTGGTATCGAGGTATCATCCCGTAGTGCCCAACATTTTTTTTACAATACATTCTTGTGGAGTTTATATATTTAGTAGAGAGCTCCACACAAAAGTGTAGCAGAGAAGGGTATTGGGCACCCCACATGGTGGTGCCCCCACCCAATAATTTTTCACTATAAAGAGAACAAGGAAGTAGAAAATCATTTCATCTTTCTGAGGGATGGCTTCAAAATTTTGGTTTAACGGTGACAAAAATGTGAAGAATTCTTATATTCATATATATATATATATGTATGTATATAAAGCTCTATATAAAAATAAGCATATTAAAGATTTATTGGGCCAAGTTTGTTTTGTTTTGTTGAATTATATTATCTATTTACTCACAAATTGAGGTAACTTTTCATTTACTTTTGCTAGGGATGAATTATCGAGTGCCGACATACTACACAAAAGTTTAATTATGTGTAAAAATACAAAATTTTAGTGCACCCTCTGAACTCAGGCGAACCCCTCAACACCATGTGAGCCGCTTACTCTCTTTCTCTGGTCCAAGTCCAACCCACGCGACAAAAGAGCGACGCCATAAATTGGAGGCTCTAGTGTTCTGGGTTAAAAACCAAAGAGTGAAGAATTGAGAGAGAGAGAGAGAGAGAGAGAGAGAGAGAGAGAATATGGAGTGGAATCAAGGGAGTTACCTAAGACCAGTACCCCCTTTTGTTTCTCCCTCAGATAATTCCATGGGTTTTCTCTACAACTACTATGACCACTACCCAGGTAATAATAATACTATTATCACTCATCATCTCCTGTTTTGGTTTTCTCTTCTCTTTTTTCCGATTTTGATAAGTTGAAAAAAAGCATTTGCATGGCTCATAATATCAGCTACTACTACTACGTTGATATATAGACCTCATGATTATTCCTAAAATCTCAGACTTTCTTTCTAGTTTCAAGTACTTCATGCTCATAATATGAAGTCAGACGAGGTTCAGATTCAAAAGAAATTGCAAAAAGTAGTAAAGAAAGAAAGAACCTTTTTAAAAAGCTTGAATACTGCTTTTCATCTTCTGGGGTCCGTAAATCCGTACACTGGTATATATACAGTGAGAAAATCTTTTTAACTGCTGTAGTCATGAATAGTTATTTACGGAGTCAATTGCGATCGTCCAAAAGCGTTTTGGTTTTTTGGATGGTCCGGATGTTTATAAAACTTTTCTGGAGGAGAGTGAAACTTGTTAAAATCCGGACCACCCAGAATACTTTTGAATGGTCGCGATTGGTTGTTGATGTAAATAACTTGTTCACGGCTATAAGTTTATGGTGTCCCCGGTCATTTTGGAGACACCGTAATTTTTGGCATAACTTTACCATTAGGAGCATAACAAAAATCATTACAAGTATAATAGAACCATAACATGACATAACCAAGACATAACCAAAAATCAATTAAGGCATAACAAAAAATCAACCAATGCATAACCAACCAAGTTATGCCTTATTATGATTTTGGTTATGCTTATAATGGTTTTGGTTATGCTTGTAATGAATTTAGTTATGCTTATAATGGTTTTGTTATGCCAAAAGTTACGGTGTCCCCAAAATGACCGGGGACACCGAAGTCATTCTCTTCTCTCATATATATATATATATATATATATATACACACATACATACATTGACTTAATGGGAGAAAGAAGCTACAAAGATTGATCAGTAAACTTGTTAATGGAAAGAAAAAGGTTAAAGGGCCCATCGGGAGGTTTATGATTTGATTTACAGGCTTAAACATGATGACGTATCCGGCGGTGGTGGGGCAAGGGTCGTCGGCGCACGCAATGGGGAGTGGATCAATGAAAGATGTGATGATGATGAATGGGCATGCCAATGGGAATGCTCGTGATCAGATGGGGGATCAGAAGAAGAAGAGGCTGAGCGCCGAGCAGTTCGACTCGCTGGAGAGTAGTTTTCAGGAGGAGGTGAAGCTGAACCCTGAGAGGAAGATGAAGCTGGCTACGGAGCTGGGGCTGCACCCGAGACAAGTGTCGATTTGGTTCCAGAACAGGAGGGCTAGGTGCAAGGGTAAGCAGCTGGGGCAGCTCTACGATAGACTTAAACACCAGTTCGAAGTTGTTTCTAATGAGAAGAAACAGCTCAAACGTGAGTTTGATGTTGTTTCTGGGGAGAAAAAGCACCTGCAAGAGGAGGTCTCTCTCTCTCTCTCTCTCTCTCTCTCTCTCTCTCTCTCTCTCGTTATGAGCTTAGTTTCACGCTTGCGCTCTCATTTACTCAAGTGTGTTATATGGCTAATTAGGTTAATATCAATGCCCGGCGTAAATATTTATGCACATAGATTTGAGCACAGATGCATCTAAAGCTTTCCGATGAACATGGATCGACCTTTCACTATTTTGTAGTGCTCACGTGCATTAGATGTTTTAATTCGCAAAGTATACATAAAATGTTTCTCGTAGTTTTGATTTCGATGTTCTAACATGTTTCTCTAGTTTGTCACGACTTTAATTAAGTCATTCTTCAGTGACCGGAAATTGCTCCCTTAGCAACTAGTTCATGTGTGCATAAACTGTACGAACTACTTGAGTTATTGAAATTTATAACAGACACTCCTAATCACTTTGGACTTGGTGCATACATAACTACTGTAAATTTTCTCACTCCACAGAAGGGTTGATGCTTCTAGGATGCTAAACAAGTCTTAGGTTTAGGTCATTGAGGCTGCGCTCTTGTAAATAAGTTAGAACAATGAGATAAGGATTACATTTGAAACCTACAAAAACTAAATATATTATATCCTAAACTAAATGTAACAACTTGAAAGAATGATAATTATCTTAAGCAACAACTTTATTATTCTTATCCTTTACGGATATTATATTTTTTCGTCTTTAGTGAATTTTTTTTCTCTCGTTCATATATTTATACTTTTTAGACTTATCTCCTCGAGCAGGATGATTAAACCAAAATTTTTTCCTGAAATCTAATAAAAATTCAAAAAAGACAAACAAAACACTCCAAACGAAGAAAATAATTAAGTTTAGAAGAACAAGACTTGACTACGGACCTCAAAAAACAGAGAAATAATAGCTATTAATTGCACACTGTTACTATTACGTACGCAACTTGAAGTTTCTAATGTAAGTTCCTGTCGGATGATCTGAAAAAAATTAATAAAAAAACAGGTTTCGGCATTGAAGGCCATGATGACGGAAGTCACGGCAGCCATGAAGAATCATCACCAGGTGATGATCTCCACAGAGATCTCAAGTGAAGACACAGTGGAGAGCACGTCCGTAGGCAATCGGAGCTCGTTACTGTTGACTCCTCACCACCGCCACCAGCAGACTATCGCTTCTAATGAGGATCATCATCCGGTCAACAACTTTCACGCCTTCAGTATTGCCGATGACTACAATCCGGTGGAGGTGATGCCGCCGCCGCCGCCGCCGCAGCAGCAGCTGGCCAATTACTGGAATAATGTTATGCCCCCTTCTTATTCTTAGATGTTTTTTCCTTAGCTTAATTAGATTATCTCTAACTTGGGAGTAGGACTAGGTTAACTAGCTTTTTATGCCTCGGGACAGATGGTTGGATACAGATCAAGAATCAAGATACTAATGTTTAATGTATGGGGGTCTCACAAATATCGATCGTGTATACATTAAACGATTCGGACCTTTTCGAGTGAGATAAATCTGTGTCCAAACATCTGTGTCTGTAGCACAGATTTATATTAATTCCGTTTTAGCAGGATATGTTAACTATTTTTTCCTATTTCCAACCCTTGTTTGTTGCTGTTTGTGTTAAAGTTTATTTCTATCTATCTAGTTGACATAAATCTTGTTCAGTTAATGCTGGTTTAAGTACTCTTTGAATTCGATTTGATGAGCTTTTTATGCTGATCATTGGATCAGCTCTGTCAAGAACGTGCATAGTCCTCGTTTAATTGCTATTTTGGGTGGACCATTCTAGGTTTGTCGATATACCGGATTCGATCCAAAAAATCTGATCTAAATCCGATAATGTCGATCCGATAATCCGAATTCGGTGATGCAAATACGGATCGAATCAGATTAAATCCGTTATCAATCCAACTCCGAACTTTATTTTTTTTAATTTTTTTATAAAAAAGTATATTTTTTATTTTGAAAAAAAAAATGTTTTAGAAGTTGTATTTTTATTTTTTTTTTGAAAAAAAAAATTGTATTTTTTTGCTAAAATTTTTGAAGTACAAAAGTTTTTGGATCGGATCCGGATTTTTTGAATTCAGATCTGGATTACCATTATCGGATTCGAGTCTTATCGGATTCATATATTATCGGATTCGGATTTGTTAGATCCGGTCCATTGACAGGCCTAAACCATTCTATTCAGTTCGAGTACGTTCAAGTGGGAAAATAGTAGTACCCATAGCTTTTTTTTATTGACGGTCCAAAAATGGTCATAGCTAGGTTTTCCCTGATTGCACAGAGGTCCCTTATTTGCAAGTGCCTGTGGGATTCAGAGTTGTACTTTGTTTTTTTGGAATGGGTGACTTTTAGTAGTCTTCTAGTGCAATCTACATACATAGCCAGAATTTTTCTCCACGGTACCAACCCTCCATTAATTTCTTTTTCGGTCCGGTAAAAGGCACGTCATTTGCGCTACAATTAGAGAATTCACAAAAATTGCTTTTTTATTGCAGCCTAATCCCAATAATTGAATCTTGATTAATTGTATAGGGCGCAAACCCTAACCAACCGGACTACCCCATGCAGGGACGGAGCCACGATTTAGCCTTAGTTTGTGGCGAAAAGTATACTAAAAATAAAATAAAATAATGGGCCACAATATGTATATTTTTCAAGAACGTACTAAAATCTATAATAAATGATATTTGTAATATGTATGCAGATACAGTAACAAGAAAAAGGAATAAGGGGTGTTTTTGGTCCTCAGTTGCACAGGCTTGAGAGTGTCCGAGTGAGTTACGCCACATAAAAATCTTTGCTTTATTTATTTATTAATTAAAAGGGTTAATTCCATTTTACCTCTTTAACTAGCACACTTATTTCAGTTAACCAGTTAACCACGTTCAACTTGGGGGTGTGATTAAAACCAGGACAAAACCTGTATAGAGGATTGATCATTTAGACCAGTGGCGAAGCTAGGATTAAGAATCCAGAAAGGGCGAGTTATAACGAAAAAAAATTCCAACGCCAAACATCTCTCTATTCCTAACACAACAAATAAGTAAAAGAGCAAAGTCCACTTTCACCCCCTGTGGTTATCGTCATGTGCGGATACCCCCCTTGTGGTTTAAAACTGACCACATAACCTACCTGTGGTTTTAAAAATGTGCGGATAGACCTCCTACCGTCATGTTTTCCATTCATATTAACGGAGGTGTATCTCACACATCTCTAGAATGTAATCTGAGTCGTTCATAATGTATTAAATAAAGAATAGAGTATCTCTGTAAAAAAATCATCTCGATCAGGCATCAATAACCCAGTGATCTAATTTTTAGTAAATTTAAATTTGAAATTTAATTTCATAACAAAATCGATTTGACCATGAGCTTTTCATTTTTTGATTGACTTGAATTTTGGCATAGACGTAGTATTCGTCAAAATTTACAATATCAACGGTTTGGATTCAATTTTTGGTATACAGGATGGTGTGGTTGGATTTAAAAAAGAAAAAGAATCAAGGGACGTGATGGGGGTATAACGTTCTTTTAATGTTGTGTCCGTTAATATGGATGGAAAACATGACGGCAGGGGGTCTATCCGCACATTTTCAAAACCACAGGTAGGTTATGTGGTCAGTTTTAAACCACAAGGGGGGTATCCGCACATGGCGATAACCACAGGGGGTGAAAGTGGACTTTCCTCTAAGTAAAATAAACAACTAACAATATCCTTGCACTCCATCGTCAAAGGACAAGTCAAAATACATTTATTAAGATTGATTATCCATCAAAGAGAACAAAAGTAATTAACAATCTATAAAAGTGGAACCGATGTGTTTACAAATCACAAAAATCATCTAAGATTGATTGAGGTGTAAGAGGGGTACTTTGCGTCCTACCTCATCGGACTAATCTCCGGAGAGCCGTAAGGGGAGTACTAGTGGTCTCTTTCTTATGGTTATCTTGCCAACGCCACAGTCGTTCTTTCAAAAGTGGTTTCTGCTGGTGGTGGTGGTGGCCGACTAATGGCTCCTCATCACAGACAAATAGGAAGAGATAGAGCTAATGCAGATAAGGAATTTGGAAGGATTGGATCAACAGGGGACAGAAATCGTGATGGAGGTTGGATCCCAGTTATAAGTAAGCATAGGAGGCAGATAGTATATGACTGCGTGGTCTCAGCCGAGTTGGCTATATCCAAAACTAATGGTGTATGGATTGAAGACAGGAAGATTTTCGTCGAGACCGCGCCTTTTGACCAGAAAGGAAAGGAGCTTCTGAAGCACAATCCCATTAAGAATGCTTCCGGAAATATCGCAAACAAAGAGGTGATGGGAGAAAACAGAAATGAAAACTTTGGACCATTGAAGAAGTCTAGTACTGTGATGAAAGGAAATGGGGCAGAAAGAATGGGAGCTTCTTCAAGTGGTAATGTAATAATGTTGAAAAACCTATGCCCAGTTTGTCAAAGGAGATCATGGTGAGAAAGAAGAGCTGAGAATGGATCGAGGAAAGGAATAATCAATCGGAGCGAAAATTGAGTCTAGAACCGGTTGGCAATGGATGGCTTTACCGAAGCGCTGTGGCAAAACTTTCATAAATTAATTTCTATCAATGAGTTGAGGTCTCAAATGGAGAGGATGGGAGTCAATAACATTAATTATGATCAGAGCAATGGGTGGGAGATTGGTAATTTTAACTTGCAACGACAAAGGGGAGAAGGAAAAATTAATTCAATTAAACTGCTTGTAAATATGGTTTTCTGAGGTTAAACCTGGCTGCTTGTATCGAAAGGTTCGCGTGGCTGTGTTGTTATGGAATTCCGCTTAACTAATGGCTGGAAGTAACAACTCATTCAAAGCAATTGGTGAACTTTGGGGTATCCACGGATGAAGTAACACTCAAACTTACATCAATCGTTTGCTGTGGCCAATGTTTTGGTGGCCACTTCTGAGTTCAAGGAAATCGACGAATGGATCAATATTGACATTGAAGGTAAAAGTTATGGAATTAAGGTAATGGAGGATTCATGTGATCAATTATCAGAAGCGGAGAAGCAAATCCCCATGGCAAACTCAGATTTATCTCAACCCCAAGAAGAAGAAGACGATGATGAGACCATGTTGATGGCCCTGGTATTAATGAAGCTATTTTACCACTTTAGCCCATGAAGCTAACCCAAAAATCGTGGGTCAGGTGCATAACGTATCGGATCCTAACTCGGCCCAAGAAAAGATGCAATATACTGAAGGTGGATGAAATAATGTGGGCCTTTCTATAGGCGGTGGTGGAGAGCAGAGTTCCACTGTACAATTTAGTGACTTAAATACCACCAAAACACATGGTTAATTTTCAGAGGGCATCTCACTTTCAAGGTATCAATTTGTCGGTGGAAATTACTCCGGGGGCATGCAGAAAAGGAGGAGAAGACATATCAACAATCTTTTCATGGTCCAATAGGAATTAGATCAAAACTCAGAGAATAGAGTTGTTGTCACAGATTCTTCTTCTTCGTTATCATCAGAAGAAACTATCATCAGCAACTCAGTACTGGGCGAAGAGATTAGAGGTACTATAGAATTTGGAGAAATTTTGGGGTTCAACTTCAAAAAGAATGATGAATTTGTTCTCAAAAGAATGATTGAATTGGAGGCAAAGCAGGTACTCTCTCATGTCTGAGAGAGAGAGAGAGAGAGAGAGAGAGAGAGGGATGTGCTACTCCAGATCAAAGCAAGCTCGCAGTTACCATGGTGCATAGGGGGGGATTTGAATGAAATCACAAAAATAGATGAAAGAGTGGGATGCACTAATGTCAACCGAGGTATGAGGGAATTCAAAGATTTTATTAACAATATGGAGCTGATGAATATGCCCATGCAGGGTAGAAAATCACTTGGATCAATTTTCAAGACCATGTGATCCACAGTCGGCTTGATAGATTCCTTCTATCTCAATCTTTTATTGACAGATTCAAGTTGGTGCAATGGGATCTCCCTAGACCCATCTCGGATAATCCCATCATGATTGCAGATGATTGTAGAGATTGGGAACCGATCAAACCCATTTCGATTTTGGATATTTGGTTAACTAACTCAAATTGTTTGAAAATAGCTAAAGAAGCATGGGAGAATTGTCAAGTGTATGGATGGGCAGGTTTTGTTATTGTCCAAAAACTAAGGGCTGTAAAAAATCGTTTGAAGCAATGGAATAAGGAGGAATTTGGAAATGTTTTCACAGCTCTTGAATCATGTCAAGAGCCAATTCACAAATTGGATCTCATGGCAGAAGACAAGCAGCTTCACTCAGATGAAAAAGAACGCAGAAGTAAGGCCAAATATGAGTTTTGGAAATTGGAGAAAATGGTGGAGTCACTTTGGAAATAAAATATCCAGAGTATATTGGCTGAAGCTTGGTGATAAAAATACCAAGTTTTTCCAGATGATTGCTAACACTAGATTCAGGAGGAATTTGATGGGATCTATTAAATTCAACGGAAGAATGTTGGACGATCCAATTGAGATTAAAGATGGAGCGGTGGAATTTTTTAGTAACAATTTTCTAAAAGACATAGTAGATAGAGGATTCTGAGGGGGAATCTTCCCTAGAGTTCTCTCCGGTGATGAAGCGCAAGAATTGGAAAAACCTTTTGATGAAAAGGAGATCTTAGAAGCAGTAAAGGATTGCAACAATTTCAAAACTCCAGGTTTGAATGGTTTTAACTTCTCTTTTGTTAAGAAAATGTGGAGTTTTCTGAAAGATATGGTCTTTAAATTCTTTTCAAAATTTCATACAAATGGGAAAATAGTAGTACCCATAGCTTTTTTTTATTGACGGTCCAAAAATGGTATTAGCTAGGATTTCCCTGATTGCATAGAGGCCCCTTATTTGGAAGTGCCAGTGGGATTCTCCGTTGTACTTTTTTTTTTTTTTGGAATGGGTGACTTTTAGTAGTCTTCTTCTAAGTACAATCTATATACATAGCCAGAGTCATCGAGTTCGTTAGTCGTCAAAAACAATGGAAGGAGAAGGGAGGGTTTTGTTTGAAAGCTTTGTTTTATTTTTTCAAGATGATAGGCGCGTAAATGTTCACATTAGCGCCCCCTAATTTATCTTTGTTAAGTCTATTTATATTGTTAATCGGAGCGCTAGCTTAATGCGTGATTTGTGTGTTGTAGGTATTTCGAGGTTATAACGTGTTAATGGGCGCCCCCTAATTATCTTTATTAAGTCTATTTATATTGTTAATCGGAGCTTAATGCGTGATTTGTGTGTTGTAAGTATTTCGAGGTTATAACGCGTTAATGGGCGACATTGGTTACAACTAGGGATGTATATAAATTGACCCGTTCGTAAATTGTTCGAAACTCGACTTTAAAAGGCTGGTTCGAAGTTGATTTGTCTACTAAATGAACTGAACAACCTCAATTTTAGGTTCATTTAATATGTTCAAGTGCCTTGAAAAGTGTTTAAAGTGCATCAAAAACTGTGTATTTTTTTATACTCTTCTAGCCTTTTTTTTTTTTTTATATGTTCAAGTGCCTTGAACTTAATTTTGTACAAAGCAAAATTTCATTTGCTGCTATAGACATGTACGATAGCATAAGTATATATCTTATTTTTTTTACTTGCTAAAAATCGTGATCAAGCTCAAATTCGATTCAAACCTAAGCAAGCTTGGCTCGTCAAGTTTTTATTGTGCTCGAGCTCGCCTAAAACTCATCTCGATTTGGCTCATTTGCAGCCATATTTTCAACTGTCTTTCTCAATTTCCCTTTGTTGTAACCTAAAACCTTAAGGGCTTGTTCGTCTGAACCGGGGACTCAAAACCTCTGCGCATGGTCCTTAATAAATTTTCTATATTTATCTCTCTCCACTCATTACTCTTTAAAACGTTCCTCAAAACCCTAACCGAACAGGGTCGAATCCTCGCATCTGATCTGAAATGTTTCAGCTTATCGGATGTTCCTCCGGCGGTGGCCAGTGGTGGCTTGGGGTGTTGTTCTTTTGGAGGTGTTGTCTGGTGTGGTGGTGGTGGTAGTCTGATTGATGATGGCGGCGGTGGCAAAATGGGTGGAAAATGCTACAGTCGTTAGGTTTTTAGTTTTGGGCTTCTTGATGTTTGGGCCAGTTGTTTGGGCCTTTTTGTGCTTTACTTGTAATAATCTGGGTGTGTAGACCTTTGAGTATGGACTTTACTTTTATATTTGGGCTTTTAGGCCCCAGGTATTTGGGCTTTACCTTTTAGGTGTATATCCAACTTTTGGTTGGATTCCTCCTCCCCTTTTCTCTTAATAAAATTTATTTTGCCAATCAAAAAAAAAAAAAAAAACATCTCTCAAAACCCAAACCGAACAGGGTCTAAGAGTTTAGTGTGATTGAGGTATCATCCCGTAGTGCCCAACACCTTTTTTTTACATTACGTTCTTGTGGGGTTTATATATTTAGTAGAAAGCTCCACACAAAAGTGTGGTGAAGAAGGGTGTTGGGCACCCCACATGGCGGTACCCCCCACCCAATAATTTCACTAAAAAGAGAACAAGGAAGTAGAAAATCATTTGAAGGCAGCTTCAGAATTTTGATTCAGTGGTCACAAAAATGTGAAGAAAATATATATATATATATATATATCTATATAAAATAAGCATATTAAAGATTTATTGGGCCTTGCTAGTTTGTTTTAATTGTTTCGTTGAATTATATTATCTATTTACTCACAAATATGCGGTAACTTTTCATTTATTTTTGCTACGGATGAATTATCGAGTGCCGACATACTACACAAAAGTTTAATTATGTGTAAAAATACAAAATTTTAGTGCACCCTCTAAACTCAGGCGAACCCCCTCAACACCATGTGGAGCCGCATAATCTCTTTCTCTGGTCCAAGTCCAACACAGCCCACAAAAAAGCGACGCCCATAAATTGGAGGCTCTAGTGTTCTGGGTTAAAAACCGAAGAGTGAAGAATTGAGAGAGAGAGAGAGAGAGAGAGAGAGAGAGAGAGAGCCAAAAAACGAATATGGAGTGGAATCACGGAAGTTACCTAAGACCAGTACCCCCTTTTGTTTCTCCCCCATATAATTCCATGGGTTGTCTCTACAACTACTATGACCACTACCCAGGTAATAATAATAATATTATCACTCATCATCTCTTGTTTTGGTTCTCTCTTCACTTTTTTCGATTTTTTGATAAGTTGAAAAAAAGCATTTGCATGGCTCATAATATCAGCTACTACTACTACGTTGATATATAGACCTCATGATTATTCCTAAAATCTCAGACTTTCTTTCTAGTTTCAAGTACTTCATGCGCATAATATGAAGTCAGATGAGGTTCAGATTTAAAAGAAAGCTTCAATTGCAGAAACTAGTAAAGAAGGAAAGAGCCTTTTAAAGCTTGAACACTAGCTAGATTCAACCATAATTTCTGGTTGACCTAATTAGTGCCTTTCAACTTCTTGTGTCGTTAGTGAATCCGTACCCTGGTATATATACATGGAGAAAATCTTTTTTAACAGCGGAGCCGTGAATAGTTGTTTAAAGAACCAATCGCAACCGTCCAAAACAACTATTCACGGCGCCAATCGCACCGTCCAAAAGTGTTTTGAACGATTCGGATGTCAACGAAATTTTTTCAAAGAATTTAGAGTGAAACTTTTCTCATTAAAATCCGGACCGTCCAGAACACTTTTGGACTATCGTGATTGGTTGCTGATGTAAATAACTTGTTCATGGCTGAGCCGTGAATAAGTTTCTCTCATATAGGAGTACATAGAAAGAAGCTACAAATTATGCTTGAGCAGTAAACTTGTTAATGGAAAGAAAAAGGGCCATCGAAAGGTTTATGATTTGATTTACAGGCTTAAACATGATGAAGTATCGGGCGGTGGTGGGGCAAGGGTCGTCAGCGCACCCAATGGGGAGTGGATCAATGAAAGATGTGCGGATGAAGAATGGGCATGCCAGTGGGAATGCTCGTGATCAGATGGGCGATCAGAAGAAGAAGAGGCTGAGCGCCGAGCAGTTCGACTTGCTAGAGAGTAGTTTTCAAGAGGAGGTGAAGCTGAACCCTGAGAGGAAGATGAAGCTGGCCAAGGAGCTGGGGCTGCACCCGAGACAAGTGTCGATTTGGTTCCAGAACAGGTGGGCTAGGTGGAAGGGTAAGCAGCTGGAGCAGCTCCACGATAGACTTAAACACCAGTTCGAAGTTGTTTCTAGTGAGAAGAAACAGCTTAAACGTGAGTTTGATGTTCTTTCTGGGGAGAATAATCACCTCCAAGAGGAGGTGCATCTCTCTCTCTCTCTTTCTCTCTCTCTCTCTCTCTCGTTATGAGCTTAGTTTTCACGCTTGCGCTCTCACATACGCGAATGTGTTATATGTCAGTTTGAATATCAAAAATTAGTAATTAGTTTGATACGTAATTTTTAGCACTTTTCGTTGTTTTTTTCGGTGCTATTAATTGTTGTGAGACTAATTGATGTGATCAACTTTGTCACGACTTTAAATAGGTCATTCTTCGAAATTACGAAAGAGAGATCGAGAGACAGAGCGAGATAGAGAGAGAGAGAAAGAGAGAAGGAGATAGCTGAGTTCGGGCTTCGTCTTCGATTCGTCTTCGTCGTCTTCGATTCTCGATCGGCTGCTGCTCCTGCTGCTTCTCTCTCTCTCTCTCTTCGTTTGGAAGCATACGGTGCAAATGAGAGAGGGGGTTCTTGTTTGCTTGAGTTTGGTTCACCCCATCACAGCCGTTGAATTTTGGTTCATTTAATCGCAAGCCGTTGGATTTTGGTCCACATTTTGCCCAGATAAGGGCGACCTTATGTGATGAGCACTATATATATATATATATATTAGAGGTGGCAATTACAACCCATATTTCTTAACCCGCTCAAATCCGCCCACTTGAAACCCAACTCAATCCGCCCATATTGTGTAATGGGTTAATATGGGTTGAACCCATATCAATCCATATTTTTATGGGTTTAGATGGGTTGAAAGTGGGTTTAATATGGGTTAAAATTAAAAATGATCCAACACCCATTTTTCTCTCCCGCTGCACTCTCTCCGTAGTCCCGTGTTTTCTGGTCGCACTGTGTCACTACAATCCATTTCAATTTTCACCTTTCTCTCTCTCTCTCTAACTGTTTCTCTCTCTAACTGTTTCTGCCAAACAATTTTCATCTCTCTCTCTCTCTCTCTCTCTCTCTCTAACTGTTTCCCAAACAATCAAAAAGTAACGGAAAAAAATAAAAAAAGATTTAGGATGGGTTTGAATTTTAAAAGATAAGTGGCTTATTTTTGTTCTTATTTGATTTTTTTTTTTTTGCATTTGTTAATTTTGCGTTAAAATTTTGTGACTTAATGATTCGTCTCGACGAGAGGAATCGGAAAAATAAATTTTTTTAATCGAAACTCATAATTTTTTTCAAAAAGACAAAAATAATATAATTACAAGACCAATCTCTTGAACTCCTCCCCCTCTTTTGGGCTTTTTTTCCGTTTTGTTCTTATTCAACTTTTTTTCGCTTTCATCGTTTTGCGATAAGTATTTTACAATTTTTGATTCACTCCAATCAAAAAATATTAAAATAAAAGTAAATATATATTTACTTTTTCGATTCTTTCATCAAGACGAACTAATAGGGATAAAAAGTTTGTCGCAAAACAAATACAAAAAAAAAAATTGAATAGAGACAAAAAAAAGTCATTTGACTTTTTAATCCAAACCTAAGAGGTGGCTTCAGCGAATGCAACGAATATCAAAATTGTACAATCGGTGCAATCATCGCCTTCCAGATAATTCTCTGATGCGGCCTACTGCTTGATAAAATTACATTACTATTTGGAAATGGAAAAAAGAGAGTAAAAACCTGATTTTTTAAAATCTTTTTTAGCCTCTAATTGCTTCATTTTTATTCAAAAAAAATTGAGTTTTAATCAGAATTCCCTTATTGAGACAAATCAGAGAATGGGGGAAGAGAAACAAGAAAAAAAAAAAAAAAAAAAGAGGGAAAATGGGTCGGGTTGGGCGGGTTTGGGTTTGACTTGACTCATATTCGACCCGACCCGTTTCAACCCATTTACCTTTTGACCCATATTTGACCCGCCCATATTTGACCCATAACTCGTTTCGACCCGTCCAAACCCGACCCGACCCGTCCGTTTGCCACCTCTAATATATATATATATATATATATATATATATATATATATATATATATATATATATATATATATTGTAGCCAAGAGATGTAGAAATAGAAAAGAAAACATGCACTACATGCAACGAAATATCGAAAGCAGGACAAAAGAAAGAGAAAAATTGAAAATGAGGGCATATCAGCAATAAGGATGGAGGTTGCCACTGCAATGATTTTAAAAAATGTTATTGCTATATAAAAAATAATAATCCCAAATTATATAAACCCACAACCACTAGACTTTTTCATTAATTTTTGCCATTTTTGTTATATAAGGAGTTTTAATCTTGTAGTTTTTTTTTTTTTTTTTTTTTTTTTTGGGGGGGGGGGGGGGGGGGGGGGGCGGCAAATTGATTATGAAGACATATTACAAGAGTTTTTTTTATAATAAGGATATAAATATTTTTCCATAAAATCTAAAGGACATTCTGTCCAGGATTTACAAAAATCCCTCAAAAGGTTGACCAGCATGGAAAGTGCTTAAAACCCTAGAGTACCTTATGAAAATGCCTAAAACCTTACAGCCTGTTTGGATGGATCAGATGAAGGGGGATATGTGAATCCCCCTGATTTCTACTCCGGGTGTTGCCTCAAATCCGGTCTTTGGTTCAGATTTTTGGAAGGTGGAGATAAATACTGTAGAGGATTCATATCCGGCTGAAGCCGGATTCGTGAAGGCGAGGTCCCGACCCCGTCGTTGGCAAATCCGGGAGGTTTTGAGACAGTTTTACCCTTCCAAATCCGCCATTGAACCAGAAGAGAGAGGAAAAAAATTTAAGAAATTCGGTTAGAGAGAGAGAGAGAAACGAAGACAAAAAATATTACCCTTCGTCGCCGGAGCCTCCCTCATCGCCGAAGCTGCTCGTTTTTTTCAGTTTGGTTGGTTCTAATTCATAGATTTGGGGAGGCGGGGGGGCTGCTCCCCCCCTTGCTGCTGCCCCCCCCTTTCCGGGCCCACTCCGGTCTCGCTCCGATGATCGGAAACGTTCACTTTGTAGAGCTCGTCGAGTAGAACGACCATGTCAAAAATCAGCTTGATTGGATATCATTAAGTCTTTGATCGGAACCTTTTTATATTAAAAGGAATGGATCCGAAACACTGAATCAAATCCATTGTAACCCATGGACCGAGAGTTATATGGGCTTCGATCAGACACTTAATGATATCCAATCAAGCTGATTTTTGACATGGTTGTTCTACTCGACGAGCT
The DNA here is from genome assembly GCA_019656295.1 of Rhododendron mucronatum var. ripense. NCBI lineage: Eukaryota > Viridiplantae > Streptophyta > Magnoliopsida > Ericales > Ericaceae > Rhododendron > Rhododendron mucronatum. Next base: position 272,941 of record BPLT01000220.1, on the reverse strand, counting down.
CTACAAAGTGAACGTTTCCAATCATCGGAGCGAGACCGGAGTGGGCCCGGAAAGGGGGGGGGGCAGCAGCAAGGGGGGGAGCAGCGCCCCCCGCCTCCATAGATTTGGGCTCCAGTTTGGTTCGTTGCTTGATGGAGAGAGAGAGAGAGAGAAATGGGGGAGAAATCTGTGGGTGATTGTCCGGTTTTGATCTGGGAATCCATATTGGAATTTTATCCCATACAATTCTCATCTTTCGTTTTTTGATCAGAGGGCTATGATCTAATAGGTGGGATGCCACCCCTTTTTCCTTTTCTTGATCCAACGGGTGGGATGCCACCCCCTTATTCGTACAGTAATTTTCTTTTTCTTCTCTTTTTCCTTCTTTTTTTTTATAGTATTCTAGAGTCTTCTCACAAATTTAAAAAAAAAAAAAGGTTAATGGTATGAAATGAGAGTTATATGAAAAAAAATTCCGAAAAAAAAAGGATTAAACATTTTAAAGTTTTAATGAATTTATTTTATCTCCCAATTAATAATAAATATGTATTTACTATAATTATAATGAAGTTAATCTAATTTCTCACTATTAAAATAACAAACTGGGGGCAATTAAGTCATTTAATACATTATCACATCATATCCACCTTCCAAATCCCCTTTCTCAAAAATTCATCCAAACATCTCATTACAAATCCACCATTCTTAAAAAGTGGGGCCACCCTTCTTAACATATCACCCCTCATTACATATCCACCTTCAAATCCCCCCTCATTACAAATCCACCCAAAACAAATCCTCCATCCAAACGGGCCGTTAAGATATGTTATGAAAGTGCCTAAACTGATGAAACTCTATAATAGGAAAGTGTACTCTAAACTCTATGAAAGTGCCTAAAACTCTAGAGTACCCTATGAAAATGCCTAAAACCTTAGGGTGCCTTAAGAAAGTGCAACAAGATCGAAAAATACGAAAAAGACATATTTTGTGTTAGTCAAACAAGACCATTGTCTCATTTAAGACAATTTAAATAAAAAAAGACATTTTTGTGTTAACCAAATAAAGCTCTTGTCTTATTAATGATAATTTTGTCTTTTCAAGGACTATAGATTCTAAAATATTTTTATTAGAAAATTAGAGGCAAGTCCTAGGTTTTAGATTCCGTTTCATCCCAACCCTAAATATTTTTACCGATCCAATATTGGCTCGGTTAAGTGGCGTGCACCTTTTTTGCCCCACCCCAATCCAAATATCGATCTCAGTCAAATCTGAGATGAAGAGGAAGAACTCTTTCTCTCTCCACCTAACCTCCTCTCTCCTCTCTCTCTCTCTCTCTCTCTTTCTCTTTCCTCCTCTTCCTCTTCTTCCTCCTCCTCTCTCCACCTAACCTCCTTTCTCTCTCTTTCTTTTCACCAGCACCGTCCTCGTTCAAAAGTGGAAGACTTATTGACGCCGAGATCCACTACATCAAGCAGCGCCAGCTCCTCTCCTTCACTGAGGACGACACCGGCGACTGTACGACAGCACGAGTTGTGGCGATCTTGAGAATCGTCGACGATGGTGGCCATGGCTAGCACCGGCACACGAAATCTTGGCCAAGCCCGTGCTGAAATCACGCTTGAAGAAGTGCTTCGATGGCATTCTGAAGACTTCATCGGCGACGGCGGCATTCTGAAGACTTCTCCAACCTTGTGGGCCTATGGCCGTGAGGGAGGTGAGAGGAGAGATCTCAGGTGGTCTTGGGACAGTTACAGTGACAGCTTCAAAGCTACATGGCTCGTCACCTTGATCCAACATTTTAGACGTTGCTCAACTTTTTGCTTTCACTGATCCTCTAATAACCATGGCATTTTCCTAAATTTCAAGGATGGTTTATTTGATTGAGTTTGATCCTCCAATAACTCTTGCATTTTCCTGAATGTCACATGCACATGCATTTGTTTTTTGGTATGGGGTTAGATATGCGGTATTTTTGGTCATGTGAATTGACTATGAGAATTGATAGTTTTCATAGAATTGATTATGAGAATTGGTAGTACTCATAGAACTGACTATGAAAATTGACAATTCTTATAACTAATTCACATATCCAGCTCTATGAACAGGTAGTTCTCATAGAACTGATTATGAGAATTGGCAATTCTCATGGAGAACTATGTATTTTAGTGTGTGCGGTGGGAATATTTATAACTATATTTGATTTTGATTATTTTTTTTTGTTTTTGTTCAATTTTTGTTCGTGTGTGTATTTTTTATGAGAACTGTGTATGTTTCTATGGAAATTGTCTATGAGAATTGTGTATTTTCTATGAGAACTATGTATTTTATATAAGAACTGTGTATTTTTTTATAACAACTGTATATTGTCCATGTGAACTATCTATGAGAACTGTGTATTTTCTATAAAAATTGTATATTTTTCGTAAGAATTAAGTATTTTTTTTGTGAAAACTGTTTATGAGAACTATATTTTGTCTATAAGAACTGTGTATTTTAATGTGTGGTGAGACTATTTAAACTGTGTATTTTTCAGTTCTCATAGTCTGTTCACATAGTTAAGAGTACTTTTCTATAAGAACTACGTATTATCCATGAAAACTGTCTATTAGAATCATGTAATTTTTATGAGAACTTTATATTTTGTATGAAAACTGTGCATTTTAGTATGTGGTAAAATTATGTGAACTGTATATTTTTCAGTTCACATAGCCAGTTCATATAGTCTAGTTCTCATAACCAGTTCACAAAACTAGTTTTTATGAGAATAGTCATTTCTCATAGCTAAGGTTCTGAATAACGTTTCGGACAGGGTACCGATTTTCTTACTGGTACGGTACGTACCGGTACCGGTCAGGTACCGGGTACCATTTCGGATTTACCGCAACTAATATATAATTATTATATATAATTATTACTCAAAAAAAATTTCCATACTCTTTTTGTTTTTGGCTGTTTTACATGGAAACAATTCAGCTGTAAACAAGTTTCTATAAGCACATGAAAATACATCTAAAACAAAGGGTATTTTTGCCATTCACAATTAGATTTCCAGGGTATTTTTGTCCCCCTCCCCCTTCTGCATCTCTCAATCTCTCCCCATCCAAAAGCTGTATCTCACTTTCAAAAGGACAAAAAGTTAATAGGACCTGGGTTTCCATGTTTTACAAGCAGCTTCCATTGAATCCGGTTCAGCAGCTTTCTCCTGCTGCTGCTGCGTCTCTCTCTCTCTCTCTCTCTATAACCAGCCATGGCAAATAACACAGGTATGGTCCTCTCTCTCTCTCTCCTTCTCTTTGAACTCTGAAGTTTGATCGCGATTTGACTGAGACCGGCTCGGTGACGCGCTCTCTTGCAATCAGATTTTTCTCACAGTCTGTTCTGCACAGTACTTGCCGGAATCTCCGGTACCTCCATCTCGTTCGAGATCAGCCGGAATCGCCGGTACTTGCCGGTAATGTCCGAGATTAGAGCCGGAACGGTATTTGAGGTATAAGTTACCGGTTTTACGCAAATTCGGTACGTACCGGCCGGTACGGAACAGGATTAACAACGTTGCTCATAGCCAATTCTCATAGAACTGGCTATGAAAACCGACAATTCTCATATAACTGACTATGAGAATTGAAAGTTCACATAGCCAGTTCATATAGTCAAGGGTATTTTTGTATGAAATAATATGATTCAGGAATTGATTCTAAAAATATAGCTCTCATAGTCACAATTCAGGGGTATTTTTGTTCAAAATAAACTGACGGGGATATTTTTGTCCGAAACATTACGTTAGCTGGCTATGAGAATTAGCAGTTCTCATAACAGTTCATATAGCTAAGGGCATTTTTGTCCAAAATAATATGAGTCAAGACTCAAGAGTTAATTCTAAAAAATAAATTTTACTAAAAATTGACATGTGCACAAAAAGTTAAGAAAAATGGACAAAATAGTAAAAATGCATGAAAAATTAAGAAAAATGACTGAAATAAAGAAGGAATATTTTTGTCAGGACTAAATTAAGTTCAAACCTACTTTTTGGATTTGGCCTCTAAATTCCCCTTTATTAATGGATTCTACATATCACAGAGGCTGGATTAAAGCTTCTATGAGGTTGTTTCATTTAGACCTTAAACTAATATGCTGTTTTTTTTTTTTAACAAGAAAGGAGGCCCAAAAAAAACAGAAAATTGGTCTAAGCTCCCCGAAGTAGTGGTCCATTGGGCCATTAGCCCACGCTATGTTCGGGTAAGGTTTAGAGCCTATTGATGTAAAAGTATTTGTAGAGACCCGTATTTAATTTAATTAACTTTAATGTTTATAAGTGAGAAAAATAGAAAGTGTGATGTGTTTATGTGATTTGGGGCTAAAGTGTTTGAATTGACTATGGAAGGGTGCAAGTGTAATTAGCATGTTTATGGGTATATATAGGAGAGTGGGAGAGTAGAGAATCATTTTTCTCTCATCTCTCTCTCCCGACTCTTCCTCTCTCTCTCGGCTCTCTCCCTCTCTCTTGCTCTCTCTCCAAATTTCACCAAAATAACCCAAAACCCACTTAATGCAACCTTCAATCCTTCACCCTCTACGTGTATTGTGGTCCGTATCTCGCCGGTTGGAGCTCGGTGGAGTCGTATCACTCTCGGTTTCGATTTCGGAAAGTTAGGGCTCTTATTTTCGTGGGTTTCGTTCTTCGGCCTCGAGGTAGGGATTCTACCTCTCAATATATGTAATAGAAGTGTTCTCCTTGCTTGAAATCGTGTCCTTGGTTATTGTGGTTGTGGTTGTTGTTGTGGTGGTGGAAATCGTCGAAATCTGCAGAAAATCTGGGCGAACACCCATTTGTATCATACTGCTCTGCTCAGTATCGATACAGGAACCCCTGGAATGCTCTTAGCTATTGTCGTATCGATACTGATTTAAGCAGTATCGATACAACGCGCTCTGGAACGTTTTTAGCCCCTGTTGTATAGATACTGAAATTCTCAGTATCTATACAACAGTAGCTTATCCCTGCCATGGTTCTTTGCTTCAAACTCCATTGTTTTGACCCCCGATCATTTCTAACTCATTCAAGACATCACCAAATCACTCCATAATATTGTTAATCTTACTCCTTGAGTTCGTTGAGTGTCCTTTGCATCCCTCGCCCTTGTTCGATAAGTTTTGACGTCGATTAACATATGAACTTCGATTGAATTGAAATGACACGTTATGAGAACATGAGACGTTTGGATCTTTGTTGACACAACGAGAACATTCGGGGCCCATCGACGGGTGGGTGCCTGGCAGGGGATATCAGGGTCCCATAATTAGCCTGGCAGGAGCTTATGCTCATATCGAACATTCAAGGCCTAACCTTTTAGGTGGGTGCTTGGCAGGGGATATCAGGGTCCCATAATTAGCCTGGCAGGAGCTTCATGACACATACGACGAGATGGTTTTGGACGCATGGAAGGTGGGAATGGTTTTAGTGTGAGTTAAGCAGTGATCGTCGAGTTGTTGTTTCGAGATTAATAAGTAAAGAGTGTTGAGTTCCGTTTTGACCTTGGTTAGGTTCCTATTCCTTGATCATCTTTGCATTTCTTTTGCATATAATGTTAGTGTAGAATTTCCTACTGGGCTAGTGTAGCTCAAGCCTATTATCATTTTCAGGTACCGACGCCGGACAATAGCATGCATGCTTAGAGTGCTTGAATGTGATCATTATTTTGAAAGCTAACATTGAAGAGTTACTTAGGCGTCTTTGTAAATCTCTTTTGAAGATGTATTTGTAACTTTATTTGTAGATCTTTGACGATGGAATATTGTAACCCTTAACTCTCGAATATTCAGTACTTATGTTAATTTGGGCCTTGGAGTCAAAGGTGTAATATTTTGGGAATTCTACTTTATTTTGGATATCGTAAGGATTATGGCGAAGTTTATTTATGGAAATCATTTATATTTATGTTAAAAATCGAGGGCGTGACAGTATTATCGTTTAGAGTCCATTAATGGACAAAGATACCCTGTTATTACACCTGTTGTTTACTCTCGTCGTCTCGCGCTCACCTCAATCTCTCCGAGAAAAATGATAGCTACAGCCCAACCTCCAAGATCATACCTAGCTCTTCTCTGCTAGACTGCCACTAAATCTTTCACTTCGATCTCCCAATCGCTAATAGAGACACAAACTTCTACTTCGTTGGAGTTCCGTTACCATCGACGGAGCTCTCAAACTTGGGACGGTATTTATCTTCTCAAGAAAGAGCGATTCAGCTCTCCTCTCCACACTCAATTCCGCCAGCGTTCCGTTACCGACGACGGAGCTCTCAAACTTGGAGTACATTATGGATTTATTGGTTTCTAGTTCTACTTTTCCTTGTATTTTACAGGATTTGCTAAAATGTAACTCTTTATATTTACCTTTTAAGCATAAGCAATTCATATATGGATCTGGCTTGGGTTGACCGTTGATTTTACAAGCAGCTGTAAATGGATATAGGAGGAAAGAACAGTGCGGAGTAGTATGGGTTTAGAGAGAGAACAATGCAGAGATGACTTCACCTTTGTAGACGCCACTAACAATTTGTGTGTGAGATATTAGGTCATTTAAAATTTTAAAAAATTGATTGAAGATGAAAAAAATTTAAAAAGTATTATCTTTAGTGCTTTTAGAATAATCTAATTTGAATATTTACCAATTTTGTTCATAGTATTATAGCAATGATGAAAAAGCTTTAAAAAATAATTACAAATCTATAATACCCTTTGTATTTGGCAAAAAGAAGAAAGTCAAACTCACTCTTAAAATTAAAAAATAACAGTGATGAAACTTGTCATTCATAATCTGATATTAAAATATATCTTGAGCTAGCTTATGACGACAAAAATCTCATTCCATAAAAGCTACAGATAATTCCATCAAAAAATTAGAATAATAACACATATTATTAGTCCTTCAAAAGTTGTTGTCGGATACGAATATAACATGTTTCAACAAAAAAAAATTGTTGTGCTAGCAAAAATTAAATTTGTTCAAATAAATTTTAGAAACTATAAGAGTACAAAAAGTTGAAAGACCATAATTAATATTGAAGAAACTAATTTGGAAATGTGAAAGAGATGCAAACACATAATATATAAAAAAAAGTTCACAATTTCACTCAGAAATGCAAAGTGGTGCGGTGGATAGGTATCCTATACAAAAGAACTAAGGTTCAAGTGCTGGGAGCGGCAAAAAAACGTAGAGATATTGTTTAATTTTTGGATTTATTTTAGCGAGGAAAGTTTTTCCTCGCCAATTACTGCTGGTAGTAGTAAATTCACAGCTTTTAGCGACGAAAAATTTCCTCGCAATTGTATCAGAATAGGCGAGGACATTTTTTTCCTCACTAAAACCTTTTGCGACAATGTTTCAGCGAGGAAAACTAGCGAGGAATTTCCTCGCTAATACGTTTTGCGAGGAAATCAGGTGCTTTGGCGAGGAAACTAAATCTTTGCTATAGCCCTTTCGTGTTGGAGTGGATACTCCGACGACTGAGTGGTAACCGAATCAACCTTGGAGACAAACACCGACACAACCTCCAGCACCGGTGAGACGGCGAATTTGTCTTAAGGGCACCATGGATCCGTAACACGGGTCTCAATTTGCAGTTTCTTGTTCCTTAATACAATTTATGTTTATGTTTCATATCCTGTAATTCCAATTTCATGTAATTATTCTGTTCAATTTGTAAATTTCAAAAAATAGTAAATTCGATTATTGTTTTTCTACACTATTTTTTCCTACAAGATTTGAATGCTCCAACCCTTGCATATTTTGATATCTCATCAAATCTAAGAATTAAAGAATTCCAAGCATATCCCCGAAAGCTTCTTTTGAAAAATTCACTCTTTTACTTGATTTGATGAGAAATTGGGTTCTCCTCAATTTGATCAGTATCTGTTTCCCATTTTTCTGCCAGGTAAGAGTGAGCGAAAAATTCAATGGCGTATGCGTGGTGTGAGCACGGGCGTGCCAGGACTTGTCACGTCCAACGTAGGGAAGACGTGAGAGCGCCTCGATGTGACTTCGTACGTCAGAGCGATTGCGTGTGACCCAAACTGTGAGGCTACAAATAGGTTTGTGGTTTTGCCACAACGAGCGTGGACTTAGAATTTTCCAACTGCGTGAGAAAAATAACAAAGGTAAAAGGAACTTTATTATATCGGAATAATAAAGTTGGCGTATAATGAAAAGATAAAAACCCGAATTACTTGAAGAAGTAATTGAGTTGGTACAGGAAAAGTAACTATAGTTGCTTCGCTGGGAAGACTTTGATTTAAGTGCTAAGTTTGATTGATTTGGGAACCCTTTTTTTCTTCTAGTGAACTTATATTTACAGGCAAAGAACATCCATGGTTTTGCATGAGATGGATTTTTCCGCCCTTCTCTTATGATGACAAGTGGCCCGAGTTGGCTTCAAATGCTGCCAAGTGTCTGAAATAACTTTCCACTACTTTGAGGTGACGGTTTGCAATAGTTGTGGACATTCCCCACATGTATCTTCTTGATCATGGACAGTTGAGAGAAGTTATACAAAGTAGTGGGCCTTCCCACTTCCCTTCTTTCATGGGCTACCAAACAAAACAAGCCCATTTGACCAAGTCAAATGGCAATGTGGCACTCATTCCCCCTTATTTACTCTGTTTTTCCTCGTGGAGCTCTCTCAGAGATTTTAATTAATAGGGGATCTTCTCAGCCGGTCCTGTCAAAGTGAAATGTGTCCCTCCAAGTCCTTGCTGACAAATGCACACAATAATTTTCCCATAAGGTTCTTTCCTCACGCGCGCGCTCATCCCTTCTGTCCCTCTCTCTTGTTCTGTCCTCCACGTAGTACTCCTCTACTTTACTCATTACAATCACTCCGCTTGGTTCTCAACTTTGAGAGTAACTTTTAACTCTCAGCACAATTTTTAATAAATCTCTCTCTACTCATTATCACGCAACTTTCAAAAATAACTTTCTAAGATGTAAACCAAACAAAGTGAGTATTTTTTTTCTCTCCTCCTCGCTTTGTCTCACACGCACCACCTCTCCTTCTCTCTCCACTCTCCGTCCCAATTTAATTGTCATTTTTGAGAGTTCGTGTCACTTTTCAATTAATTATATCTTGTAATTTATAATATTTTAGGTGATTTCAAAAACATTAAATTATAGAACAAATCGAGATCTATCAAATAAGAACCAAATTGGATATAAAATTCATTACCACTTTAAATATATAACTAATTTTTTAATCCAATTAGAATAGAACTGGAACAAATAAATTGGGATGGAGTACATCACATGCACAATCCTCTCTCTCTCTCTCTCTCTCTCTCTCTCTCTCTCTCTCTCTCTCTCCCCCTCCCTTTTTACTCCATTTTAAAGCTTAAAATTTTATTATATTCATAATTTTTTTTGTTCATATCTTTTTTTGTAAAATTTTATATATTTAAAATCTACTTGTAAAGATCTAAATAATTAGACCAATATTGAATATAAAATTATAAAAAAGATAAAAAAATTATTTTTCAATGTCTATTTTATTTTGAACTTCACAATTAAAAGTGTTAGTGACAATTTGTAGTGTTTATCTCTTCCAAAATTCATAATTAGCTATATTAAATTCACGAATAAGAGTATTAATTAACACTGTTAATTCATAAATAAGAGTGTTAATTAAGTGTTAATTTACATTTAATAATATTTAATTACTTCATTCGTCTCTAAATAAATATCTGATTCACAAACTTAGGCCTTTAAAAATATGTATTTATTTCATTAAAAAATTCAAACTTGTTTTACAACTTGAAAGAATTTATTGATGTCTATTCATTTAAAAAAAAATTTTATAACAAATAAATATTTACAAAAGAAGTTATAAGGCTTATTAGATTTTAGGTAGAAAAGTAGGAGAGAGAGAGAGAGAGAGAGAGAGAGAGAGAGAGAGAGAGAGAGAGGGAGTGTTTGTGAATGCACAGAATGGTGTCAGGTGTTCTGTGTGTGCACATGCACATGGGGTGAAGAGAGAGACACAGAAAGAAAAAGGAAACAGGATCCATTTCTGGGTGCGCGCGCGGGATTGTTTTTGCATGGACCTAGTGGGCTATTGACTTTATGTGGAAAGGATTCCATGGACTACGAAATAGATAATTGAGACCGACGCAACCTTTTCTCTAAGTAAAAAGGCAGTGGGCCTATTACAGATAATAGGCCTTGTTTTCATCATGCCATCCGGATGGGCCTCAATTTGGTTCACAAGTCCATAATTTCAAATTATAACCAAATTGAATTAAAATAATTGTTTAGGCCCAATCAATATTGTCTTGGCCTGATCAATTTAACCCAACACATCTCTATTTTTTGGCCCAATTTAATTAATTAATAATTAAATGGCACTCCAAAGCTTGTCTAGGATTGGTGCAAAAAACGAGTGTAAACAATACCAATTTAGTGAAAAGTTGGAGCCCCTTATCATCAAATATTTCACCAAATTTAAATTTTGAGTTGGTAAACCAAGAAAACCAAAATAAATTGAAAGAGAAGGGGCACAGAGTACTGTAACCATGTTTGGGGAGGAGCAAAGATTATTAGAGTTGCTTGATGTACAGGACACAAACTAGAATAGAGCAAACTGGGGGTGCATGGTTTTTTTTTTTTTTTTAATCGGTAAAACTAACATTTTATTAAGGAAAAGGGGAGAAAAATCCAACAAAAAAGTTGAATAATACAGCCAGTTGGGACAAGCCCAAACACACCTAAAAGGGCAAAGCCCCAACATTAGTGGGCCTAAAGTGCCCAAATAACTGGGGGTGCATGTTGTCCATGCGTGTTGGGCCGATCTCGGTCGTCTATGCCAAGCAATAGATGGTTCAGATTGTATCTCGGCCGAACATATCTCGACCATCCATTGTTGTTCGACTGAGATGCATTCTGACCCGTTCATTGCTTGACATGTATGGCCGGGACAACATGCACGAATAGAGCTGACTCGTGGACAATATAACATCATTACATCATATTCTTTAACGTTGTGCATTTGAAAAGTCTATCAACTATATAAAAGCTACCATCAATTATTTGGTCCACCTTAATGATCGGAATTGATGAGTTTTTAAAGTTCGTTGGGAACATTCTCATTGAAAATCGAAATCAATTTGACCAAATGAGTCTGAGAAAGCTAATAGTTGCTAGTCCTCTATGAGATTGTAATTTTGAATCCCAAATAGGTCAAAAAATAACTGTTTGTTCTCATCGAAGGTATTGTACTATTGTTCAACAGTTAAGTTCAGGACAAGCGATTATCAAAAAAACATTATGATATCTTTATGGATCGGACTCCTTTCAAACTACGAAGTTGGCATCTGCCCTTTGAGCTTATTGGGCCACTCAGTTATGGGTCTGCTACAAATCGGCTTAAGTTCTTGAGGAATTTGGCCCAATGGTCCTAAGGATATGCGGCCGCAGCGTCCAGGAACTAATTGAGACTTCTCCCACAACTCGATTGGATTTAGTATGCATGTCTTCTGATATCCTACAGTTATATAAAAAGGAGAGTTTCGGTCTACAAACTTTCCAACAGTTATTTTTATTTATTTATTTATTATTTATTATATTTATTTATTTTTTATTTTTATTTTTATTTTTTTAATTTATTATTATTATTATTATTATTATTATTATTATTATTCCTCTATAAGAAGAGGGAGTTTTGGCAATTTTTTTCGCTTGGCAATTTTTTCAATTTGGACCAATTTAACCCTTGATTTGGATGAATGTTTTGTTGGGATGTTGGGGCAATTGGTCATTTTGCTTGTGTCATGTAGTGAGTTACGTGTCATGTATTGGGTTAAGGCATTGGACAGGTGGATTTGGAGGGGTTTACATCAGAAGAGGAAGATTATTCTGAACATATGATTCTAAAGGTTCGTAATTAACTTTTGTCTCTAAAAGTCTCATAATTAAGTGTCTGCTCTTTATTTAGGTTCTTACGGAGCAGAAACGTGATTATTAGAGTCTTGAAGACAATAGTTAATTATCTCTTTTTAGAATAATATGATTAGAATAATAAGATTTTCGCACTTGTTAAATGGATTAAAAATTAGAGCACTTAATTTAGACCGTTTATATATTAAAAAATATGGTTAAAAAATTAATTGCTCTAATTTTTAATTAGTTTGAATCAGTACGAAGATCTTATTATTCTGATCATATAATTCTAAAGAGGCATAATTAAATTTTATCTCTATGGCTCTTATAATTATATTTCTGCTTCATAGGATTGCAAACTTAAAAGATTTTTTTTTTTATCCCAAACGGTACCGTTTTGAGAGTTTGAGAGTCGTTTGAGAGTGGCGGGGGCGGGGGGCGGGGCGACGCCCTTCCTCCTCCCCCAGGCACTCTCTTCCTCCCCCCTCCCCCCTCTCTCTCTCTCTCCCCTTTCTCTTTTCTCCCCCTTTCCCTAGACTCGTCTGTGTTTCTTTCATCGTTTTTTTTTTCATTGTTTCTCCTCCCTGCCTTGTCTATCCTCGGTCGTCGTCCCAAATCACCGGTTACCACATGTGGGGTTAACTGAATCCTAACTGTTGGATTCAGTGGCAGCCGGTGGTGGCGAGGTAGTAAGGATCCCGCCGCTCTCGTTATTGGACGATTGCGAATCTGGCCTAGCGGTGTTGTGGGTTCTTTTGGCTGGAGGTGTGGGCGTAGAGGTTCGGGCGGTGGGGCATTTCAGGTGGCTCTATTGTTGTTGTAGGGAAGTGCTTTGTGGCTGTGTGGCGGTGGCAAAGGCGGATGATCAGTTTAGGGTTAGATTTTGGTTCTTGGTTTGAGCCAACTGGCCCATGAAGTTTTAGATGGAAGCGGGGGCTCTGCTGCGCGCAAGGCACAGTACCCCCTACCCCAATTGCCAAACGGTAACGTTTGGGATAAAAAAAAAATCTTTAAGTAATCTATTTACAATCCTATAGAGCAGAAACGTGATTATGAGAGTCATAGAGATAAAATTTAATTATGTCTCTTCAGAATAATATGATTAGAATAATAAGATCTTCATACCGGTTCAAACTGATTAAAAATTGGAGCAGTTAATTTCTTAACCATATTTTTTTAATATATAAACCGTCTAAAAAATTTAAAAAATTAAGTATTTCAATTTTTAATCCGTTTGAACAAGTGCGAAGATCTTATTATTCTGAACATATGATTCTAAAGGTTCGTAATTAACTTTTGTCACTAAAAGTCTCATAATTAAGTGTCTGCTCTTTATTTAGGTTCTTACGGAGCAGAAACGTGATTATTAGAGTCTTGAAGACAATAGTTAATTATCTCTTTTTAGAATAATATGATTAGAATAATAAGATTTTCGCACTTGTTAAATAGATTAAAAATTAGAGCACTTAATTTAGACCGTTTATATATTAAAAAATATGGTTAAAAAATTAATTGCTCTAATTTTTAATTAGTTTGAACCAGTACGAAGATCTTATTATTCTGATCATATTATTCTAAAGAGGCATAATTAAATTTTATCTTTATGGCTCTTATAATTATGTTTCTGCTTCATAGGATTGCAAACTTAAAACATTTTTTTTTTATCCCAAACGGTACCGTTTTGATCGTTTGAGAGTGGGGGGGGGGGGGGGGGGGGTGGGGGCGGGGGGCGGGGCGACGCCCTTCCTCCTCCCCCAGGCACTCTCTTCCCCCCCCCTCCCCCCTCTCTCTCTCTCTCCCCTTTCTCTTTTCTCCCCCTTTCCCTAGACTCGTCTGTGTTTCTTTCATCGTTTTTTTTCATTGTTTCTCCTCCCTGCCTTGTCTATCCTCGGTCGTCGTCCCAAATCACCGGTTACCACATGTGGGGTTAACTGAATCCTAACTGTTGGATTCAGTGGCAGCCGGGTGGTGGCGAGGTAGTAAGGATCCCGCCGCTCTCGTTATTGGACGATTGCGAATCTGGCCTAGCGGTGTTGTGGGTTCTTTTGGCTGGAGGTGTGGGCGTAGAGGTTCGGGCGGTGGGGCATTTCAGGTGGCTCTATTGTTGTTGTAGGGAAGTGCTTTGTGGCTGTGTGGCGGTGGCAAAGGCGGATGATCAGTTTAGGGTTAGATTTTGGTTCTTGGTTTGAGCCAACTGGCCCATGAAGTTTTAGATGGAAGCGGGGGCTCTGCTGCGCGCAAGGCACAGTACCCCCTACCCCAACTGCCAAACGGTACCGTTTGGGATAAAAAAAATCTTTAAGTTATCTATTTACAATCCTATAGAGCAGAAACGTGATTATGAGAGTCATAGAGATAAAATTTAATTATGTCTCTTCAGAATAATATGATTAGAATAATAAGATCTTCATACCGGTTCAAACTGATTAAAAATTGGAGCAGTTAATTTCTTAACCATATTTTTTTAATATATAAACCGTCTAAAAATTTAAAAAATTAAGTATTTCAATTTTTAATCCGTTTGAACAAGTGCGAAGATCTTATTATTCTGAACATATGATTCTAAAGGTTCGTAATTAACTTTTGTCTCTAGAAGTCTCATAATTAAGTATCTGCTCTTTATTTAGGTTCTTACGGAGCAGAAACGTGATTATTAGAGTTTTGAAGACAATAGTTAATTATCTCTTTTTAGAATAATATGATTAGAATAATAAGATTTTTGCACTTGTTAAATAGATTAAAAATTAGCGCACTTAATTTAGACCGTTTATATATTAAAAATATGGTTAAAAAATTAATTGCTCTAATTTTTAATTAGTTTACACCAGTACGAAGATCTTATTATTCTGATCATATTATTCTAAAGAGACATAATTAAATTTTATCTCTATGGCTCTTATAATTATGTTTCTGCTTCATAGGATAGCAAACTTAAAAGAGTTTTTTTTTATCCCAAACGGTACCGTTTTGAGAGTTTGAGAGTCGTTTGAGAGTGGGGGTAGGGGCTACTGTGCCTTGCGCACAGCAGGCCCCCGCTTCCTTTTAGATTGCATTTTTTGGGGTCTGATCTTTTGGGTGTTTTTAGTCTTAGTTCTAACTGGTTTTTTTTTATTCAGCTCTTGGTTAAATTCTCCATATGTTCCCTTTGTCGTGTTTATAGTGAAATTTTGTTACCTATCAAAATGAAAAGTGTAAGAGCATCCACACTAGAGTAGCTAAACTACCATGTACTTCATTTTAACGGAGGCGGGGGGGCTGCTCCCCCCCTTGCAGCTCGCCTTGCTGCTGCCCGGCAAGGCCGGGCCCACTCCGGTCTCGCTATGATGATCGGAAATGTTCACTTTGTAGAGCTCGTCGAGTAGAACAACCATGAGAAAAATCAGCTTGATTGGATATCATTAAGTACTTGATCGGAACCTTTTTATCTTCAAAAGAATGGATCCGAAACACTGAATCAAAACCTTGTAACCCATGGACCGAGAGTTATATGGTCTCCGATCAGGTACTTAATGATATCCAATCAAGTTGATTTTTGACATGGTTGTTCTACTCGACGAGCTCTACAAAGTGAACGTTTCTGATTATCGGAGCGAGACCGGAGTGGGCCCGGCCTTGCTTGGCAGCAGCAAGGGGAGCTGCAAGGGGGGGAGCAGCCCCCCGCCTCCCATTTTAACAAGCAAAATGGAAGAAACACCCTCACATCAGCCTCTTTACTAGTGGGGACCACTTGCCAAAGTTTTAGTTTTACAACAGTTCCTCTTTATCTTAAGAGAGGCACTGTTCATCTATTAAATATTTTTATATTAATTTACTTTGTCTCACCCACTCTTTTTATTTATTTTCAATCCGGCACTATTCATCCATGGGGACAACTTTATTAATATTTAATTGAGTAGAGAGTGAGGGTAAAGAGTTTGATGCAATAAACATTTGAAAAGTGAGTAGCTAAAGTAATAAAGTGAATTTTTAAAATGTAATTGGTCCAAAATTTATAAAGACCGATGCAAATGCCCTATGTGGCGACATAAATGGAGAGAGAGAGAGAGGGAGGGTGAGCGAGCGAGTGTGTAAGGGAGAGAACGAAAATACTGTAAGTAGTCCATGTAGTACGGCGCCGTCTGTAAATACAATAATATAAAACTATATCACCCCAAGTCCCCACTATGGAGACATGATAATGAATTTTTCCCGCCTTTCATGGAGACAGAGAGAATATAGAGATCTAGAAAGAGATAGAGAGCTTGGACCCCACTGAATGAATGAACACTTTTATCATCCAACATTGGATGGCAGTGGCAGAGGTTTTCTGGACCTTAATCTGTCAAAAACAACGCCCCCCCTCTCCCAGGACGATAGAGTCAGGGCATGTTCGTTTTTGTCATTATTTAATTATTTTTTGTATCACATGATTTATCGTCAATTTTTTAAAAATTATTGTATCCTCACGATAAGAGAAATTTAAAAAGTAAAAATTTTGACCGAAATCTAATTTTTTTTTAATAAAGTTTTTCGGCTTTATTCAAAAAAAGGATTTTGGTCAATTTTTTTTACTTTTTAGATTTCTTTTGTCGCGAGGATACAATATTTTCAAAAAAATTGATGATAAGCCAAGTGATACGAAACGAATTTAAATAAAGACAAAAAATAAGCCATTTGGCATATTTAGCCGAATGGCTCCTTACACTCCCTCATGGGTGCAGATCCAGTCCAGTCTTCAATGGACCAGTTTGGTCCAGTTAACGGTTGGGATTGATTGTACAAAATCCAATGCTTCACATGCTGCCACGTCAAGTATTACTTTTTGCTCTAAAAAAGGCACGGAACGGAAGTTATGCCAGAGTTAAGCTTCTCTGGCAAAGCTGGTTTAAGTTCTCTTTGAATTCGATTTGATGAGCTTTTTAAAAGCCATGCCATATGCTTCGCATTTGTGCTGATCATTGGATCAGCTCTGTCACGAACGTGCATAGACTTCGTTTAATTTCTATTTTGGGAGGACCATTCTGTTCCAGTTCGAGTAAATAGTACCCATAGCCTTTTTTTTATTGACGGTCCAAACATGGTCTTAGCTAGGTTTTCCCTGATTGAATATATAGAGGCCCCCCAGTCAAAAAAAAAAAAAGAAAAAATATATAGAGGCCCCAAAATTGCAAGTGCCAGTGGGATTCTGAGTTATACTTTCTTTTTTTTTTGGAATGGGTGACTTTTAGAAGTCTTCTCTACAATCTCCGTACATAGCCAGAATTTTTCTCCACTGTACCAACGACCCTCCATTTATTTCTTTTTCGGCCTGGTAAAAGGCATGTCATTCGTGCTTGAATTAATTAAGGAATTCGCAAAAATTGATTTCTTGCTGTAGCCTAATTTCAAAAATTGAATCTTGATTAATTGTGTAGGGTGCAAACCCCAACCAACCGGACTACTCCATGCAGGGACGGAGCCAGGATTTGGTATTAGTGATGGCGAAAAGTATACTAAAAATAAAATAAAATAATGGACCACAATATGTATAT
Source organism: Rhododendron mucronatum var. ripense (assembly GCA_019656295.1). Classification (NCBI taxonomy): domain Eukaryota; kingdom Viridiplantae; phylum Streptophyta; class Magnoliopsida; order Ericales; family Ericaceae; genus Rhododendron; species Rhododendron mucronatum. The sequence continues at coordinate 255,529 of BPLT01000220.1, read as the reverse complement.
TTTTCAAGAACATACTAAAATTTATAATAAATGATGTTTGTCATATATATGCACATACAATACCAAGAAATAGGAATAAGGGGTGTTTTTGGTCCTCACCTGCACAGGCATGAGAGCGTCAGAGTGAGTTACGCCGCATAAAAGTCTTTGCTTTAATTAATTAATTAAAAGGGTTAATTCCATTTTACCCCTTTAACTAGCACACTTATTTCAATTAACCATGTTCAACTAGGGGGGTGATTAAAACCAGGACAAAACCCATATAGACAGTTGATCATTTAGACCAGTGGCGAAGCTAGGATTAAGAATCCAGAAAGGCCGAGTTATAACGAAAAAAAATTCCAACGTCAAACATCTCTCTATTCCTAACACAACAAATAAGTAAAATAAACAACTAACAATATCCTTGCACTCCATCGTCAAAGGATAAGTCAAAATACATTTTATTAAGATTGATTATCCATCAAATAGAACAAAAGTAATTTAACAATCTATCAAAGTGGAACTGAAGTGTTTACAAATCAAAAAAATCATCTAAGATTGATTGACACTAGACTAAATTGCATCTCAATTTCCCTTTCGATATATACAATCACTTGTCTGCTAAAATTCAATACTTAGTCGAGAAATTTCAAGCCAATTCAATCAAAGAAAAAACACGAAAAGTAACAGGAGTCACTGAGTTCGTTAGTCGTCAAAAACGATGGAAGGAGAAGGGAGGGTTTATTTTGAAAGCTTTGTTTTATTTTTTCAAGAGTAAAGAGAAATTTGGGGTCGGGGTTGGGCCCCACCGAACCCCTTAATACCTCCGCCCCGGGACAGCTAGGGTTTTGTGCATGCGCGAGAGAGAGAGAGAGAGAGAGAGAGAGAGAGAGGTGGTCCTAAAGTGCTGCCGGACTCAGTTAGTAATGGACGAGACTTGAGAAAATGGGACACAGTACTTACTACAGTATTATAGAGAGAGAGAGGTGGTCCTAAAGTGCTGCCAGACTCAGTTAGTAATGGACGAGACTTGAGAAAATGGGACACAGTACTTACTACAGTATTATACATAATCCTGCCTAACCGACATTTCATTTGTTTCCTGTTTCCATCCCTCCAACCAAACCAACAATTCCGCCACCCACCCACCCACCCTCTCTCTCTCTCTCTCTCTCTCTCTCTCTCTCTCTCTCTCTCTCTCTCTCTCCAGATTATACTTCAAGTACTTCACATGCATGTTTATCTATTTTGATTATAATTCAAACTCTAGCTACAATTCGCAATCGCGAATTAATCTACAATAACAAATGAGTACCAAAAATCATCTTAAATTCTCCTGAAGGTCCTCTCGACCTAGAGTCAGTGGGGTAATAAAGGACCATCAGGGCACGTGCCAACTGCATATTTTATTTTTAATTTCTCGGTTTTAGATTTTACTTATACTAAATAATTATCAGTGTTTCGATAATTCATTTTGTCGCGGTCGCACAAATACGCACATATCCAAGGATGTTTTGGTCCCTCAACGAAAATGGGATGAACCATTAATTCATTTCGTGAACTTTAATTTTTTATTCATTCCCAATAAAATCAAGTCAATTGCACATTCATAAATGCTTGATCATATCACATACGAATAAATTTTTTTTTGCATGAATTGTTTAAAATCAAGCCGTACAAGGAATGCTTTTTCATCATCGAAGTAAAAACCCAAGGTAGACTATGCGGACTTGAATAATTTTCATCTACTTTTGAGGTTGGTGAACAAAATAGCACCCTACACAAGCTTGAAACTTTCCTTCCTTTTTCATGCGTCAAGACACAAGTCACCGTCGCATCACCCACAATTATCAAGTCATGGGTGTATTGTTGTCGGAGCTTAGCAAGTTCTTATTTCATGGTGCCTCCACCAATACAAAATCCTAGTTTCGTCACTGCCTACATTCTTGTTTAGAGGGGGTGTTAATATGTAGTAACAATCATAACTTCTTCTTTTTTACTTGCTAAGGCTCGTGATCAAGCTCAAATTCGATTTAAACCTAAGCAAGCTTGGCTCGTCAAGTTTTTATTGTGCTCGAGCTTGCCTAAAACTCATCTCGATTTGGCTCATTTGCAGCCATATTTACAATTGTCTTTCTCAATTTCCCTTTGTTGTAACCTAAAACCTTAAGGGCTTGTTCGTTTGGATCAGGAACTCAAAACCCCTGCGCAGGTCCTTAATAAATTTTATCTAATTATCTCTTTCCATTCATTACTCTTAAAAACATCCATAAAAACCCAAACAGAACAGGGTCTAAGAGTTTAGTGGTATCGAGGTATCATCCCGTAGTGCCCAACACTTTTTTTTACAATACATTCTTGTGGAGTTTATATATTTAGTAGAGAGCTCCACACAAAAGTGTAGCAGAGAAGGGTATTGGGCACCCCACATGGCGGTGCCCCCACCCAATAATTTTTCACTATAAAGAGAACAAGGAAGTAGAAAATCATTTCATCTTTCTGAGGGATAGCTTCAAAATTTTGGTTTAGCGGTGACAAAAATGTGAAGAATTCTTATATTCATATATATATATATATATGTATATATATGTATGTATATAAAGCTCTATATAAAATAAGCATATTAAAGATTTATTGGGCCAAGTTTGTTTTGTTTTGTTTTGTTGAATTATATTATCTATTTACTCACAAATTGAGGTAAACTTTCATTTACTTTTGCTACGGATGAATTATCGTGTGCCAACATACTAAACAAAAGTTTAATTATGTGCGTAAAAATACAAAATTTTAGTGCACCCTCTAAACTCAGGCGAACCCCTCAACACCATGTGAGCCGCTTACTCTCTTTCTCTGGTCCAAGTCCAACCCACCCGACAAAAGACCGACGCCCATAAATTGGAGGCTCTAGTGTTCTGGGTTAAAAACCAAAGAGTGAAGAATTGAGAGAGAGAGAGAGAGAGAGAGAGAGAGAGAGAGAATATGGAGTGGAATCACGGGAGTTACCTAAGACCAGTACCCCCTTTTGTTTCTCCCTCATATAATTCCATGGGTTTTCTCTACAACTACTATGACCACTACCCAGGTAATAATAATACTATTATCACTCATCATCTCTTGTTTTGGTTTTCTCTTCTCTTTTTCCGATTTTTGATAAGTTGAAAAAAAGCATTTGCATGGCTCATAATATCAGCTAGATATATAGACCTCATGATTATTCCTAAAATCTCAGACTTTCTTTCTAGTTTCAATTACTTCATGCGCATAATATGTCCGAGGTTCAGATTCAAAAGAAATTGCAAAAAGTAGTAAAGAAAGAAAGAACCTTTTTAAAAGCTGGAATACTGCTTTTCAACTTCTGGGGTCAGTAAATCCGTACACTGGTATATATACAGTGAGAAAATCTTTTTAACTGCTGTAGTCGTGAATAGTTATTTACGGAGTCAATTGCGATCGTCTAAAAGCATTTTGGTTTTTTGGATGGTCCGGATGTTGATAAAACTTTTCTGGAGGAGAGTGAAACTTTTCTGGTTAAAATCCGAATCGCCCAGAACACTTTTGAATGGTCGCGATTGGTTGTTGATGTAAATAACTTGTTCACGGCTATAAGTTTCTCTCATATACATATATGTGTACATTGACTTAATGGGAGAAAGAAGCTACAAAGATTGATCAGTAAACTTGTTAATGGAAAGAAAAAGGTTAAAGGGCCCATCGGGAGGTTTATGATTTGACTTACAGGCTTAAACATGATGACGTATCCGGCGGTGGTGGGGCAAGGGTCGTCGGCGCACGCAATGGGGAGTGGATCAATGAAAGATGTGATGATGATGAATGGGCATGCCAATGGGAATGCTCGTGATCAGATGGGGGATCAGAAGAAGAAGAGGCTGAGCGCCGAGCAGTTCGACTCGCTGGAGAGTAGTTTTCAGGAGGAGGTGAAGCTGAACCCTGAGAGGAAGATGAAGCTGGCTACGGAGCTGGGGCTGCACCCGAGACAAGTGTCGATTTGGTTCCAGAACAGGAGGGCTAGGTGCAAGGGTAAGCAGCTGGGGCAGCTCTACGATAGACTTAAACACCAGTTCGAAGTTGTTTCTAATGAGAAGAAACAGCTCAAACGTGAGTTTGATGTTGTTTCTGGGGAGAAAAAGCACCTCCAAGAGGAGGTCTCTCTCTCTCTCTCTCTCTCTCTCTCTCTCTCTCGTTATGAGCTTAGTTTCACGCTTGCGCTCTCATTTACTCAAGTGTGTTATATGGCTAATTAGGTTAATATCAATGCCCGGCGTAAATATTTATGCACATAGATTTGAGCACAGATGCATCTAAAGCTTTCCGATGAACATGGATCGACCCTTCACTATTTTGTAGTGCTCACGTGCATTAGATGTTTTAATTCGCAAAGTATACATAAAATGTTTCTCGTAGTTTTGATTTCGATGTTCTAACATGTTTCTCTAGTTTGTCACGACTTTAATTAAGTCATTCTTCAGTGACTGGAAATTGCTCCCTTAGCAAGTAGTTCATGTGTGCATAAACTGTACAAACTACTTGAGTTATTGAAATTTATAACAGACACTCCTAATCACTTTGGACTTGGAGCATACATAACTACTGTAAATTTTCTCACTCCACAGAAGGGTTGATGCTTCTAGGATGCTAAACAAGTCTTAGGTTTAGGTCATTGAGGCTGCGCTCTTGTAAACTTACAAGTCTAAAACTTATTTTGGTATTTTTTACTTTTTGTAACCTTTTATTTTGTTTTTCGTCGTATTTTTGGGATTAATCGTTCATCTCAACGAGACGAATCAGAAAAGTATAAAAATATAAACTGATGTTGAAAAAATTTAAATAAGACAATTGTTTGATACTAAAGAGCTTTGATATTTCTTGTGAAAGAAATTGGTTTTTGGAAAACTTAACTTTATTAGTTAAGTCCACAAGTATAAATAAGTTAGAACAATGAGATAAGGATTACATTTGAAACCTTCAAAAACTAAATATATTATATCCTAAACTAAATATAACAACTTGAAAGTATGATAATTATCTTAAGCAACAACTTTATTATTCTTATCCTTTACGGATATTATATTTTTTCGTCTTTAGTGAATTTTTTTTTTCTCTCGTTCATATATTTATACTTTTTAGACTTCTCTTCTCGAGCCGGATGATTAAACCAAAATTTTTTATTGAAATCTAATAAAAATTCAAAAAAGACGAACAAAACACTCCAAACGAAGAAAATAATTAAGTTTAGAAGAACAAGACTTGACTACGGACCTCAAAAAACAGAGAAATAATAGCTATTAATTGCACACTGTTACTATTACGTACGCAACTTGAAGTTTCTAATGTAAGTTCCTGTCGGATGATCTGAAAAAATTAATAAAAAAACAGGTTTCGGCATTGAAGGCCATGATGACGGAAGTCACGGCAGCCATGAAGAATCATCACCAGGTGATGATCTCCACAGAGATCTCAAGTGAAGACACAGTGGAGAGCACGTCCGTAGGCAATCGGAGCTCGTTACAGTTGACTCCTCACCACCGCCACCAGCAGACTATCGCTTCTAATGAGGATCATCATCCGGTCAACAACTTTCACGCCTTCAGTATTGCCGATGACTACAATCCGGTGGAGGTGATGCCGCCGCCGCCGCCGCAGCAGCAGCTGGCCAATTACTGGAATAATGTTATGCCCCCTTCTTATTCTTAGATGTTTTTTCCTTAGCTTAATTAGAATATCTCTAACTTGGGGGTAGGACTAGGTTAACTAGCTTTTTATGCCTCGGGACAGATGGTTGGATACAGATCAAGAATCAAGATACTAATGTTTAATGTATGGGGGTCTCACAAATATCGATCGTGTGAGACCCATATACATCAAACGATTCGGATCTTTTCGAGTGAGATAAATCTGTGTCCAAACATCTGTGTCTGTAGCACAGATTTATATTAATTCCGTTTTAGCAGGATATGTTAACTATTTTTCCTATTTCCAACCCTTGTTTGTTGCTGTTTGTGTTAAAGTTTATTTCTATCTATCTAGTTGACATATATCTTGTTCAGTTAATGCTGGTTTAAGTACTCTTTGAATTCGATTTGATGAGCTTTTTATGCTGATCATTGGATCAGCTCTGTCAAGAACGTGCATAGTCCTCGTTTAATTGCTATTTTGGGTGGACCATTCTAGGTCTGTCGATACACCGGATTCGATCCAAAAAATCTGATCTAAATCGGATAATGTCGATCCGATAATCCGAATTCGGTGATGCAAATACGGATCGAATCAGATTAAATCTGTTATCAATCCAACTCCGAACTTTATTTTTTTAAATTTTTTTATAAAAAAGTATATTTTTTATTTTGAAAAAAAAATGTTTTAGAAGTTGTATTTTTTATTTTTTATTTTAAAAAAAAATTGTATTTTTTTGCTAAAATTTTTTAAGTACAAAAGTTTTCGGATCGGATCCGGATTTTTTGAATTCAGATCTGGATTACCATTAACGGATTCGAGTCTTATCGGATTCATATATTATCGGATTCGAATTTGTTGAATCCGGCCCATTGACAGGCCTAAACCATTCTATTCAGTTCGAGTACGTTCAAGTGGGAAAATAGTAGTACCCATAGCTTTTTTTTATTGACGGTCAAAAAATGGTCAGAGCTAGGTTTTCCCTGATTGCATAGAGGTCCCTTATTTGCAAGTGCCTGTGGGATTCAGAGTTGTACTTTTTTTTTTGGAATGGGTGACTTTTAGTAGTCTTCTAGTGCAATCTACATACATAGCCAGAATTTTTCTCCACGGTACCAACCCTCCATTAATTTCTTTTTGGGTCCGGTAAAAGGCATGTCATTCGCGCTAGAATTAGAGAATTCACAAAAATTGCTTTTTTATTGCAGCCTAATCCCAATAATTGAATCTTGATTAATTGTATAGGGCGCAAACCCTAACCAACCGGACTACCCCATGCAGGGACGGAGCCACGATTTAGCCTTAGTTGTGGCGAAAAGTATACTAAAAATAAAATAAAATAATGGACCACAATATGTATATTTTTCAAGAACGTACTAAAATCTATAATAAATGATATTTGTAATATGTATGCAGATACAGTAACAAGAAAAAGGAATAAGGGTGTTTTTGGTCCTCAGTTGCACAGGCTTGAGAGTGTCCGAGTGAGTTACGCCACATAAAAATCTTTGCTTTATTTATTTATTAATTAAAAGGGTTAATTCCATTTTACCTCTTTAACTAGCACACTTATTTCAGTTAACCAGTTAACCACGTTCAACTTGGGGGTGTGATTAAAACCAGGACAAAACCTGTATAGAGGATTGATCATTTAGACCAGTGGCGAAGCTAGGATTAAGAATCCGGAAAGGGCAAGTTATAACGAAAAAAAAATTCCAACGCCAAACACCTCTCTATTCCTAACACAACAAATAAGTAAAAGAGCAAAGTCCACTTTCACCCCCTGTGGTTATCGTCATGTGCGGATACCCCCTTTGTGGTTTAAAACTGACCACATAACCTACCTGTGGTTTTAAAAATGTGCGGATAGACCCCCTGCCGTCATGTTTTCCATCCATATTAACGGAGGTGTATCTCACACATCTCTAGAATGTAATCTGAGTCGTTCATAATGTATTAAATAAAGAATAAAGTATCTCTGTAAAAAATCATCTCGATCAGGCATCAATAACCCAGTGATCTAATTTTTAGTAAATTTAAATTTGAAATTTTAATTTCATAACAAAATCGATTTGACCATGAGCTTTTCATTTTTTGATTGACTTGAATTTTGGCATAGACGTAGTATTCGTCAAAATTTACAATATCAACGGTTTGGATTCAATTTTTGGTATACAGGATGGTGTGGTTGGATTTAAAAAAGAAAAAGAATCAAGGGACGTGATGGGGGTATAACGTTCTTTTAATGTTGTGTCCGTTAATATGGATGGAAAACATGACGGCAGGGGGTCTATCCGCACATTTTCAAAACCACAGGTAGGTTATGTGGTCAGTTTTAAACCACAAGGGGGGTATCCGCACATGGCGATAACCACAGGGGGTGAAAGTGGACTTTCCTCTAAGTAAAATAAACAACTAACAATATCCTTGCACTCCATCGTCAAAGGACAAGTCAAAATACATTTATTAAGATTGATTATCCATCAAAGAGAACAAAAGTAATTTAACAATCTATAAAAGTGGAACCGATGTGTTTACAAATCACAAAAATCATCTAAGATTGATTAAGTTGTAAGAGGGGTACTTTGCGTCCTACCTCATCGGACTAATCTCCGGAGAGCCGTAAGGGGAGTACTAGTGGTCTCTTTCTTATGGTTATCTTGCCAACGCCGCAGTCGTTCTTTCAAAAGTGGTTTCTGCTGGTGGTGGTGGTGGCCGACTAATGGCTCCTCATCACAGACAAATGGGAAGAAATAGAGCTAATGCAGATAAGGAATTTGGAAGGATTGGATCAACAGGGGACAGAAATCGTGATGGAGGTTGGATCCCAGTTATAAGTAAGCATAGGAGGCAGATAGTATATGACTGCGTGGTCTCAGCCGAGTTGGCTATATCCAAAACTAATGGTGTATGGATTGAAGACAGGAAGGTTTTCGTCGAGACCGCGCCTTTTGACCAGAAAGGAAAGGAGCTTCTGAAGCACAATCCCAATAAGAATGCTTCCGGAAATATCGCAAACAAAGAGGTGATGGGAGAAAACAGAAATGAAAACTTTGGACCATTGAAGAAGTCTAGTACTGTGATGAAAGGAAATGGGGCAGAAAGAATGGGAGCTTCTTCAAGTGGTAATGTAATAATGTTGAAAAACCTATGCCCAGTTTGTCAAAGGAGATCATGGTGAGAAAGAAGAGCTGAGAATGGATCGAGGAAAGGAATAATCAATCGGAGCGAAAATTGAGTCTAGAACCGGTTGGCCATGGATGGCTTTACCGAAGCGCTGTGGCAAAACTTTCATAAATTAATTTCTATCAATGAGTTGAGGTCTCAAATGGAGAGGATGGGAGTCAATAACATTAATTATGATCAGAGCAATGGGTGGGAGATTGGTAATTTTAACTTGCAACGACAAAGGGGAGAAGGAAAAATTAATTCAATTAAACTGCTTGTAAAGATGGTTTTCTGAGGTTAAACCTGGCTGCTTGTATCGAAAGGTTCGCATGGCTGTGTTGTTATGGAATTCCGCTTAATTAATGGCTGGAGTAACAACTCATTCAAAGCAATTGGTGAACTTTGGGGTATCCACGGATGAAGTAACACTCAAACTTACATCAATCGTTTGCTCTGGCCAAAGTTTTGGTGGCCAATTCTGAGCTCAAGGAAATCGACGAATGGATCAATATTGACATTGAAGGTAAAAGTTACAGAATTAAGGTAATGGAGGATTCATGTGATCAATTATCAGAAGCGGAGAAGCAAATCCCCATGACAAACTCAGATTTATCTCAACCCCAAGAAGAAGAAGATGATGATGAGACCATGTTGATGGGCCTGGTATTAATGAAGCTATTTTACCACTTTAGCCCATGAAGCTAACCCAAAAATCGTGGGTCAGGTGCATAACGTATCGGATCCTAACTCGGCCCAAGAAAAGATGCAATATACTGAAGGTGGATGAAATAATGTGGGCCTTTCTATAGGCGGTGGTGGAGAGCAGAGTTCCACTGTACAATTTAGTGACTTAAATACCACCAAAACACATGGTTAATTTTCAGAGGGCATCTCACTTTCAAGGTATCAATTTGTCGGTGGAAATTACTCCGGGGCCATGCAGAAAAGGAGGAGAAGACATATCAACAATCTTTTCATGGTCCAATAGGAATTAGATCAAAACTCAGTGAATAGAGTTGATGTCACAGATTCTTCTTCTTCGTTATCATCAGAAGAAACTATCATCAACAACTCAGTACTGGGCGAAGAGATTAGAGGTACTATAGAATTTGGAGAAATTTTGGGGTTCAACTTCAAAAAGAATGATGAATTTGTTCTCAAAAGAATGATTGAATTGGAGGCAAAGCAGTACTCTCTCATGTCTGAGAGAGAGAGAGAGAGAGAGAGAGAGAGGGATGTGCTGCTCCAGATCAAAGCAAGCTCTCAGTTACCATGGTGGTGCATAGGGGGGATTTGAATGAAATCACAAAAATAGATGAAAGAGTGGGATGCACTAATGTCAACCGAGGTATGAGGGAATTCAAAGATTTTATTAACAATATGGAGCTGATGAATATGCCCATGCAGGGTAGAAAATCACTTGGATCAATTTTCAAGACCATGTGATCCACAGTCGGCTTGATAGATTCCTTCTATCTCAATCTTTTATTGACAGATTCAAGTTGGTGCAATGGGATCTCCCTAGACCCATCTCGGATAATCCCATCATGATTGCAGATGATTGTAGAGATTGGGAACCGATCAAACCCATTTCGATTTTGGATATTTGGTTAACTAACTCAAATTGTTTGAAAATAGCTAAAGAAGCATGGGAGAATTGTCAAGTGTATGGATGGGCAGGTTTTGTTATTGTCCAAAAACTAAGGGCTGTAAAAAATCGTTTGAAGCAATGGAATAAGGAGGAATTTGGAAATGTTTTCACAGCTCTTGAATCATGTCAAGAGCCAATTCACAAATTGGATCTCATGGCAGAAGACAATTAAGCAGCTTCACTCAGATGAAAAAGAACGCAGAAGTAAGGCCAAATATGAGTTTTGGAAATTGAAGAAAATGGTGGAGTCACTTTGGAAATAAAATATCCAGAGTATATTGGCTGAAGCTTGGTGATAAAAATACCAAGTTTTTCCAGATGATTGCTAACACTAGATTCAGGAGGAATTTGATGGGATCTATTAAATTCAACGGAAGAATGTTGGACGATCCAATTGAGATTAAAGATGCAGCGGTGGAATTTTTTAGTAACAATTTTCTGGAAGACATAGTAGATAGAGGATTCTGAGGGGGAATCTTCCCTAGAGTTCTCTCCGGTGATGAAGCACAAGAATTGGAAAAACCTTTTGATGAAAAGGAGATCTTAGAAGCAGTAAAGGATTGCAACAATTTCAAAACTCCAGGTTTGAATGGTTTTAACTTCTCTTTTGTTAAGAAAAGGTGGAGTTTTCTCAAGGATATGGTCTTTAAATTCTTTTCAAAATTTCATACAAATGGGAAAATAGTAGTACCCATAGCTTTTTTTTTATTGACGGTCCAAAAATGGTATTAGCTAGGATTTCCCTGATTGCATAGAGGCCCCTTATTTGGAAGTGCCAGTGGGATTCTCCGTTGTACTTTTTTTTTTTTTTTGGAATGGGTGACTTTTAGTAGTCTTCTTCTAAGTACAATCTATATACATAGCCAGAGTCACCGAGTTCGTTAGTCGTCAAAAACAATGGAAGGAGAAGGGAGGGTTTTGTTTGAAAGCTTTGTTTTATTTTTTCAAGATGATAGGCGCGTAAATGTTCACATTAGCGCCCCCTAATTTATCTTTGTTAACTCTATTTATATTGTTAATCGGAGCGCTAGCTTAATGCGTGATTTGTGTGTTGTAGGTATTTCGAGGTTATAACGTGTTAATGGGCGCCCCCTAATTATCTTTATTAAGTCTATTTATATTGTTAATCGGAGCTTAATGCGTGATTTGTGTGTTGTAAGTATTTCGAGGTTATAACGCGTTAATGGGCGACATTGGTTACAACTAGGGATGTATATAAATTGACCCGTTCGTAAATTGTTCGAAACTCGACTTTAAAAGGCTGGTTCGAAGTTGATTTGTCTACTAAATGAACTGAACAACCTCAATTTTAGGTTCATTTAATATGTTCAAGTGCCTTGAAAAGTGTTTAAAGTGCATCAAAAACTGTGTATTTTTTATACTCTTCTAGCCTTATTTTTTTTATATATGTTCAAGTGCCTTGAACTTAATTTTGTACAAAGCAAAATTTCATTTGCTGCTATAGACATGTACGATAGCATAAGTATATATCTTATTTTTTTTACTTGCTAAAAATCGTGATCAAGCTCAAATTCGATTCAAACCTAAGTAAGCTTGGCTCGTCAAGTTTTTATTGTGCTCAAGCTCGCCTAAAACTCATCTCGATTTGGCTCATTTGCAGCCATACTTTCAACTGTCTTTCTCAATTTCCCTTTGTTGTAACCTAAAACCTTAAGGGCTTGTTCGTCTGGACCGGCGACTCAAAACCTCTGCGCATGGTCCTTAATAAATTTTCTCTATTTATCTCTCTCCACTCATTACTCTTTAAAACGTTCCTCAAAACCCTAACCGAACAGGGTCGAATCCTCGCATCTGATCTGAAATGTTTCAGCTTATCGGATGTTCCTCCGGCGGTGGCCAGTGGTGGCTTGGGGTGTTGTTCTTTTGGAGGTGTTGTCTGGTGTGGTGGTGGTGGTAGTCTGATTGATGATGGCGGCGGTGGCAAAATGGGTGGAAAATGCTAGAGTCGTTAGGTTTTTAGTTTTGGGCTTCTTGATGTTGGGCCAGTTGTTTGGGCCTTTTTGTGCTTTACTTGTAATAATCTGGGTGTGTAGACCTTTGAGTATGGACTTTACTTTTATATTTGGGCTTTTAGGCCCCATGTATTTGGGCTTTACCTTTTAGGTGTATATACAACTTTTGGTTGGATTCCTCCTCCCCTTTTCTCTTAATAAAATTTATTTTGCCAATCAAAAAAGAAAAAACATCTCTCAAAACCCAAACCGAACAGGGTCTAAGAGTTTAGTGTTATTGAGGTATCATCCCGTAGTGCCCAACACCTTTTTTACATTACGTTCTTGTGGGGTTTATATATTTAGTAGAAAGCTCCACACAAAAGTGTGGTGGAGAAGGGTGTTGGGCACCCCACATGGAGGTACCCCCACCCAATAATTTCACTAAAAAGAGAACAAGGAAGTAGAAAATCATTTGAAGGCAGCTTCAGAATTTTGATTCAGTGGTCACAAAAATGTGAAGAATATATATATATATATATATATATATATATATATATATAAAATAAGCATATTAAAGATTTATTGGGCCTTGCTAGTTTGTTTTAATTGTTTTGTTGAATTATATTATCGATTTACTCACAAATATGAGTGCCGACATACTACACAAAAGTTTAATTATGTGTAAAAATACAAAATTTTAGTGCACCCTCTAAACTCAGGCGAACCCCCTCAACACCATGTGGAGCCGCATAATCTCTTTCTCTGGTCCAAGTCCAACACAGCCCACAAAAAAGCGACGCCCATAAATTGGAGGCTCTAGTGTTCTGGGTTAAAAACCGAAGAGTGAAGAATTGAGAGAGAGAGAGAGAGAGAGAGAGAGAGAGAGAGAGCCAAAAAACGAATATGGAGTGGAATCACGGAAGTTACCTAAGACCAGTACCCCCTTTTGTTTCTCCCCCATATAATTCCATGGGTTGTCTCTACAACTACTATGACCACTACCCAGGTAATAATAATAATATTATCACTCATCATCTCTTGTTTTGGTTCTCTCTTCACTTTTTTCGATTTTTTGATAAGTTGAAAAAAAGCATTTGCATGGCTCATAATATCAGCTACTACTACTACGTTGATATATAGACCTCATGATTATTCCTAAAATCTCAGACTTTCTTTCTAGTTTCAAGTACTTCATGCGCATAATATGAAGTCAGATGAGGTTCAGATTTAAAAGAAAGCTTCAATTGCAGAAACTAGTAAAGAAGGAAAGAGCCTTTTAAAGCTTGAACACTAGCTAGATTCAACCATAATTTCTGGTTGACCTAATTAGTGCCTTTCAACTTCTTGTGTCGTTAGTGAATCCGTACCCTGGTATATATACATGGAGAAAATCTTTTTAACAGCGGAGCCGTGAATAGTTGTTTAAAGAACCAATCGCAACCGTCCAAAACAACTATTCACGGCGCCAATCGCACCGTCCAAAAGTGTTTTGAACGATTCGGATGTCAACGAAATTTTTTCAAAGAATTTAGAGTGAAACTTTTCTCATTAAAATCCGGACCGTCCAGAACACTTTTGGACTATCGTGATTGGTTGCTGATGTAAATAACTTGTTCATGGCTGAGCCGTGAATAAGTTTCTCTCATATAGGAGTACATAGAAAGAAGCTACAAATTATGCTTGAGCAGTAAACTTGTTAATGGAAAGAAAAAGGGCCATCGAAAGGTTTATGATTTGATTTACAGGCTTAAACATGATGAAGTATCGGGCGGTGGTGGGGCAAGGGTCGTCAGCGCACCCAATGGGGAGTGGATCAATGAAAGATGTGCGGATGAAGAATGGGCATGCCAGTGGGAATGCTCGTGATCAGATGGGCGATCAGAAGAAGAAGAGGCTGAGCGCCGAGCAGTTCGACTTGCTAGAGAGTAGTTTTCAAGAGGAGGTGAAGCTGAACCCTGAGAGGAAGATGAAGCTGGCCAAGGAGCTGGGGCTGCACCCGAGACAAGTGTCGATTTGGTTCCAGAACAGGTGGGCTAGGTGGAAGGGTAAGCAGCTGGAGCAGCTCCACAATAGACTTAAACACCAGTTCGAAGTTGTTTCTAGTGAGAAGAAACAGCTTAAACGTGAGTTTGATGTTCTTTCTGGGGAGAATAATCACCTCCAAGAGGAGGTACATCTCTCTCTCTCTCTCTCTCTCTCTCTCTCTCTCTCTCTCTCTCTCTCTCTCGTTATGAGCTTAGTTTCACGCTTGCGCTCTCACATACGCAAGTGTGTTATATGTCAGTTTGAATATCAAAAACTAGTAATTAGTTTGATACATAATTTTTAGCACTTTTCGTTGTTTTTTAGGTGCTATTAATTGTTGTGAGACTAATTGATGTGATCAACTTTGTCACGATTTTAATTAGGTCATTCTTCGAAATTACGAAAGAGAGATCAAGAGACAGAGTGAGATAGAGAGAGAGAGAAAGAGAGAAGGAGATAGCTGAGTTCGGGCTTCGTCTTTGATTCATCTTCGTCGTCATCGATTCTCGATCGGCTGCTGCTCCTGCTTCTCTCTCTCTCTCTCTCTCTCTCTCTCTCTCTCTCTTCGTTTGGAACCATACGGTGCAAATGAGAGGGGGTTCTTGTTTGCTTGAGTTTGGTTCACCCCATCACAGCCGTTGAATTTTGGTTCATTTAATCGCAGCCGTTGGATTTTGGTCCACATTTTGCCCAGATAAGGGCGACCTTATGTGATGAGCACTATATATATATATATATATATATATATATATATATATATATATATATATATATATATATATATATATATATATATATTAGAGGTGGCAATTTCAACCCATATTTCTTAACCCGCCCAAATCCGCCCACTTGAAACCCAACTCAATCCGCCCATATTATGTAATGAGTTAATATGGGTTGAACCCATATCAACCCATGTTTTTATGGGTTTAGATGGGTTAAGAGTGGGTTTAATATGAGTTAAAATTAAAAATGATCCAGCACCCATTTTTCTCTCCCGCTGCACTCTCTCCCGTAGTCCCGTGTTTTCTGGTCGCACTGTGTCACTACAATCCATTTCAATTTTCACCTTTCTCTCTCTCTCTCTAACTGTTTCTCTCTCTAACTGTTTCTGCCAAACAATTTTCATCTCTCTCTCTCTCTCTCTCTAACTGTTTCCCAAACAATCAAAAAGTAACGGAAAAAAATAAAAAAAGATTTAGGATGGGTTTGAATTTTAAAAGATAAGTGGCTTATTTTTGTTCTTATTTAATTTTTTTTTTGCATTTGTTAATTTTGCGTTAAAATTTTGTGACTTAATGATTCGTCTCGACGAGAGGAATCGGAAAAATAAATTTTTTTAATCGAAACTCATAATTTTTTTCAAAAAGACAAAAATAATATAATTACAAGACCAATCTCTTGAGCTCCTCCCCCTCTTTTGAGCTTTTTTCCGTTTTGTTCTTATTCAACTTTTTTCGCTTTCATCGTTTTACGATAAGTATTTTACAATTTTTGATTCACTCCAATCAAAAAATATTAGGATAAAAGTAAATATATATTTACTTTTTCGATTCTTTCATCGAGACGAACTAATAGGGATAAAAAGTTTGTCGCAAAACAAATACAAAAAAAAAATTGAATAGAGACAAAAAAAAGTCATTTGACTTTTTAATCCAAACCTAAGAGGTGGCTGCAGCGAATGCAACGAATATCAAAATTGTACAATCGGTGCAATCATTACCTTCCAGATAATTCTCTGATGCGGCCTACTCCTTGATAAAATTACATTACTATTTGGAAATGGAAAAAAGAGAGTAAAAACCTAATTTTTTAAAATCTTTTTTAGCCTCTAATTGCTTCATTTTTATTCAAAAAAAATTGAGTTTTAATCAGAATTCCCTTATTGAGACAAATCAAAGAATGGGGGAAGGGAAACAAAAAAAAAAAGAGGGAAAATGGGTCGGGTTGGGCGGGTTTGGGTTTGACTTGACCTATATTCGACCTGACCCGTTTCAACACATTTACCTTTTGACCCATATTTGACCCATAACCCGTTTCGACCCGTCCAAACCCGACCCGACCCGTCCGTTTTCCACCTCTAATATATATATATATATATATATATAGATATACTGAGTTTTTCCTATCCGGTATCCCGGATAATAAGGAAAATCCGCACCCCTCTTCTAAGCCGTTGGATTGTGTCCAACGGCCAGGATTAAAAAAGCCCATCTCGCGGTTTAAAAAGGTCCGGCTCAAATAAACTCCATCCGGTTCAGATTACCCAAAGGTCTCTCTCTCATCCTTTCCCATTTTCTTTTACACGTTCAGAGAAAAGAGAGAGAGAGAGAGAAGCGGCGATTGCCAGGAGGAAAAAATCGAACGAAGAAGAACCCGTGAAGAAGAATCGATCGAACCCCACATCTCATCCAAGGTCTCTCTCTCTCTCTCTCTCTCTCTCAAGGTCTCTCTCTCTCTCTCTCTGTATTATCTGTTGGTTCGACTGTTCAAAAATTAGGGCTTTTGCCGATTCGAACCAGATAAGGGCTTTTTTTGAACGAGTAAAGAAGAAGTTCGAATCTCTCTCTATTTCTCTGCATTTTCTGCAAAAATCAGAATGGGTTTAGGGTTTTTTTTACTTGAACAAAAAAAAGGGCATTGTTGGAACGATGGTTTTGGATTTTAGGATTAGGGTTCGAAATGATTTCGAGTTCGTTTATCTGCAAAACCAGAAATTAGGGCCTTTTCTACAGAAATTACGGTATTTTTTTTTACAGCCCTGTTGTGTGCCTTGTGACAGTTGGTGGAACAGAAAAATGTGAAGACCTACAACAGGCATTTGGTAAACTGTGATACTTGGATGAGATGAACATACATCTTGCAGTCATGTTCAGTAAATTGGGACTTTGATGGATTGCGCATCTTTTTTTCGGAATACACAGATGATAAAATCGTTGGTGTTCAAATAAGTAATGAACACAATCATATCATGTTTTCAACATGAGCCCAACCTTCATTATCGTTCTTTCCTTGCTCATTAAATATGCGCTCATTAAATCTGCTACTCTCTACATAGTACTTGAATGTCAGGACTGCTTATGTAATACCCCGTATTTAAGAAAAATGACTTTTACAAGTATTTTTGGGATATACCGTACTTGATATATTGATTTATATGGACAAAAGTATTTTCCTAAGTAGCTGTACACGTGCATGTGTGCATGTGAGGGGTGAGTTAATACATGTTAAATACATAAGTTAGTAGACCTTGACAATAAAACAAAAGAAATAAAAAAGGGCTTCAGAGAGGGGGAGCCGGGAAACAGTGGGAATTGTAACAAAAGGTTTTTACGATGTTGCATGTGATCTCGATGCTCGGTGGCGAAGGTCTACGGCAGATTAAGGACCCCAAGCCAGGAAGTATATTATATGCTCTAAATATTTAGAGTATTCCTTTCACATGTTTTTGTATTCTGCTCGATCGTTATGCTATTTATTGAATCATTTGAATTCATTTGTTGAGCTGAGTTATGTGGTGAGTTGGGGTTGGGTGTCATGGAACTGTTTAGTATGTGATCGAGTGAATTTGCCTACTGTGCTAATGGCCCGAGAAGCCTCATTATAGGCTGGATCGGGATGGCGAGAGGAGTTTAGATTGTAGCAGATGTTTAATTTACTCTCAGAGTTCTGTAAACTCTTTTTTTTTTTTGTAAGTCTTTAAAATTAATAACAGATTGTTGTCAATTGTCAACACTTTGAGTATAGAGGTGCTTGTGGATTCGGGTTTTCATAGCTTAACATGAGCCCAATGTTTGGATCGAAAGGCTGGTCGTATTAACTTTGCATTGACTTCACCTCTCAATCGCAGGTGCTCGAGTAGCTAAAGTTAAAATTGAAGAAGCTATTATAATCAATTGGGATGCCAACACATTTACCTGCCATGGTTGAAATTTGTACGGCCTTGGGAGGTATTGAAATAGACAGTGTAGAGGAGCAGCATAAGTGGAGATCTGCCCAGTTTGCATCGAGCTTCTTATGGGATTTCAGAAGCCTTTAGATGATGATACCTATCTTGTAAATATTGTGCTAGACTTTTTAGCATTATGCCAATTTTTTTGACTGCGGGAGGACGTAATTGCTTGATGTAATTTTTGAATGTCGTGAGAATGTGTTTTGGAAGCTGTCATTAATTTGTTGCTTTTGTGGGAGTAAATGGCCTTGGCATGATTTGTAGCCACCATAGAATGAGAAAAGAGTTGAAAGACACTTTTTTTCAGGTTAACAATGTAACTTGTGCAATCTTTTTGGAATTGATGTGCAGCTGATAATCTTCTAGAATTGAGTGCACTTTTTTCTAGTTATATGTCAAGACTGAGCATAATCTAGTGCTCATATAAAACCTCTTGTAAGTTATAACTGAATGAACATATAACTTTCCAAACCTCATTCACATGCAACGGCAACCACCATAGACTAAAAACTGTGCATGAAGGACCTGATTTCATCCTACAATGGCACAACCATATAATGGAATGGAATATGTCCTAACAAAAAATAAGTAATCACAGAGCAACTACCACAGTGAACTGTTCGACCAGTCACTCCAAGACATCCATTGATTAAAAAAAGTAAGAACTAGGCAGTGAGGAACCTCTCTCCTCCCCTGTTTTTTACAACTTCACCAATCAAGGAAACTAACGAAATCCAATTTACACATCAAACTACCAAGTAGCTACAAAAAAATAAAATGGGGCACTGAAAACACATCAAACAGTTGACAACAATGTTTGGCCATCAAACTACCAAATAGCTATGAAACTACACAAAGAACAAAGAACTTCGATCCAATCTCTCTATTGCCTTGCCATTTTCATCTTCATATCCGCACGTCACCATTTTGTTCCTGAAACACAAAGAAAATTAGCATTAGTAAATGTCTATTTGAAGTGCATATTTCACTTCAAAATCACTTACATTCATCGTCATAGTCGTCGTCATCGTCGTCGTCATTCAACCTACCATCTTGCGAAGAGCTAAGAAAAAAAAAAGACAACAATTAAATTAAAAAGCCACTATTAAACGATTGAATGTAAAATTATAAATGAACATATTTAAATGCATCCACCTACATGTTGAGAAGTTTTGGACAATTTCGTTTGTCATGCAAAACAAGGGGTTTGGATCAACACTCATTTGATCTTCTTCTTCCATAAACTTTAATCTGAAAATCCACAGTTCTGCAAAAATTAATACCATCAACATATAAGCACACCAAAACACTATGTTCAAATGCACAATGTTCAAAACATATCAGAACATCAAATGCACCATGTTCAATCCTCTTCTTTCATAAAACACTTTTGTACCTCACGACACTATGTTCAAATGCAGGTTTTTAAGAGAAGAGATCTCGTAACCCGTAACTTACAACAGGGCTGTAAAAAAAAAATCTGGTAACCTGTAACTTACAACAGGGCTGTAAAAAAAATATACCGTAAATTTCTGTAGAAAAGGCCCTAATTTCTGGTTTTGCAGATAAACGAACTCGAAATCATTTCGAACCCTAATCCTAAAATCCAAAACCATCGTTCCAACAATGCCCTTTTTTTTGTTCGAGTAAAAAAAAAACCCTAAACCCATTCTGATTTTTGCAGAAACTGCAGAGAAATAGAGAGAGATTCGAACTTCTTCTTTACTCGTTCAAAAAAAGCCCTTATCTGGTTCGAATCGGCAAAAGCCCTAATTTTTGAACAGTCGAACCAACAGATAATACAGAGAGAGAGAGAGAGACCTTGGATGAGATGTGGGGTTCGATCGATTCTTCTTCACGGGTTCTTCTTCGTTCGATTTTTTCCTCCTGGCAATCGCCGCTTCTCTCTCTCTCTCTTTTCTCTGAACGCGTAAAAGAAAATGGGAAAGGATGAGAGAGAGACCATTGGGTAATCTGAACCGGATGGAGTTTATTTGAGCCGGACCTTTTTAAACCGCGAGATGGGCTTTTTTAATCCTGGCCGTTGGACACAATCCAACGGCTTAGAAGAGGGGTGCGGATTTTCCTTATTATCCGGGATACCGGATAGGAAAAGCTCTGTATATTGTAGCCAAGAGATGTAGAAATGGAAAAGAAAACATGTACTACATGCAACGAAATATCGGAAGCAGGACAAAAGAAAGAGAAAAATTGAAAATGAGGGCATATCAGCAATAAGGATGGAGGTTGTCACTGCAATGATTTAAAAAAATGTTATTGCTATATAAAAAAAATAATCCCAAATTATATAAACTCACAACCACTAGACTTTTTCATTAATTTTTGCCATTTTTGTTATATAAGGAGTTTTAATCTTGTAGGTTTTTTTTTTTTTGGGGGGGGGGGGGGGGGGGGGGGGGGGGGGGGGGGGGGGGGGGGCAAATTGATTATGAAGACATATTACAAGAGTTTTTTTTATAATAAGAATATAAATATTTTTCCATAAAGTCTAAAGGACATTCTGTCCAGGATTTACAAAAAATCCCTCAAAAGGTTGACCAGCATGGAAAGTGCTTAAAACCCTAGAATACCTTATGAAAATGACTAAAACCTTAAGGTATGTTATGAAAGTGCCTAAACTGATGAAACTCTATAATAGGAAAGTGTACTCTAAACTCTATGAAAGTGCCTAAAACTCTAGAGTACCCTATGAAAATGCCTAAAACCTTAGGGTACCTTGAGAAAGTGCAACAAGATCGAAAAATACGAAAAAGACATATTTTGTGTTAGTCAAACAAGACTCTTGTCTCATTTAAGACAATTTAAATAAAAAAAGACATTTTTGTGTTAACCAAATAAAGCCCTTGTCTTATTAATGATAATTTTGTCTTTTCAAGAACTATAGATTCTAAAATATTTTTATTAAAAAATTAGAGGCAAGTCCTAGGTTTTAGATTCCGTTTCATCCCAACCCTAAATATTTTTACCGATCCAATATTGGCTCGG
This sequence comes from Rhododendron mucronatum var. ripense, assembly GCA_019656295.1. NCBI lineage: Eukaryota > Viridiplantae > Streptophyta > Magnoliopsida > Ericales > Ericaceae > Rhododendron > Rhododendron mucronatum. Next base: position 234,099 of record BPLT01000220.1, on the reverse strand, counting down.
TTAAGTGGCGTGCACCTTTTTTGCACCACCCCAATCCAAATATCGATCTCAGTCAAATCTGAGATGAAGAGGAAGAACTCTTTCTCTCTCCACCTAACCTCCTCTCTCTCTCTCTTTCTCTTTCCTCCTCTTCCTCTTCTTCCTCCTCCTCTCTCCACCTAACCTCCTTTCTCTCTCTTTCTTTTCACCAGCACCGTCCTCGTTCAAAAGTGGAAGACTTATTGACGCCGAGATCCACTACATCAAGCAGCGCCAGCTCCTCTCCTTCACTGAGGACGACACCTGCGACTGTACGACAGCACGAGTTGTGGCGATCTTGAGAATCGTCGACGATGGTGGCCATGGCTAGCACCGGCACACGGAATCTTGGGCCAAGCCCGTGCTGAAATCACGCTTGAAGAAGTGCTTCGATGGCATTCTGAAGACTTCATCGGCGGCGGCGGCATTCTGAAGACTTCTCCAACCTTGTGGGCCTATGGCCGTGAGGGAGGTGAAAGGAGAGATCTCAGGTGGTCTTGGGACAGTTACAGTGACAGCTTCAAAGCTACATGGCTCGTCACCTTGATCCAACATTTTAGACGTTTCTCAACTTTTTGCTTTCACTGATCCTCTAATAACCATGGCATTTTCCTAAATTTCAAGGATGGTTTATTTGATTGAGTTTGATCCTCCAATAACTCTTGCATTTTCCTGAATGTCACATGCACATGCATTTGTTTTTTGGTATGGGGTTAGATATGCGGTATTTTTGGTCATGTGAATTGACTATGAGAATTGATAGTTTTCATAGAATTGGTAGTACTCATAGAACTGACTATGAAAATTGACAATTCTTATAACTAATTCACATATCCAGCTCTATGAATAGGTAGTTCTCATAGAACTGATTATGAGAATTGACAATTCTCATGGAGAACTATGCATTTTAGTGTGTGCGGTGGGAATATTTATAACTATATTTGATTTTGATTATTTTTTTTGTTTTTGTTCAAATTTTGTTCGTGTGTGTATTTTCTATGAGAACTGTGTATGTTTCTATGGAAATTGCCTATGAGAATTGTGTATTTTCTATGAGAATTATGTATTTTATATAAGAACTGTGTATTTTTTATAACAACTGTATATTGTCCATGTGAACTATCTATGAGAACTGTGTATTTTCTATAAAAATTGTGTATTTTCAGTAAGAATTAAGTATTTTTTGTGAAAACTGTTTATGAGAAATATATTTTGTCTATAAGAACTGTGTATTTTAGTGTGTGGTGATGCTATTTAAACTGCGTATTTTTCAATTCTCATAGTCTATTCACATAGTCAATTCACATAGTTAAGAGTACTTTTCTATAAGAACTACGTATTATCCATGAAAACTGTCTATTAGAATCATGTAATTTTTATGAGAACTTTATATTTTGTATGAAAACTGTGCATTTTAGTATGTGGTAAAATTATGTGAACTGTATATTTTTCAGTTCACATTGCCAGTTCATATAGTCCAGTTCTCATAACCAGTTCACAAAACTAGTTTTTATGAGAATAGTCATTTCTCATAGCTAAGGTTCTGAATACCGTTTCGGACAGGGTACCGATTTTCTTACTGATACGGTACTTATCGGTACCGGTCAGGTACCGGGTACCATTTCGGATTTACCGCAACTAATATATAATAATTATATATAATTATTACTCAAAAAAAAATTTCCATACTCTTTTTGTTTTTGGCTGTTTTACATGGAACCTATTCAGCTGTAAACAAGTTTCTATAAGCACATGAAAATACATCTAAAACAAAGGGTATTTTTGCCATTCACAATTAGATTTCCAGGGTATTTTTGTCCCCCTCCCCCTTCTGCATCTCTCGATCTCTCCCCATCCAAAAGCTGTATCTCACTTTCAAAAGGACAAAAAGTTAATAGGACCTGGGTTTCCATGTTTTACAAGCAGCTTCCATTGAATCCGGTTCAGCAGCTTTCTCCTGCTGCTGCTGCGTCTCTCTCTCTCTCTCTCTCTCTCTCTCTCTCTCCCTCTCTCTCTCTCTCTAACCAACCATGGCAAATAACACAGGTATGGTCCTCGATCTCTCTCTCTCTCCTTCTCTTTGAACTCTGAAGTTTGATTGCGATTTGACTGAGACCGGCTCGGTGACGCGCTCTCTTGCAATCAGATTTTTCTCACAGTCCGTTCGGCACAGTACCGGCCGGAATCTCCGGTACCTCCATCTCGTTCGAGATCAGCCGGAATCGCCGGTACTTGCCGGTAATGTCCGAGATTAGAGCCGGAACGGTATTTGAGGTATAAGTTACCGGTTTTACGCAAATTCGGTACGTACCGGCCGGTACGGAACGGGATTAACAACCTTGCTCATAGCCAATTTTCATAGAACTGACTATGAAAACTGACAATTCTCATATAACTGACTATGAGAATTGAAAGTTCACATAGCCAGTTCATATAGTCAAGGGTATTTTTGTCTGAAATAATATGATTCAGGAATTGATTCTAAAAATATAGCTCTCATAGTCACAATTCAGGGGCATTTTTGTTCAAAATAATATTTTAACTCGGGTTATGTGAACTGACAGGGATATTTTTGTCCGAAACATTATGTTAGCTGGCTATGAGAATTAGCAGTTCTCATAACAGTTCATATAGCTAAGGGCATTTTTGTCCAAAATAATATGAGTCAAGACTCAAGAGTTAATTCTAAAAAATAAATTTTACTAAAAATTGACATGTGCACAAAAAGTTAAGAAGAATGGACAAAATAGTAAAAATGCATGAAAAATTAAGAAAAATGACTGAAATAAAGAAGGAATATTTTTGTCATGACTAAATTAAGTTCAAACCTACTTTTTGGATTTGGCCTCTAAATTCCCCTTTATTAATGGATTCTACATATCACAGAGGCTGGATTAAAGCTTCTATGAGGTTGTTTCATTTAGACCTTAAACTAATATGCTGTTTTTTTTTAACAAGAAAGGAGGCCCAAAAAAAATAGAAAATTGGTCTAAGCTCCCCGAAGTAGTGGTCTATTGGGCCATTAGCCCACGCTATGTTCGGGTAAGGTTTAGAGCCTATTGATGTAAAAGTATTTTATCGTTTAGAGTCCATTAATGGACAAAGATACCCTGTTATTACACCTGTTGTTTACTCTCGTCGTCTCGCGCTCACCTCAATCTCTCCGAGAAAAATGATAGCTACAGCCCAACCTCCAAGATCATACCTAGCTCTTCTCTGCTAGACTGCCACTAAATCTTTCACTTTGATCTCCCAATCGCTGATAGAGACACAAACTTCTACTTCGTTGGAGTTCCGTTACCATCGACAGAGCTCTCAAACTCGGGACGGTATTTATCTTCTCAAGAAAGAGCGATTCAGCTCTCCTCTCCACACTCAATTCCGCCAGCGTTCCGTTACCGACGACGGAGCTCTCAAACTTGGAGTACATTATGGATTTATTGGTTTCTAGTTCTACTTTTCTTTGTATTTTACAGGATTTGCTAAAATGTTAACTCTTTATATTTACCTTTTAAGCATAAGCAATTCATATATGGATCTGGCTTGGGTTGACCGTTGATTTTACAAGCAGCTGTAAATGGATATAGGAGGAAAGAACAGTGCGGAGTAGTATGGGTTTAAAGAGAGAACAATGCAGAGATGACTTCACCTTTGTAGACGCCACTAACAATTTGTGTGTGAGATATTAGGTCATTTAAAATTTTAAAAAATTGATTGAAGATGAAAAAAATTTAAAAAGTATTATCTTTAGTGCTTTTAGAATAATCTAATCTGAATATTTACCAATTTTGTTCATAGTATTATAGCAATGATGAAAAAGCTTTAAAAAATAATTACAAATCTATAATACCCTTTGTATTTGGCAAAAAGAAGAAAGTCAAACTCACTCTTAAAATTAAAAAATAACAGTGATGAAACTTGTTATTCATAATCTGATATTAAAATATATCTTGAGCTAGCTTATGACGACAAAAATCTCATTCCATAAAAGCTACAGATAATTCCATCAAAAAATTAGAATAATAACACATATTATTAGTCCTTCAAAAGTTGTTGTCGGATACGAATATAACATGTTTCAACAAAAAAAAATTGTTGTGCTAGCAAAAATTAAATTTGTTCAAATAAATTTTAGAAACTATAAGAGTACAAAAAGTTGAAAGACCATAATTAATATTGAAGAAACTAATTTGGAAAGGTGAAAGAGATGCTAACACATAATATATAAAAAAAAGTTCACAATTTCACTCAGAAATGCAAAGTGGTGCGGTGGATAGGTGTCCTATACAAAAGAACTAAGGTTCACGTGCTGGGAGCGGAAAAAAAAACGTAGAGATATTGTTTAATTTTTGGATTTATTTTAGCGAGGAAAGTTTTTCCTCGCCAATTACTGCTGGTAGTAGTAAATTCACAGCTTTTAGCGACGAAAAATTTCCTCGCAATTGTATCAGAATAGGCGAGGAAATTTTTTTCCTCACTAAAACCTTTTGCGACAATGTTAATTTTAGCGAGAAAAACTAGCGAGGAATTTCCTCGCTAATACGTTTTGCGAGGAAATCAGGTGCTTTGGCGAGGAAACTAAATCTTTGCTATAGCCCTTTCGTGTTGGAGTGGATACTCCGACGACTGAGTGGTAACCGAGTCAACCTTGCAGACAAACACCGACACAACCTCCAGCACCGGTGAGACGGCGAATTTGTCTTAAGGGCACCATGGATCCGTAACACGGGTCTCAATTTGCAGTTTCTTGTTCCTTAATACAATTTATGTTTATGTTTCATATCCTGTAATTCCAATTTCATGTAATTATTCTGTTCAATTTGTAAATTTCAAAAAATAGTAAATTCGATTATTGTTTTTCTACACTATTTTTTCCTACAAGATTTGAATGCTCTAACCCTTGCATATTTTGATATCTCATCAAATCTAAGAATTAAAGAATTCCAAGCATATCCCCGAAAGCTTCTTTTGAAAAATTCACTCTTTTACTTGATTTGATGAGAAATTGGGTTCTCCTCAATTTGATCAGTACCTGTTTCCCATTTTTCTGCCAGGTAAGAGTGAGCGAAAAATTCAATGGCGTATGCGTGGTGTGAGCACGGGCGTGCCAGGACTTGTCACGTCCAACGTAGGGAAGACGTGATAGCGCCTCGATGTGACTTCGTACGTCAAAGCGATTGCGTGTGACCCAAACTGTGAGGCTACAAATAGGTTTGTGGTTTTGCCACAACGAGCGTGGACTTAGAATTTTCCAACTGCGTGAGAAAAATAACAAAGGTAAAAGGAACTTTATTATATCGGAATAATAAAGTTGGTGTACAACGAAAAGATAAAAACCCGAATTACTTGAAGAAGTAATTGAGTTGGTACAGGAAAAGTAACTATAGTTGCTTCGCTGGGAAGACTTTGATTTAAGTGCTAAGTTTGATTGGTTTGGGAACCCTTTTTTTCTTCTAGTGAACTTATATTTACTGGCAAAGAACATCCATGGTTTTGCATGAGATGGATTTTTCCGCCCTTCTCTTATGATGACAAGTGGCCCGAGTTGGCTTCAAATGCTGCCAAGTGTCTGAAATAACTTTCCACTACTTTGAGCTGACCGTTTGCAATAGTTGTGGACATTCCCCACATGTATCTTCTTGATCATGGACAGTTGAGAGAAGTTATACAAAGTAGTGGGCCTTCCCACTTCCCTTCTTTCATGGGCTACCAAACATAACAAGCCCATTTGACCAAGTCAAATGGCAATGTGGCACTCATTCCCCCTTATTTACTCTGTTTTTCCTCGTGGAGCTTTCTCAGAGATTTTAATTAAAATCTGGGGATCTTCTCAGCCGGTCCTGTCAAAGTGAATTGTGTCCCTCCAAGTCCTTGCTGACAAATGGACACAATAATTTTCCCATGAGGTTCTTTCCTCACGCGCGCGCTCATCCCTTCTGTCCCTCTCTCTTGTTCTGTCCTCAACGTAGTACTCCTCTACTTTACTCATTACAATCACTCCGCTTGGTTCTCAACTTTGAGAGTAATTTTTAACTCTCAGCACAATTTTTAATAAATCTCTCTCTACTCATTATCACGCAACTTTCAAAAATAACTTTCTAAGATGTAAACCAAACAAAGTGAGTATTTTTTTTCTCTCCTCCTCGCTTTGTCTCACACGCACCACCTCTCCTTCTCTCTCCTCTCTCCTCTCTCCGTCCCAATTTAATTGTCATTTTTGAGAGTTCGTGTCACTTTTCAATTAATTATATCTTGTAATTTATAATATTTTAGGTGATTTCAAAAACATTAGATTATAGAACAAATCGAGATCTATCAAATAAGAACCATATTGGATATAAAATTCATTACCACTTTAAATATATAACTAATTTTTTAATCCAGTTAGAATAGAACTGGAACAAATAAATTGGGATGGAGTACATCACATGCACAATCCTCTCTCTCTCTCTCTCTCTCTCTCTCTCTCTCTCTCTCTCTCTCTCTCTCTCTCTCTCTCTCTCTCTCTCTCTCTCTCTCTCTCCCTTTTTACTCCATTTTAAAGCTTAAAATTTTATTATATTCATAATTTTTTTTGTTCATATCTTTTTTTGTAAAATTTTATATATTTAAAATCTACTTGTAAAGATCTAAATAATTAGACCAATATTGAATATAAAATTATAAAAAAGATAAAAAAAATTATTTTTCAATGTCTATTTTATTTTGAACTTCACAATTAAAAGTGTTAGTGACAATTTATAGTGTTTATCTCTTCCAAAATTCATAATTAGCTATATTAAATTCACGAATAAGAGTATTAATTAACACTGTTAATTCATAAATAAGAGTGTTAATTAAGTGTTAATTTACATTTAATAATATTTAATTACTTCATTCGTCTCTAAATAAATATCTGATTCACAAACTAAGGCCTTTAAAAATATGTATTTATTTTTTTCATTAAAAAATTCAAGCTTGTTTTACAACTTGAAAGAATTTATTGATGTCTATTGATTTAAAAAAAAAATTTATAACAAATAAATATTTACAAAAGAAGTTATAAGGCTTATTAGATTTTAGGTAGAAAAGTAGGAGAGAGAGAGAGAGAGAGAGAGAGAGAGTGTTTGTGAATGCACAAAATGGTGTCAGGTGTTCTGTGTGTGCACATGCACATGGGGTGAAGAGAGAGACACAGAAAGAAAAAGGAAACAGGATCCATTTCTGGGTGCGCGCGGGATTGTTTTTGCATGGACCTAGTGGGCTATTGACTTTATGTGGAAAGGATTCCATGGACTACGAAATAGATAATTGAGACCGACGCAACATTTTCTCTAAGTAAAAAGGCAGTGGGCCTATTACAGATAATAGGCCTTGTTTTCATCATGCCATCCGAATGGGCCTCAATTTGGTTCACAAATAATATAACCCATAGTCCATAATTTCAAATTATAACCAAATTGAATTAAAATAATTGTTTAGGCCCAATCAATATTGTCTTGGCCTGATCAATTTAACCCAACACATCTCTATTTTTTGGCCCAATTTAATTAATTAATAATTAAATGGTCCTCCAACGCTTGTCTAGGATTGGTGCAAAAAACGAGTGTAAACAGTACCAATTTAGTGAAAAGTTGGAGCCCCTTATCATCAAATATTTCACCAAATTTAAATTTTGAGTTGGTAAACCAAGAAAACCAAAATAAATTGAAAGAGAAGGGGCACAGAGTACTGTAACCATGTTTGGGGAGGAGCAAAGATTATTAGAGTTGCTTGATGTACAGGACACAAACTACAAATAGAGCAAACTGGGGGTGCATGGTTTTTTTTTTTTTTTTAATCGGTAAAAGTAACATTTTATTAAGGAAAAGGGGAGAGAAATCCAACAAAAAAGTTGAATAATACAGCCAGTTGGGACAAGCCCAAACACACCTAAAAGGGCAAAGCCCCAACATTAGTGGGCCTAAAGTGCCCAAATAACTGGGGGTGCATGTTGTCCATGCGTGTTGGGCCGATCTCGGTCGTCTATGCCAAGCAATAGATGGTTCAGATTGTATCTCGGCCAAACATATCTCGACCATCCATTGTTGTTCGACTGAGATGCATTCTGACCCGTTCATTGCTTGACATGTACGGCCGGGACAACATGCACGAATAGAGCTGACTCGTGGACAATATAACATCATTACATCATATTCTTTAACGTTGTGCATTTGAAAAGTCTATCAACTATGTAAAAGCTACCATCAATTATTTGGTCCACCTTAATGATCGGAATTGATGAGTTTTTAAAGTTTGTTGGGAACATTCTCATTGAAAATCGAAAGCAATTTGACCAAATGAGTCTGAGAAAGCTAATAGTTGCTAGTCCTCTATGAGATTGTAATTTTGAATTCCACATAGGTCAAAAAATAACTGTTTGTTCTCATCGAAGGTATTGTACTATTGTTCAACAGTTAAGTTCAGGACAAGCGATTATGAAAAAAACATTATGATATCTTTATGGATCGGACTCCTTTCAAACTACGAAGTTGGCATCTGCCCTTTGAGCTTATTGGGCCACTCAGTTATGGGTCTGCTACAAATCGGCTTAAGTTCTTGAGGAATTTGGCCCAATGGTCCTAAGGATATGCGGCCGCAGCGTCCAGGAACTAATTGAGACTTCTCCCACAACTCGATTGGATTTAGTATGCATGTCTTCTGATATCCTACAGTTATATAAAAAGAAGGAGAGTTTCGGTCTGCAAACTTTCCTACAGTTATTTTTATTTATTTATTTATTTTTATTTTTTCATTTTTATTTTTTATTTTTATTTTTAAATTTATTTTTAAATTTATTATTATTATTATTATTATTTATTTATTTCCTCCTCTCCTCTATAAGAAGAGGGAGTTTTGGCAATTTTTTCGCTTGGCAATTTTTTCAATTTGGACCAATTTAACCCTTGATTTGGATGAATGTTTTGTTGGGATGTTGGGGCAATTGGTCATTTTGCTTGTGTCATGTAGTGGGTTACGTGTCATGTATTGGGTTAAGGCATTGGACAGGTGGATTTGGAGGGGTTTACATCAGAAGAGGAAGAGAGAGAGGCTCAGTTCAGTCTTTTGTCCATGCAAGTTTCTCAACTGCTGCTTGGCACTTGACGATTTCACCACTTGATTTCGTCGATGCTTTTTTATTTGGTCGTTTGATTTTCATGCTGCTGTAGCTATTGTTGTTGGTAGGAGGTAATGTTCTTGCTCTGTGTTTAATTTTCCCAATTTGGACTGTAATGTTCTTGCTATGTCTTTAATTTGCCCAATTTGCACCAATTTAACCCTTGATTTGGACTAGGTCATTTTGCTGAATGTGGAGTGAAAAGTAATATGAAGCTACTATCTGTGTTTCATTTGTGCAGAGCTATTTAGGCCAGTTGATTTGTGCATTTGCATTTGCCATTTTTTTTAATTCCTCATTTTTGTTTTGTATTCTGTTCATGTTGTATGTGTCCTGGGTAATGTGATTTGCTAAATGTGGAGTCAAGAGTAATATGACGCTACTATTAATATAGTCAAGTATATGACTTAATTTCGATATATATGTTCTTTTCAGAACATATTAAATGAGTTCTGAATCCTTAGTTTTATGATTTAGTAATATGGTTGTGCGCGTTTCATTTCGCCGGTGGTTGCATGTGAAGCATCGGAATCCTGAAACTCCACATGGAGGGTTTTATTGCCTTCTCCCCATTGAAGGCCGAAGGGTGATTGTTGCTGTTGCAAGGTATCCACATCCTGGGCACCTCGAGTATAAAGCATTTAGTCTTTTTGTGCGAAAGTACAGGGACATATTGGGTTTGGGTGACAATTTGGAATGGGCTGTGCGGGATGATTTAGTGAAATGGTTGGATGCTTTTGTGCATAATTCCTTTATGTGATATAGTGCGCCAGGTATTTCTTCAGTTCAACATATAATATATAAGTTATAATTAACAGATACATGAAGTTTTATTATATGTAAATGTGATGATATTGTTGTGAATGCCAAGTGCTTACAATTTTAATATTCTTTCTGGTATTATATTTTGTAGGTGTTGGCGCTAGTATGTCAAGCATATGTCCCAGCTTCATGTGTTTGCCCCAACTATGGTCTGTTTGCTTTCTTTATCCTTATCATTATTGAAGATAGTCCTACTCAGTTCATATGTAATTATTCTTAGGCTATTAATTTTTAAAAATATGCTGTTTTGTGTTGCATAGTTATTGCCCGAAGGTTTACGCTCTTCTTTCGAAGGCATCCAGTTTATTCAAAAATGCTGCAGCATATTCTGATAGCACAATATAGCTGGGAGTTCAAAATATTTCAACATGAACTTTGTGTAGTAAAAACTGGTTCCACAAAACACAACAATAGGCACTCAAGACACACCCAACTAACAAGAACTAACTAGCCAAAATGTTCCCAAGAAACAATGAACAAGCTCAACGTGCAGAATCTCATTTCTTCTTGATGCAAAAAGGGCAATTCTTAAGTTTCAAGTGTCCTTATCTTCCTTCTCTTACCTCTTACACATAATCCAAATTAGGTTCTTTTTACTAACTTAATGTTAAGAAGAATAAAAAAGGTTCTTGAGACTCTAAATTTCTTCATGAAGAAGACAGAAATTGAGATCAGCTATAATATACTGGTCTTGACAAGTAACTGACCACTAGATGACAATTTTCAGAAGTTCTACTTATAGTGTCAATACTTAGGTTACAAATGCTTAGCATAATTAGCCATCTTGTCTCACTTTCCTTTATTACTGCACTGTATGGCATCTGCTCTACTTAGACCTCTTGTGCTCTTTCCTAATGAAAGTATCCACCAGCTACACATATACTTATGTTCTTTACTTTGTCTTATATGAATTCTTACTGTATATTAGTACGTTAACTTACAATACACATTTCTGCTATGCTATTCATAAGACTCTAAATTCCTACACTTCATACCAGACAATCAACAAAATCCATAGTTCCAACAAAAACCCAAACCCATCTGCACAACGGGCATGACGAACGTGCTGTGCACGTTGGCATGCACCTAGTTTTTTTTTAAAGGAGAGTTTCTGTCTGCAAACTTTCAATTTGAGACCAATTTACCCTTTAATTTCAACCATTTTACGGATTGCCCAGCCTCGATTACAATTTTGCCCCTTGATTTCGGACAATTTACGGTATGCCGGGGCTTCTCCCACCTACCACTTTATTACTCCCCTTTTTACACAATTACAGAGAACGGCGTTTTAGAGAGAGAGGGGACGATGGAGGCGGCCCCGACGACGATGAAGAAGGCACAGGACAGGTGATTTTGTTACACTAAGTTTCCGCAAGTTTCGACGAATTGCTTGTTCAATTTGCACAGATCTGTTATTTGCGATTTGTATATTTTCCTTGTTTTCTCTTCACTTGGATTTTTTCCGATTGGCATGGACTCTGAGGAGTGATTTGGTCTATGTTTTTGGTGTTCTGGATCTTCTGCTCTGTTGGTGGCTTTGAAGAGATAACTTTTATGATCGACTCTCCTTTTCGATTTGTTGTGTGTTTCCACTTCGCTTAGTTACATAATCCATTGTTTTGTAGTTTCCGTACTGCTCTACTGGGGGATTGTTGGCCACGACACCCGCGTCGGGTTCTTTTGTGTGAGATGTTTGGGGGTTATTGTTCTGAGTTTTTAAGTTCTTTTTTTGTTCATCACGCATATTGCATGTTCTGCTGTTGCGATAGCTGAACTGGGTTGTCTGTGTGTAGTTTTTGGCCATTTCAGTCTGTTTGTTCACATATAGGAGAGAAATATAACTCCAGAAAACACAAGTACGGTAATAATCAAAAGTAAGAAGAGATCTGTAGTATTTTATGTTAGACTTAGACCATCCAGCTGGAGGGATCTTAATCTTTGGATGCGCTTAAATACTAAACTTTGGTCTTTATTGATCAGTGTTCCAATACTCGATACTCGGTACTCACTCGGCCAAGCACCTTGGAGCGAGTAATCGGCGAGTACTTGGTGAGGAATAGCGAGTTTTAGAACACTGTTATTGATAGAGATTAGGGGCATCTTTTGAAGCTTAAAGCTAATAAATTTTCTTCCTGTCATGTGTTGTCAATGACTCATTCGGGCCTTCTTTGACAACCAGTTGAGGAGCACACTAATTTTTCTATACATAATTAGAAAATGGGATCTGAGAATGGCTATGGACATGAGTGGAAGCTCCATGGGTCTATCTTTGATTGCTTTCCTATACCTTGTCTATTTTGGTTCTATTTTTGTTTGCTGTTCAAATTGCATCTGTATGATTTGTAATACTGTTGGTGCTTTTATTTACTTTTCAATTGGAGTCAAAACATATTTGACTTTCATTTGCAATGTGCCTTGGTTAGATTGTGATAGCCACTCAATCCCTTGTGTGTATGGTGAAAAATAGTTCCTGTGCAATCTGGTTTACTGAACATATTGGGTATTGTTTTGCGGTTAGGTAGTTTACTCGAGCTTGGATTTCATGGCCAGATTGCATGTTTGGCTGTTTGGACGTATGGTTTATGTTGTAAGCTTGTGTGTACACACAATTTCAGTTAGAATTTCCTTCCCTTGTAAGTTTATTCTATTGATGTGGAAATTATTGAAATTTTATGGCGTTAATTCTGCATTTTCTTCGCACAGTGCCAGGGTTGTTCATGTTCCATTTAGCCGCTGGATTCATGCTAACCATGATAGCCCCCCACATGGACGGTTTTATTACCTTGTCCCTGTTCAAGGTTGAAAGGTAATTGCAACTGTGGCAGACTGAAGACCATCGTGCCACTGGTGACTTGGAATATAAAGCTTATAGCAACTTTGAAAATGATTATAAAGATATACTACACCTTGGCGATTAAGATGGTCTTCGACAAGTGATTTGATTATGTGGTTAGAAGCTCTTGTGCACAATTCGTCACTGCTGTAATACTATAGGTAATTGTTAAATTGTTTCTGCCTTATCAGTCTTGTAATTTATACAAATCATACTTTTCCTGTCTTCCAGCTAATTGAAGTCATACAACTATTGCTATTTATGATACTTTGCTTTTTGTCTACTGTGCATTTTAATATGTCTATTAGCTTCCAAATTTATACGTGTTGCCCGATGCTAGTATCTTAGGAATTCTGGACTAAATCAATGGAAAAACTGGTTAAGAGGACGGTATCAATATGATTTATCTAAGAGTGAGGGGTCTAGATCTTAGTTACAGGAAGCTCCTAAAGTGGTCCTGCTCCCGCCTTGGATGCCCGCTTTTGCGCTCTCAACTAAGAAACTTGACTGGGAGCCCGCTCCCATTGATATGGGAGCCTGCTCCTTACAAAGATGGGAGTTTTTGTATAATCTTTGTATGGAAAAACAGGGATTTATCACTTTGGTTTATTAATTGGTCTTTGATGAACTTATATATTTAGCCCAAGTCGTGATATCTTGAAAAAAAAAATCATACTATATTGGTTTTTTTTTTTTTGAATAGAATTTCATTGCATACTATATTGTAACACTAGCCCATTTCTTACACTTATTGAGGACTTTGCCAATATTTTTAGTTCCTAAAATTACTGTACTTTTTAAGTGAACACTTCATGCTACACTTTTTTCAAAATATATTATATGTTACGCTCCCAACCTTGGGAGCTTTGTATTCCCTTGCGCCCACGCTCCTGCCCCCGCTTCCACCCCTGCACCCGCTCCTTCTTTGTGCAACTAAGGGACTCTAGATTAAGAGCACAAAATGTGGGAGAAACAATGATGGCAATTGAGGTTCGTAATGTAGCAGTTTAAGTGCTGTAGGCTAATTAGATTTACAGAGAAGAATGAATGAGAACATTTTTCCCCTCTTTATCTTTTTTCCTTTGCATTGTGGACGCTTAAAATCTTTTTTGAAAGTTTTTAAGGAAAGCTATGGATTAGTATGATTGTGTGGGCACGATTTTACACTGGCACTTCCAAATTTGCAATTTTCTTTTCATTTGAATATCTGAATTAAAATCTTATCCCTTAGTTTATGTTTGTTGTTTGGGAGAATAAGAAAAGTGTATAGGGTGTTAATGAACCCTAACACAAATAACTATTATTTATATTAAGAGATAACTTGTTACAAGACTTGTTTAACCAATGTGGGACAAGACTCATAACTACTTAAATATTCCAACACTCCCCCTCAAGCTGGAGAATAGATATCACAAAGTCCCAGCTTGCTACATAACATCTCTAACCGGGGCTTGAACAATGACTTAGTAAATATGTCAGCTAACTGAGCACTTGTAGACACAAAGGGAGTAGCTATCACACCACCAACTAACTTCTCACGCACCAGATGACAATCAACTTCAATATGCTTAGTCCTCTCATGAAATACCGGATTGGATGCAATGTGAATTGCGGCCTGATTATCACAATACATATTCATTGGCAATTGCACGCTAAATCCTATCTCCTCAAGAAAAGATCGCACCCATACAATCTCACATGTCGTGTGGGCCATAGCTCTATACTCTGCCTCTGCACTAGACCGTGCAACCACTGTTTGTTTCTTACTCTTCCAGTTGACAAGGTTTCCACCGAGAAAAACACAATATCCTGTAGTGGATCTCCTGTCAGAAGGTCCTCCTGCCCAATCAGAGTCGGTAAAAGCCTCAATACGTAAGTGACTATTAGCTCGATAAAACAAACCACGTCCTGGGTGGGCCTTGAGATACTTTACGATTCTAAGAACAGCCTCCCAATGTGGAAAACGAGGAGCAGACATAAATTGACTCACAATACTAACTGCGAACGAGATATCTGGACGTGTAATAGTAAGATAGTTCAATTTACCAACCAAGCGACGATATTGGTCAGGGCTAGAAAACAACTCCCCCTGATCAACACACAGTTTGACATTAGGATCCATAGGAGTATCGACAGGCTTCGACCCCAATAAACCAGTCTCATCTAGAATATCTAGCACATATTTTCTCTGTGATAAACTAATGCCATCTTTAGATCGTGCAACCTCAATACCCAAAAAATATCGCAACCTTCCTAGATCTTTGGTATGAAACTGACTCTGCAGAAATACCTTCAACTCATCAATACCTTTTTGATCATCGCCCGTAATAATAATATCATCCACATAAACAATCAATAATACTTTCCCTCGGTCAGATGAGAGAGAGAAAACCGAATGATCAGACTGACAGCGACTCATCCCAAATTTCAAAACTGCATCACTGAACTTGCCAAACCAGGCCCGAGGAGACTGCTTAAGACCATATAGTGCTTTGCGAAGACGACATACCTGATTACGCTCCCCCTGAGCAACAAACCCGGGTGGTTGCTCCATATAAACCTCCTCCTGGAGATCCCCATGAAGAAAGGCATTTTTAACATCCAACTGAAATAAAGGCCAACCAAGATTGGCTGCAAGGGAGATAAGAAGCCGGACAGAACCAAGCTTGGCAACGGGAGAAAACGTCTCAGCATAATCAACACCATAAGTCTGAGTATATCCCTTAGCAACAAGACGAGCTTTGTAACGCTCAACAGACCCATCAGGATGATATTTGACCGTAAAGACCCACCGACAACCAACAGTAGACTTTCCTGGCGGAAGAGGAACCAACGCCCAAGTACCATTGTCATGTAGAGCAGACATCTCAGCCTCCAAAGCTGTCCGCCACTCGGAAATAGATAAGGCCTCCCGAACAGTGTTAGGAATAAAAACAGACGAAACAGAAGTAGTAAAAGCACGAAGGGATGGAGACAAGTGAGCATAAGACACAAAACGATCAATAGGGTGAGAAGTGCAAGACCGAATACCTTTGCGAAGAGCTATAGGAAGACCAGGTGATGATAAATGTGGAGGTGGAGGTGGAGGTGGAGGTGGAGGTGGCGGTGGCGGTGGTGGAGGTGTCGATGGTTGTGGAACTAGATCTTGAGACGGAGGAGGCGCGGCGGAAGGCACTGGTGGGGCTGTTAATACTTTCTGCCGACGAACATACACCTGCAAGGGTGGCACAGATGGTACACAAATAGGAAATACAGACTCAGTTTCAGCAGGAAGGTCAACTGGAGTACGGGGACCCAAGTAAAAGGGTAATGACTCATTAAACGTGACATCAGCACAAACAAAATGACGACGTAGAGACGGTGAGTAACACTTATACCCTTTCTGAGTGCGCGAGTATCCCAGAAAAATACACCGAATCGACCGGGGATCAAGTTTGTCCCGGTCAGGATCAAGAGTATGAACATAACAGGTGCACCCAAATACTCGTAAGGGTAATGAGTGAAGAGACTGACCAGGAAATAAAATCGTATGGGGTATCTGACCGCCTAGGACTCTAGATGGCATACGATTGATCAAATAACATGCTGTAAGAACAGCATAACTCCAATAAGACTTAGGAACTTGCATTTGGAATAACAAAGCACGCATAACCTCTGATAAATGCCTAATCTTGCGTTCGGCAACTCCATTTTGTTGTGGAGTCCGAGCACAAGAAGATTGGTGAATTATACCTTGATCATCAAAAAACTTAGAAAGAGAATTATGAAAATATTCACCTGCATTGTCAGAACGAAATATACGAATGCAAGTATCAAACTGAGTTTTGATCTCTGTATAAAATGACTTAAAAATAGAAGACAACTCTGACCTCTCTTTCATGAGATAAAGATACGTGACACGAGAGTAATCATCAACAAAGATAACATAATATTGGAAGCCAAAAACATTAGGAACACGCATTGGACCCCAAATATCAGAATGAACTAATTGAAAAGGACGAGACACACGACTCTCAACCCTAGGATAAAAAGACACTCGATGATGTTTACTAAATTCACAGACTTCACATGGCAAAACATTAACACGGCTACATGAAGGTACCAGCCGTTTAAGGTTTTGAAGGGATGGATGACCAAGACGACAATGATGTTGATATGGTGTCACCGAAGACTGAAGGGCAACAAAGCTAGGGTGAACATCGTCGGTAAAGTAATACATGCCACCACGTTCAGTACCACCACAATTTTCCTCCCCGTCTTGAGATCCTGAAACACACAACCACCGGGAAAGAATGTGACAGAGCAATTTAAAGATTTGGTAAGTTTACTAACAGACATAAGGTTTAATGGAAAACGAGGAACATGTAATACGGAATCTAAAGTCAAAGAAGAAGTGACTGAAATAGAACCTAAACCAGTAATATCAGTGGTAGAGCCATCGGCTAATGTAACACGAGATGGTTTATCAATAGATCGATAGCCAGAGAGAATAGTAGATGTACCAGTCATATGATCAGATGCACCAGAATCAATGACCCAAGGAATAGAAGAAAAAGAAGATGCAACATACGCAACGGAAGAACCTGTCTGAGTTAGCGTTGCAATGGAGGAACCTGTCTGAAGTGACACAAGGCGTTGGTACTCTTCCGCGGAAATAGTCACTGTGGCATCAGTAGAATAAGTAACCGGCCGAGTAGGAGGCCAACCATGAAGATCCCAACAATACTGAACCGTATGATTGTTGCCATTACAATAGGTGCAATGTCGAGGAACACAACCACGACGACGATTGCTACTACCATCTTGACCAAACTCATGGCTTGCACAACGAGTGCCAGAATTAGGGTAACGACCACCAAAAACCCTATCACTGAACCCATAATCTTGACCACGAAAATCAGAAGCAAACTCACCACTCTCCTCCATTGCACTGAATTAACAACCACCAATAAGAACCAACTAATAGGATCAACAACTACCAACAGATCACCAAACCAGACGATCACCCAACATCATCAACAGCCCAAGATCATATGCGATCAACCAAACAACCGAAAATTAACTCCGTCTACCAACAAGTCGACGACCATAAACAAATCATGGAACAATACTTGCTAATAACAATACTAAAATCAACAGACCTCAATAATCCAAACATTAATATTACCGACAGTAACCAATCGAGAACACCAACCAATAGGCGACATAGACAGCAACAAATCGAGATTTAGATCGATACCTCAGAACACAACACATAAATTGAGATGCATGTGACTGATCCCATCCGAACAAGGCTAGAAACACTGAACGAACAACATGAGACAAATCTGGTTGCCAGCGAAAACCTTTTAGACTATTTCGAACATAAATCGTGGGATTCTGGGCTGTTTTGAACACGATTCAGGGGGATTCAAACCATATTTAGGAGTTTTGAGAGTTGATTATAGTGAATGAGGGTTGATTCGGGCTCGATGGGGGGTGATTAAGGTTCGATTAGGGTTTTTCAAGAGTTCCAAAGATTTTTCAGCAATTTCGAATGGGTTTGGTGCATGGGGTTAGGGTATCAAAGGGAATTTCAAGGTGAACAGTGCTCGCGATGAACAGTGCTCGCGTGAACAGTACCCGCGTGAACAGTACCGCGATGAACAGTGCTCGGATGAACAGTGTTCGCGATGAACAGTACTCGCGGTGAACAGTGTCGCGGTGAACAGTAACAGTATGTGGTGATGATGGGTGGTGGGGCGTGGGTTAAGATTGTGATTAGGTTTAGGGTTGGATTAAGGGTGGCTCTGATACCATGTTGTTTGGGAGAATAAGAAAAGTGTATAGGGTGTTAATGAACCCTAACACAAATAACTATTATTTATATTAAGAGATAACTTGTTACAAGACTTGTTTAACCAATGTGGGACAAGACTCATAACTACTTAAATATTCCAACAATGTTGTCTGCCTTACAGTCAAGTCAGCAACGAAGTGATTTTTCTTGTTCTGATTGGTTGTTCTGTGAAGCTATCTAGGTGATGCTGGGACACTTGTAGACTCCTATATTTTTGAAAGATAATGCAACACAAGGAGCAAATTGCAACACTTACAAAACGCGACGAAAGGTAAGTGGTTGATGGAAGTTTTTGCTGCATGGCTTTGAGTTCACTTTAATCCAATTGTTTGAAATTGAAGGCTTCTGAATGTGTTGATGGACCAAATACTTTGATTGTTTTTGGCAGATAAAATTTTTGTGTTCCAAAGGGCATGCTCTGAGCTTTCTGGTTACAAGGTATTCATCTCTACTCTCTTGTTCATTCTCCTATAACTGTCTCAACTCTCAAGTATATCTTACTTTTTTTATCTCTTCAAAATCCCTAGCTGATCTGATATTGGGGAATGGAAAAGGACCCAAAATCACAGTGCACTCTTACAATATTGATTCTTAAAGTAAATATTCTGAGAATACGCTAGCTAAGAAATGCTTAATATAGAAGCTTCTGCTTCCTAACACTGTATTTATGGCCGAATAAGCTTATGTACTCTTGAAGTTTTTCCCCCTTCTTGTCTATTTTCCTCAAAGCCTCTGTCATTCGTGTTGCATGTTGGCTTTTGCCGCTGTCGCGATGGCGAACCTAGGTTCGTAGGATGTGGAGGTTTTGTGATTTCTTGCATTTTAGCTATGCCAGTTATACATTACAAAATGTTAGTTCTGATTCATTGGTTTTGGTTGATACCTATTGAGGAGTCATGGTGGACTTGAAGCAATCTATGGATTCTAAGGCCTTTGCTTCTCTGCTTAGAGTTTCAATAGCACTGTGGATTCAGAGGGTTTCTTTGTCCTTAAATCTTTTTCTCTTATTTTTTTTACAAGTACATTCTATTGTTTCATACTAAAAGATTAGTAGTTGGATTAAAAGGCTGTATTTGTTTTCTGTCTGCTGATTTTCTTAAAACAAAAATAGAAAACAGAAAACAAAAACAATTCTGAGTAAGCCTTCTAGCTCTAACCATATGCTGGTTCCTATTAAGTTCGAATAACGATTCTGTGAATTTTGCAGGGAAAGAAGAGAATTTGAATTAAACAAGCAATGGAAAGTGTAAATCTTGTCGAAGCTGCAGTTAAGGTAGGAAGTAGGAACCATAGGATTGACTTTGTACCCACAATTTTCATCGTCTTTTGAGAAGCTTTTCTCTCTTTTTTTTCATCAGCCAAAATCAGTATTGTTATAATAGTTAGCTTAGCACCTTGAAAGACAAGTTAAATTCCTGACCTCTTTTCTCCTGGCGCTTAAGTGCACTCCTGATGCCGTTGGGCCAAAGGCCTCTCAGCCTAAGAAACTAACTTTGATGTTTTACTGTTTCTACAGTTGGTTGGAATTTTATAAAGACAATTTATTTTCCTTCTGTGGTGATTTGTCAGCAAGAGTTTAGGTATCATTATGCAGAGCCATCATACTTGATGCTTGCGAAATGGATTGCTAAAACTTTTGAGACTTCCAAAAAATGCGTTGCATCGAGTTGTTATTGGTGCTTGTGATGAATGACATGGAAGAGATAGTTCTACAATGATGCATATATTCATGATCCCTTTTCATATATCTTAGACAAGAAATCAGTAAATGAACACCCTCTGAAGTTACGATTTTTTTGGGTTTGTTAGGTTCTGGTAGTCCAGGAAAATAGTGGCACAGTCACAGGCACAGCTGTGTGTGGAAATTTCCTACTGGTGTCGTCGATGAGGTGAGCCATGCCCATTGTTCAAGTTTTCAGCTAAGGAATATATGTACAGATTAAAAAGTATTGATTGGTATACCTGTGATTTTGTTTCATTTTCGGGAAGACAGAGCCTTTTTCGGCCCCATTTTTTAGGTCTTGTGATCGAAACAGTGTACTTCCATATATGAACAATCTGTCGCAAGAAATTGTAGAAACAGTTTTTTGATTAATGCAAGTTGAAGTGGGACGATAAACTATTTATAAAGGACTCTTCAGTTAGGTTTGCAAACTTCTGCAACTTGAATCCATATGGGTTCAAGCCATGCATGAGTGCTAAAAGTGCAAGGATTGCCCTTATTGTCAGTCCATTCACTTGCTCAAACAATATGAACTTGTAATAAGTTCAGAAGCCACTAACATCGAACAGTGTGCGTCAGACAATTCGTAATATTTGTTGTGCATTTAACACTACCTTTTAATTTTTCATATGTTAGCTAGATTCGTTTCTAAGACTACTCTGTGATCTGTCATCACTAAATAGGCACGCTGTTATGACAAGAGAAAATATCGGTGTCCCAAAACCCCATTGCTTGAAGAAGCATTCTTATCAGTATTCCCAGAATGCCTTATTGAGTCAGAAGTGCTATTATATGATGCATCCTCTGAAGAAGAAATTCTTTCTTGCCTCCCTGATTTTGTGTTGGACTGCATTGATAAAATAGACACGAAGATAGAACATTGTATCTGTTCGCAATAAGTGTTCTCATCCTTGAATGCTTACCAAAAATGAGTACTCCGCTCAACCTTTTTTACTGTTTCAGTTGCGTTCAGAAGTTTAGAGTCATAATTGGTTGTTCAAGTGAGATACGTGTGCATGCTTTCTTGCTTGCATTCATGCAAGTGTGTGATATGCTTTCTTGCTTACATTCATGCAAGTGTGTAATAAACGCATGTATAGTTGTTTCCACATTGCCATGTTTACTTACTTGAGCAAAAGAGCATAATAGTATTAGTGGACAGAGTTTCAGAAATTATTAATTGCACTTAACTGATGTCTTTCCTTGTAATTTTAACCTTAAATGATGCATTTTGAGAATTTATGAGTTGGAACTTATGAGCAGAAAAATATTTTGTGCTACTTGCAAGCTGTCTTATCATGAGTTCAGATACCTTCTAAATATGATACAGGTTTTACTTTTCGATTTATGAGTTCTTGATTCCTAATGTGTAATAGGTGGTATTTCTTGTAGCATGTGTGCATTGGGGCTTGAAAGTTCTGTCTGCAATGGGAGCTGGCACGTGAACAGACCCTACAAAAATCCGTGTGGCTAATTTGAGAGAGTCAACAAATGACCCACTATCTCGAGCTATCTCGAGCCATAACTGCCGTTAACTTTGCTACAAATAACTACCTCCTCCATATGTAAATAGTTTGTGCAATACATAATGTAGATGTAAACACTGCTACAATAATCGTAAAAGATGACAGTTTAAAAGTGTCATTAAACGTGAAAGATGACAGTTTTGAAACTGTCATCTATGGAGCTGTCATTAAAAGTCTAGTAAATAGTTTGTGCAATACATAATGTAGATGTAAACACTGCTACAATAATCGTAAAAGATGACAGTTTAAAAGTGTCATTAAACGTGAAAGATGACAGTTTTGAAACTGTCATCTATGGAGCTGTCATTAAAAGTCTAGATTTGTTATGACAATAAAAAACTGTCATTAAACATATAAGATGACAGTTTAAACTTGTCATCTTTGTGATAAAAGATGATAGTCTTAATCTGTCATCTTTAATCGCAAAGATGACGGATTTAAACTGTCATCTTATCTGTTCTCCATTCAAGAAAAAAAAACCAATTCTCTTTTGAATGTGTGGCCGCTCACGTGGCACCCACGTGCCTCTCGCATGGCACTTGTGTGTCGCCTACTTAGCACTTGTGTGGCCAGTAAATATTTGCTTGCCCCAGGACTTGAACTCAAGAACTTCAGTTCATCGCGCGCGTGTTACCATCTGAGCTGGCACGCTTATTGTTAACAAAAGACAAACAAAAACATGTATAGTATATTTTCGAAAATTTTAAGATGAGCACTTTTAATGTCAGTTTTGGATGAAACTGTCATCATAGACATTGAAAGTATGAGATGACAGTTTTAAACTATCATCTTATATGTTTTTATGACACTTTCTGACTGTCATCTTTTATGATCAATTGCAATGTCAGTTCTAACTAAAACTGTCATTAAAAGGGCTTAGTTTCAATGTCGCCTTTAAGGAAAACTGTCATTAAAAGGTTTCCCATATGGGCTTCCGGAAGCTCATGTTTTAATGTCAGTTTTAAGCAAAAACTGACATTAAAGAAAAAGATAATAATGTCACTTTTATTCTAAACCGTCATCTTATATCGCAAAGATGACAGTTTGTAAGATGGACTGTCATCAAAAGTCTACCATCATATTTTCGATGACAGTTTTATAAAAACTGTCATTGTTTCAATTTTTTGAGTGTCATCTTTTAAGGTTTTTGTAGTAGTGAAATTATTTAAAGTCCATGCTCCCATGGTTAAGCAACATACTGTACCTTCATTACTATTCTACCACCATTCCTACGTTCTCAACTAACCATAAAAAAAAAAAAAACATTAATATCTACCCCAAAACAAAATACGTCCTCTTGAATGGGCATGATTTTCGTGTCTTGCATGAACTAGCACCTAGTAGTAGAAGGTGAGAGGTCATTTCGGTGTGCACAATATTTGAAGCTCTGTCACAAAATTAGTTTCCATAATTTTAGCTCCAAAAAATAAAGTTTTTACCAAATGAATAAAAGTACTTTTATATATTAATGGGGTTTGACTGTCACCTGCATAATTATTCAAGAATTTAATTCTATTCTCAGTGGGAGTTCCCCTATTGGGCTAAAGGGACCTTAGGCCCCTTTTCTACTAACAGAAAAACACTAAAAACTTAACGCATTTTACAATTTCGTTTTTATTAACAAAAAAGTTTTAGCATTTTACCATCTCGTTAATTTCCACCAATAAGAAAGTTTTTATCAACTTTTTTTCAATAACTTTTTCACTCACATGCCCATCAACATTTTTTTCACTATTGGAAATAACTTAACAATTCTTAACAACTTATTTACTCTAATTCCCTACCGAAAATACCTAACAACTTTTCAACCACAAATAATAAATCTACAAATTTTTCACAACCGGAAACATCTCCTGAGGAAAGAGTATTATTTATAAAGGATGAGCCCATATTGATGTGATATTTATGGAGGGTTAGTTTGGATGAGGTATTAAAAAAAAAAGGATAAATAGTATTTGATTTGAATGAGAAATAAAATGGGAGATAAAGTTGTTTTTGTAATTGAAATGTTGGGAGAGGGAGATGAGGAGGGCCTCAGCCGCCCTTACTAATTAATAACTAGTTGAAACCCATTCATAAATAGTTCCAACAATGACTTGCAATGATTTAGTCTGGGTGCCAATTTTGTTGCTAAACCAAGTTAAAAGTGGAGCATCAATTCCCCTTCCCCTTGTTATTTCATCCCCTCCTTCATGCACCATCCAATCGAGGCCTAAAGGGTTTTACCTTAATACTCTGTACTATGTAAGACCTCTCTGGGGGTGTTTGGGAGCCCACTTTTTGACTTTTCATTTTCAATTTTTTGGTTTTTTGGTTTTTGGATTGTGGCCAAAATATATTTTGATTTTGATAGAGTGTTTGAATGATATGTGCAGAATGCATTTTTGCAGCATGAGTAGTGTTTGGGATATGGAATGAAAATGAATTATATATGGGTTGATTTTTTACTATGATGCCCCTAGTTATTAATAATGCTGTATAACATATATAAATAATGTTTTAATCAATTTTTAAAAATTTTTCTTTTGAAATTGCTTATTCTTCATTAATTGTAAGTGCCACACTATTTTTTTAATTATATTTTTATTGTTTCAATTATTTCAGCCAAACCCAGATTTTGGGAATTTTTTGATTCTGGTTTCGAGTTTTACAGACAAAAAATTAGGAATAATATTATAAAAGATTTCGAATTCATATGTACATAGACAAGCATGAATACCCTTTTTCTTTCATGGAAACAAAATATATACAAACAAAAGGGTTAGCTCATTCTACATGCAAGCTAAAAAATCCCAGATCTAGACCCATAAATTGAAAAATCCCATATCTGAAATTGGAAAGAGACAAGCGAGGAACGATTAGTGGTGGGGGAGGATAAAAAATACGTCAACAAGAGGCGAGAACATGAAAGAGGTGAACGATTTCCCCACTTTGGTCGAAGGTGTGTATCCCCAATCGTCTTCTCCAGCCTCTCTCTTCTCGTCTTTTGTACTGGTATGTAAGAATTGTTAAAGTAGAGAGGATAACATTCAATTGAGGGTTTTGTAGAATTTTTCCAAAAAGGAGAGGGTAGGAATGTCTTTTAACATGGCAAGAAGAACAAAATGAGAAAACGAAAATGGGAAAAGCTCCTCCAGAGCTCTTTCTTACTTCTTTTCTCCTTTCTCAAAATTTGAAAACCCATTCTCATGTTTTCAACC
Source organism: Rhododendron mucronatum var. ripense (assembly GCA_019656295.1). NCBI lineage: Eukaryota > Viridiplantae > Streptophyta > Magnoliopsida > Ericales > Ericaceae > Rhododendron > Rhododendron mucronatum. The sequence continues at coordinate 209,002 of BPLT01000220.1, read as the reverse complement.
AAACAGCCAAAAATTTAGGGGTGTACACGGTCCGCATTGGTCCGGTTCTCTAGAAAACTAATAACCGGACCATTCAAACGGTTCTAGAAAATTGGGAACCAGAACCTAACCAATATGCATGAAACCTAACCAGAACCAAACCGGAAGACCGGTCCGGTTTTGGATCGGTTCCGGTTCTATCCAATAAGCATCCAAACACTTATTTACAAAATATGAATTCATAAAATTAAAGAAATAGGAAGAAAATCTGCTGGAATAGGAAATGAAGGAAGAAAATAAAAGTTTTCCTAACAAATGAGATTTCATTTCTAAATAAATTAAGTTTAGCAAGGAAAAGATTAATTTACAAAATTCAAATACATATTTAATTACACACATATATGTATTTCTATATTTATCTTAGTTTTAAACGGTCCGGTTCGGTTCTAACCACGGTTTATTAAATTAGAACCAGTAACCGAACCAAAATTAACGGTTCTTATTTTTTTGGAACCATAACCTAACCGTAGAATTGCAGAACCGGACCAAATAGGACGGTTCGGTCTGGATCAGACTAGTTTTACGGTTCGGACGATTTTCTTGAACACTCCTAGCCAAAATGGAAAAAGAAGAAATCATAAATGCGAAAATGAAGCTGCCAAACGGGCACTTCATATACTCAAAATTAGGCAACCGATTAAAGTAGGTTTCTGAACTCTTTATTACTGAAAAAAATCCATTAAAAATCAGTTACATATGATATAAATAGGACCAGAAAGATGTCAATTCAGGCCACCAATAGCAGCCTAGCAGGTAATCATTACAGCCATGGTATCTGGAAATATAGAGTACGGTAATCAATAGTTTTACATTTGCACCCCTGAAAATCCTGCTGACTCAAAATGATCTTTGTGACTCAATTTCACTCTATAATCACATAGCTATGCTGTATGCCTACGATATGAGATTGATATGATTTTTTCATCATCTTTATTAATTCAACCTATTATCACATACCTAAGTTAAAATGTACAAGGCTAAAGGGACCGATGGTCCCCATACCAACGCGGTACCAACGGCCACGCGGAATCCACCAAGGATTTCATATGAAAAATCCGAACCGTTCAATAACTTTATTAAAAAAAAAAAAGGAGTGGACTTCGCAAAAAATTATCTCAATCCGATATGTGTAGGTGCTCGATCCAATCTTCTTACTTTCTAAAAATCGAAAAAAATGAGAAGATTGAATTGAGCACCTATACATATTGAATTGAGCTGATTTTTCGCAATACCCACTGGGGTTTTTTTTTTCCAACATTTTAGTCTAAAATCCAAATGAAACAACTCCATAGGAGCTTTAGTCCAGCCTAAGTTTCTGTGATGTATAAAGTCTATGAAGAAAAATATTTTAGAGTCTAGAGTCCGTGAAAAGATGAAATTGCCATTAATGAGACAAGAACTTTGTTTGGCTAACACAAAAAATGTCTTTTTCCATTTAAATAGTCTTAAATAAGATAAGAGTCCTGTTTGGCTAACACAAAATATGTCTTTTTTTTGTGTTTTTTGATCTTGTTGCACTTTCATAGAGTACCACAGGGTTTTAGGCACCTTCATAGGATACCTTAGGTTTTAAGCACTTTCATAGGATTTTAGGGTGCAGTTTCCTATTATAGGATTTTAGCTGTTTAGGCACTTTCATAGAGTACCCTAGGGTTTTAAACACTTTCATATATAGGGTGCCTAAGGTTTTAGACACTTTCATAGGTTACCTAGGGTTTTAGGCACTTTCAATGCTGGTCAACCTTGATCAACGCTAGTCAACCTTGGGAGGGGTTTTTTTTTTGTAAATCTTGGGCAAAATGTCCTTTAGACTTTACGGAAAATTATTTATGTCCTTATTATAGCAAAAACCCTTATAGTATGTCCTCCTACTCAATTTACCCTTTTTTTTTTTAAAATTATTGAACGGCTTAAATTTCTTAGGCGGGACCCATAATGGGCCCTGCGTGGCCTTCCGTACCCATCCGTAAAATAAACTATTTTCACATAACCACCGTATGGGATTGATATGATTTTTTCGTCTGCCCGCCTATGGGTACATCAAATGTACACCCAATTATGCGGACACGCAAATGTACACTCAATTGAATAATGTTAACAGTTTGATCTCGGAATCGTAGTGTGAGACCGAGATGAGTCCTACACCATCAGGTATAGACTTGGTATAGCCATAGTTTTTTTCCGTCATGAATGCGTTACACAAAGGGCATGAATTCATCGTCTATGTTACAAATGTGGTGGGGGCCACACATGGATGATGCACAGCTGAGTGAACTTTGAGAAAAGGGAGGAAAAAAAGGGTTAAGACAAGTTCTGCAAGGGATTTTTTAAAATTTTGGGAATTTTTCCCGTTAGGTCAGTTTTGCGCCTAAACTAATTCATCTCGTCAAGACAAATTGAAAAAGTAAAAGTTCATGACTTTTATCTAGATATTTCAAAAAATATTTAGGTAAAAGTCATAATCTTTTACTTTTTCGATTTGTCTTGATGAGACGAATAATAATCCACAGAAGGTAAGCGCAAAATTGACAAATGCAAAAAATTTGAATATAGATAAAAACAAAAAAAAACCTAAAAATCTTAGCGGAATTTAGCCTCATGAATCCCTAGATATAATGAATCAAAATGCCCTGCATTTCCAAGACTTAGCGGCTCTGAGGGACAACATCTGTTTTCCCAGTAGATTGGGGCCCGCTCCAATGATCGGAGATGTTCACTTCCTAGAGGTCATTGAGTAGAATAACTTTGCAAAAAATTAGCTCAAATCATTAAGTGCCTTATTGGAACACTTATAACTTTCCAATAATGCGTTCCAATAGATTTTGATTTAGTGTTTCGAATCCATTCTTTTCAAGATAAAAATGTTTCGATTAGCCTCTTAATGATATCCAATTAAGCTAATTTTTTGCAGAGTTATTCTACTCAACGACCTCTACGAAGTGAGTATTTCTGATCATTGGAGCAATACTGGAGTGGATCCCGCTCGACCAGAACAACAGGTGTTATCCCTCAAGAGGGACAGTCCCTCTTGAGGGAGCAGAGCCCTTGAGTCTGCATTTCCATTATCAATCCTCTCACTACACATTGTACTAGCTTTTTAGCTCTTTAAGGATTTTAGTAGTTAGATTTTTAGAGATGTGTTTCAAAGATGCTTTGACACTTGCGCTCCCTCACTGGCGCGCATTACGTGACTTGTTCGATCGAAGAGAAGCAGACACACTTCGTCTGGGAATCGTACTGAAATTGATAAGACGGAAGAAAGAAAGAAAGACGAGAACCAAATTCAATACTAGCTAGTCCGTTCGAAGTAGTTGATGTCCTTTTCCATTAAATACAGTTTGCAAGATACGTGTAAGGAAGGAGGAGAACCAAATTCAATACTAGCTAGTCCGTTCGATGTAGTTCGGCGCCGCCTGTAAATGCAATAATATGTAACTATATCTCCCACACAGTCCCCACTATCCGTAGACATGAGAGTAAATGGATTTCTTGGCCTTTTATGGAGAGAGAGAGAGAGAGAGAGAGAGAGAGAGAGGGATATCTTGGAGCTTGGACCACTGAATGAATGAATGAATACTGATCATCCAAAATTGTACGCATCTTTATCTAGTTGCCTTTTTTTCTATGGACAAGACAATAATACACCATTGTTATAAATAGGAAAATTTCAAAAGACCTCTCAAAATTTGTACTCAATGCCTAATAGATAGTACATATATACTTTAGTAGCAAATCTCAATTTTACTCGTAGACAATTCTTCTGTTTTTCAATTAGCTAGCCCCCTACAGTCTAATTCTGTCAGATCGCAAACGGACTTTGTTGACTTGGACATAAATGGTCAGAGAAAATCGTTAGAGGGCTGATTTGGCACTAAGAATTTTTAAATACCCCTAAACTTCGACCTCAATGTCTAATAGAAAGTCAAAGTTTAATAAACTTCAACTACACACCTAAATTATGAAGCCTTTATTCAATTAACGCCCTACTGTTTAGATCTGTCAAATTACTAACAGAAATGGCGGACTTGGGTTATTTTTCCCATTATATGCCCCTCTCTCTCTCATCTTTCAAATATTACAATAACTTTTGTATGGACTCTCATTATCTTCTCTTTATTTATGAGAACTTTTTAAAGTTAAAAGCACAAGGCTAACTATCACAATTTTAACCACCACAACACTTGAATCCCCTAAAATATTCAGAAGCAAAAACCCAAAAGACATCAATGTTTTGGTAATGGGTTCAAGTTCAACTAGGTATATTGGGAAATTTGTGATTAAGAGGAGTTAATAAAAGGGTTTAATGTCATAGTTCCTAAGGAGAGGAGTGAGATTGAGAGCAGAACTTGGCGATTTGGGCTAGTTATGGAACTGTTCCGGTATGGATGAGGATTTGGGGGCTAGTTATGGAGGTAGAAATGAGAATTTAAGGGAGGGAGTGATGCTCTGTTTTTATGAGATTGCTTGAAAATGAAAAATGGAGGGAAGAGGATTAGCATTTTGGGATTTTCCCTTTTAGTCATCCACATTTACCCCCAATTTAAGCCATATCATGATCTTACCTGCTGGGTAATAGCTAGATTTGTCCAACTTGGCAATTTCAATTACTAATAAGACAAATGCAGAAGGTAGAGGTTAATTGAATAGCTGCTTCATAATTGAGGTGTCTAGCTAATTGAAGTTTATCAAAGTTTGGGTGTCTATTAGACATTAAGGTCGAAGTTTAGGGGGTATTTTGAAAATTTCTTGTGTCAAATCAGCCCTCTTACGTTTTTCTCTCACCGTTTACATTCAAATTAGCAAATTCTATTTGCAATTTGACAAAAATAGAGGGTAGGGGACTAATTGAAATGGAAGAATAGTTTAGGAGCAAATTTGATATTTATTAAAGTATAGGTGTCTATTAGACATTGAGTGTAAAGTTTGGGGGTATTTTAAAATTTTTTCCCTTTAATTTGCTGATTTACCACCATTAATTTTGTGAATACATCTCTCTCTCTCTCTCTCTCTCTCTCTCTCTCTCTCTCTCTTCATTGGGTTTGTCACAATGGCACTCGTAGAGGTGCATGGTCCTGTAATGTTGGTGTATGCTATAGGATTGTAGTGCGCGATTTGAGCCATCCATCTAGCCCAACTGTGATTTTGATTTCATCTCATATTCGCAATAATGGATGGATACAAGAGTCAAGGTAAAATCAGAATCATTGATTTTTAAGATAGATGACTAGAATTGTGAACCACACATTTATAGTACACTGCTCACTACAGAGATCCCTAGTCCCAATTTTGATGGACCTTTCTCAAACCAAAAGATTACCCTAAAAAAAATTGAGATTAGAAAATTGCCTTCTTGTGAATAGCCCCCCTTTTGAGGTCTCACCACACATGATGACCAATCAGCGAAACTACTTTCTTTTAGACACCCATTGCAGCATGTCTTGTTTGATGAGAATTGCCTATTGCGGCGCACTTATTTTGTTTAGAGTCGCCACTTGATTTTAGTAACCAAGAAAACAAAAAGATCGAGATTCTAAATTTGTGAGCCAAAGGTATGATGAGGGGAATGTGTTAAGCACTCTTCTTCACCCAACCAAAAGGTTGGCCTCTAATTGTTTGACATGAAATGTTTTGATTTATTCTTTCAATTTTACAAATACGTCTTAATTAATTAGCCATTATATAGATATGGGTGATGACAGGTAATCAAGTCACACATGGGAAGGGGGAAGGGGGAGAGGGGAAATCATGTAGAGAAATAGGAAAGCACAAAGACTCCGACAATTGCCACCACTTAAGGTCGACCAATCACCACTTTTCGTCACTCCAGAACAGCAAAAAATAGATAAAAGTAGAAAAATAGGGTACAAAAAGATTAACCAAAAATGAAATATGGCTAGCCCGTTGGGGCTATGCGAACTTACCACATTGATCACTCAGTACTGAGTATTGCGACTTGCAGCTTGGTTTTTGAGCCTTTATGGATTAAGGGCCCGTTTGGATGTCAGATTGGCAAGGGGTATTAGTTTTCACCCACTCTAATATCGTGGGCCCAAGTTTTATCCCTGGTTTGGGAACCCAAAATCGCAAGAGTTTTAGCTATCCCCCCTATATATTCTCTTAAATCGGCAAAGAGGGGCTGCCAGGGGATTAATTTCGGCTGGGTTTTAAAGTCTCCATAAGTTATCCCCTGTAAATTGGATGATCTTACCCCTCTTTATCCCCCTCCCCTAACCCGCCTGGGTTTTTGACAATGAACAGCAAAACAAAAACAGGAAGAAAAAGAAGAACAGTAGATCGGAGAGAGGACTAACCAGGTCATGACGTTCACCAGGGATCAGAGAGAGGGAGTGTGTCGTAGCCGTTCTTCTTCTGCTGCTATTGTCACCGTGTTCTCTCTCTCTCTCTCTCTCATGGCGATAAGAACAAAGAAAAGAACAAAGGAAATTTATCATGTGCATGTGTGCCAATGTGTTTCTTATAACCCTACCTATAATCAATTAAAATGAACACATATTTAAATCATAAATTAAAGAAGGGTATTACAAGTTTCCCACTTAAAAAATGAAATTAATAAAAAAAAACTTAAAAAACAAATTTTAATTTTTTATACTTATTAAATTGATTAATTTATTAACCAATTAAATTATTATTGTTTACTTTTGAAAAATTAATTAATTTTATTGAATTTTGCAATTTATATTAAATTTAATGAATAATCTCATTTGACACAGCACAAGGGCAAAATAGTCAATTGACAGTTTTTTACATCATCCACCCTTATATCTCCAATTTATCCCATATCCAAATCAAGTACTCCTATTTAATCCCTCGTCTCTAATAACTCATCCAAACCAACTACTATTTAATCTCCTTTCATAAAAGTCATATCATTGTGAGCCCACCATTTTTAAATAATACCCCATACTATTTTATCCCCCTTCATAACTAACACCCCCAATTCTTTACCTGCATCCACACGGGCCCTAAAGGTGGGAAAAAAAAAAAACCCAATAACGATGAAGAAGTCCTCTAGTTTGAAGGTTTCGTATACCTTTGTTTTAAATGGAAGTACTGCTCGTGGGGTAAGTTTCATTCCAAAGTAAGCTGAACTACACAAAACTTATGGCGTAACAACCAATTATTATTGGTGTGGCTGAGTCTTTGATAGCCCACGCACAATTATACATTTGTTGAAGGACTCCATCCTATATCCGGATTTTGATTCTCTCGTGCATCTCGTCGGAAGCTATTGGTCCACCTGGAAACTCACATTGCCACTTAGTTAGGAGTTGTTTTGATAACCCAAATTCAACACTTAATTAACTGAATGAATTAAGTAATAAGTGATTAAGTAGATTTTATAACCACATTTACATTGCTTAAAATATTAAGTGTCTCTTGAAATGTAGGCTAGCTAATTAAAAATTGATAAATTAAGTAGCTTAGAAATAATTAATTCTAACTGAATTCATGAGTGCTTGCATTCAACTCTTCTCTCCTCCAGCACTACCCTCCACACTGCCGCCACAATCACCGTCATCGCCACCACCACTCTATCCGCCAAGTGGTGTAATGAAAAAAGTCATGCAAATATTGCTTTTTAAGCGGAGGTAATGACTAATTGGTGTTAGTGAATTATTTTGTGTTCATATAGTCACGTTAAACATATAGAGAGTATCTGACTACACTTTCATAATTGTATAAGTTGACTACAAAATATCTATTTTTGATAGACAAGAAGAAATAATTAACAAATACTGATATAGCACATTTTATATGTGCCAAAAAAGTTCATCATTCGACATGCACCAACGTTTCGAACCTTATACGTCTAGGGTGGTTCCAGCCGCTCCACTATCCACTAAGAAGGTTCAAGCGAACCATTTGGATTCAAAATGCACTTATATATATATATATATATATATATATATATTGTATGCACTAAACCATTCAAATAAAGTTAAGAATAAATAAAATTCACTTAAATTTTTTAGTAAACAGATAAAATAATTCAAGAAAAAAAAAATCAAGCCCGATAAATTTTCAATCAAACTAAATCTCTTTACTACGTACACATTTAGAGTTTTGCAAACAAAAATTGCGTGTATGTTATTGTCACACTTAAACTAAAATTCTAGAGTAGCCTCTCTCTTCCTGCGTCGTCCTTGTTCGGAAAACCTGGCTGGCGCAAGTACTCTGATCAAGTAGATGGATAAGCTTGTGAAAAGCCATATATCTACTTTTAAGTGATTATTAATTTCGGCTTTTACTTTATGCTGATCATTAATAATTTAGTTTTCTGTCAACTATACGTGCTACCTGCCAAGTATTCATTTAATGGGTTGTGATTTTTGGTTAGGTCCATTCTATTTCATTCAATTTAAGTACCACAAGTTAAGTACCTTGGCATTTCAAGTGAAAGTGCCAGTAGATCTGGGAACAGTTCCTCTCTTAGTAGATACATATCTGGAATTTGATCCTCATAGGGAATAGCTAGGTTGATTTCTGGATTCTATATGCTTTTGCATGTGAGAAAGTAAATTAATGATGGAAAATGATTGCAGATTATTATTATTATTATTTTGGTGTTAAGTAAGCAACTGTGCTATAAGAACAGATAAAGTAGGAACAGCTTACACCACTGCCGCGGTCCGTTTAAGTGTTCTTCTCTCCCTACATTTAATTGTCTAAACACTAATTACATCAACAGCACTAGTACCGGAGGAAATAATTGGCCAAGGAGACCCAAAATCTATTCATTTTCTCAAAATTTTCTCGATCAGTCTTTCCACCGCTCGGTGATTAGAGTTCGTTCGCTACTGGTGATCGGCCACCTTGCGTTGTTCGACTGTGGGAGTTCGAACAACAGCGCTTAAACACCGGTTCTCTATGATTTCACCTTTCTCATTGATCCCACCAAAATGCTCCCTTTTTGTTTCTCAGCAAAGTTCCAAAAGGAGAAAATACAATTTCTCAAAACTCAAATTATGTTCTTTGACATGTGCTTCCAAGTTGACGCAGCGGAATTCACGAGAGATTAGTTATGTGGGCTACCACAGCCCTGGGTGGATCGGGACGGCCCGAAAAACGTGTTTTGATTTGAAAAATTGAATTGATTGAAGAGTCGCCACCCGAGTTTGAGGTTCGCCACCCGAGAAACCATTTTGATTGAAAATGATTGATTGAATTTGAAAACCAGAGATTTGTTAAGGGTTCGGAAGCCACGTTACGAGAGGGGAAGGGTTTTACGGCACCCCGCTCGCCCGATTTTAAAATCGGTCTCTACTAAACGTTTGCGGGATTTATCAAAAATATTTTATTTCATGAAAACAGCTAGCATATTCATAAAAACAACAAACAAGAGTGTACATGTGATTGTGTACAAAGTATGCATGAGATATGAGAGATTAAAATAAAAAAAAAGTACTTCAAAATGAAACAACACCATTGAAAGCACTACTGAGCGCTCAGCAGTGTTCCTGGGCTCCTAAAAATGGTCCTGGGCCCATAGGAATGGTCTTAAGCCCCCAACCAAGCCCTCAGAAGTGGTTTCGGATGCCCAAAAATGGTCCCGAGCGCTCGTTGAGCACTTGGGAGTGGTCCTGAGCGCTCGGGAGTGATTTTAGGCCTCTTGTGACGGTCTTGCCCCCCTAGAATGGTACTGAGCGCTCACAAGTGGTCCTGGGCGCTTAGGAGTGCACCCAGGAAGCTAAAAAAAGGTTTAATTGAAAAACTTTTTGTGATCTCTTTTCTCTTGTTGTTAAACCAAGATCAAATGAACTCACAACCAGTATGAGAAACTGGTGTGAGCCTCTGATCTCCCTCAGAAGTAGGAAAAAGAGAAACAACTTGGAAAAACCAAGTTTATACCTTTTTTTTGGCTTGAACTCGACTTCTTGGATGGATTTGGAGGCTGAAATGAGGGCTGAAAACAGGAAGAAAAAAAATTCTAGATGAACTAGAGGTTTGAGGCTTTTGAAGTACTTGAAGATTGTTTGAAGTTTTCTTAGAAAACACAAGTTTTGGAAAATATTTGAGGGAGGTTTAGAGACTGGAATTTTTCAGAAAACAGCAGAGGGAGAGAGTGAAATTTCGTGGCCCCTTGTGTGTAGAATGAGAAGGGTATATATAGGGGCGGAGAAAATGTGTTTGAAATTTGAAAATAAAATGAAAATGAAATGGAAAATGGTTTTTGGGGGAAACATGTGATGATAATATTCCTGCTGGCTCAGCCAGGCTTCTGGTACCTGCAGGTTGAACTGCAGGTTTGAAAATCTGAAAAGAAACGTGGTCAAAGGTTAAGCTCACCACCCATTGGCCTGTCAGTACTCTCGAGCGCTCAAAAGTGGCACTCCCGAGTGCTCAAGAGTGGTCCCGAGCGCTCAGGAGTGACTGCCCAACTTCAGAAGGGCGCCACGGACACTCCCGAACTCGGTTTTAGGTGTTTTTTGAAGCGTTGGAAAGCTCGTTGAGTCCTCTTTCTAACCCAATTGGTTTCATTCAAAAGTATTTTACAAGCTGAAATGTGTGCCCATTCTACCCTCAGGATGTCGGAAAAAATGACGGTCTTGGTTTGAAAAACACCAAGAAACATCGTTCAAGCTTTAGCCAAGTCCTGTTTTGATTCCGTTTCATCATTGGGGAGCCTCAAGGGCACAAATTAAGTATAGGTCCAAATTGGGGTGTCTACAGTTGCCCCTCTTTGGATGGCGCTCGGTATCATGTCTGGATACGAGTGACGTCCAAAGATTGAGACAGCCCAATTCGAGCCCTACTTAATCCTTAATTCAAAATGCAAGTAAAGATGTACAAGCATTCGTAACATGAGGTTGCACTATTTCGAGTTGCCTACGTACCCTTTTTTGCAGGGATCAAACCAGCGTAGTTCTTCGAGGCAAATGCAAACATGCATGCTGTAGAAGGCATAAAACATGCAAGCAAATAATTGACAAGACAACTCGATTAAGGTGTGCCCACCGATTGCTGTGTCTCAGTGGGTAGAATAATTAAACTCTCGAAAGGTTGCAAATGAAACCTAAATACATCACGAAGGATGCCATCCAACGGGACAAGTTAGCTTGTCTCGAAAGGATAAAAAGCAAATACACCGTGAGCGGTGCCGTCCAATGGGACAAGTTAATTTGTCTTGAAGGGATACAACCAAATCTATGGTGAAAGGTGCTTGATAGGTGTCTCTCAGGACAGTGCCAAATCTATGGCTGAAGTCAATTTGAAAGAAGCCAAATGTATGGTGGAAGATGATTAAAAGATGTCTCTCAAGACGATGCCAAATCTATGGCAGAAATTGATTGAAGGATTTTCCTAGAGGACAATGCCAAATCTATGGCGGAATTTGATTGAAATGATGTCTGAGAGGACAATGCCAAACCTATGGCAAAAAATGATTGAAAGATGTCCCTCATGACGAAGGCCAAATCTATGGCGGAATTTGATTGAAATGATGTTCGAGAGGACAATGCCAAATCTATGGCAGAAGTCGATTGAAAGAAGTCCCTCGGGACGAAAGCCAAATCTATGGCGGAATTTGATTTGAATGATGTCCGAGAGGACAATGCCAAATCTATGGCAGAAGTCGATTGAAAGAAGTCCCTCAGGACGATGCCAAAACTATGGCGGAGATCGATTAAAAGATGTCCTTCAGGACGATGCCAAATCTATGGCAGAAATTGATTGAATGATGTCCTAGAGGACAATGCCAAATCAATGGCAGCATTTGATTGAAAGACGATGCCAAATCTATGGCACAAGATGATTGAAAGACGTCCCTCACGACGGCCGCATTTTGAGACTTGACGACAATAACGATGACACTTTATTATTTTTTTGAAATAAATAAGGGACACATCTAAGTATCCTTTTTGCTTTACTGTCTTTGGGCAATGGACTGGTATTTTCGAGTTTGAGTTGCAGTCTATCTTTGGATGGAAATTGGGTTTGAGATGGAGCCAGGGGTAGAGCTGGAGTTGGTTTGAGTTTGACTTCGGTCAAGGCTTGAGTTCTAAGCATTCATGCCCCACTCTTGATGTTGGCTGTATGCTTGCTATGATTGATGACATTGGGCTGATGTGCCCCAGTGAGTGACGGACCTCAGGTCTAATTCTTTTCTTTGATTCCACTGAGCACAAGTGCAGGTTCTTCCATGTATTGGAATTTCTCTCACAAGTTGGGGCTTTAAGATCAATATGACAAAACCAGACGGATGACCTTGTGTGAATTTGGACAAGGTCTAGATAACTCAAGAGACAAGAAAGACCCTTTATCAGAGGACTGACTCTTAATTATGATCTTGACTGGACAAGGAGTTTGATTTGAGTAGCTCGATTACTTGAGGGTTCGAAAAAATGGCAAGCATGCCCCACAATTGATGTTTGAAGTTGTCATGATAAAATCAAGTTTCGATAATTTTCCCAATTGGGGTTTGGAAATTGTTTTACCTCCATCAAGTGATGCTCATTCGGGATCTTGTTTTATCAAAACACGAGAATTTTTACCACGAACCGTGCCCCATGTTGCTAATGACAATTCATGGATTTCGAAAATGCCCCAGCTTGGAATTTGCAGGATTCACGAAATGCCTTGCTGCTTCTTCTTGTTTTCTCCTACTCTCTAGGATTTTTGTTATCAAGTTGTGCTTTCAATCTAAAAGGACTTTATTTGGGTTGTAATGTGGCCAAGGTTTGGCTTACCAAAGAAAGGATAATTGGCTCAAAAATTTTCATTTTATGGGTTTCGAGAGCTAGCAGCCATCTTGAATATTTTTGTAGCCCTTTTTGCTTTCGATGGGCACATTCTTTCACTTAACTTGCTTCACCTTTTGGTGTGCCTATGTGTTTGGTACTTTTATTGATTTTGAGCTTCCTCTGATTTTTCTTCATCTCATTGTGCCTATGTATTTAGCAATTCACGCTTTGAATTCTGATGCACCGATGATAACCATGTATTTGGCACTGTTGTCTTCCTCATTTCACCCCGGTGTGGGGGATAGCTGCCTAGCTGGGTTCTTTCAAAGAAATTGATTTAGGCTCAAAGGGGGTATCAATGGATATATATCTTCAAGCGTTTGATAAAAGAAAAAGAATGCCTTTCTTCATTTTGAATTGCACAACTTGATAATTGGATCTTAGATGCAAGTTAAGAGATTTGTGTGCTCTAACTTTTGCCTAGATCACATTTTGAGGTTTTGATCTAGCGAGCTTTTCCTCGGGCCAAGGTGTTGCTTCTTGACGGCATCAGGGAGTGGTCCCATGAAATTCTTCTTCTTGCAAGGGCAAAGTATCTCATGTTTTGATTCCTCAATTGATGGGGAAAAACAATTCCAAGTTAAGGGATTATCACAAAACATAAGTTTATTATCACAATTTCGACACAAGAAGCTTGAGATTTCTCCCCCTTTGGCATTTCCGGGACAAAACCAACATAATGGAAAAAATACAACTGAAAGAAGTAAACACTAGCCTAAACTAGGTCTATCCAATGAAGCTTGAGTTGCTCTTCCAAAACTGCAAAGATAGCTTAACAAAAACTATGCGACAAAATATACGTTACTAGAATCAGTCAGCATAATTTAATAATAAACGCGAAGCAGCATTGTATCCAAAAGCATGAAAAACTCAATCAGCAATTCATCAATGAAATAAATCTCCCCTTTCAAATCTCTCCAAAAGAATCAACATCACTAAAAAAAAATTCTCTATCACGCTCCATTACTCCCCAACCCATGACCATACCATCATACCAGAACCATAAAACGTCTCCCCCTTTTTGTCACGGAAAAAACAAAGCAAAAAGTATATATTCGAGTGAGACACATGCAACCTGAAAGCATACGAGAAAATCATATGATAGGCAATAACAAGAATCACATAGGCAAGATGGCTACAAGAGAAATGCATCGAATGGAAATTAAAGACCATATCAACTCATGGAAGCAGAATGATGCAAATCAAAGAATGGATAGAATGCCATGCTCAAGCCTATGAATGTGAAGCGTAAACGCCGTGCATGAGGAGCAAGAAAACTTATCAAGGACTAAGTGGCGCTATAATCTTATCTCAAGAAAGGTTTAAACAAGACTATCACAAGGAAGTCAAACCAGAAACGCTCGGACCTAGGAACTTAAGCACAAACCTCATCGATTGTTTTAGACTCGAGATTAGCGACTTACACCTAGCCTTGTGGGGCAAAGGATCAGGCAGCTATAACCTCTAAGACGAAGACACAAATGAAAATAAACCCTTTTTTTTTTAATTTTCTGCTTCTTTTTCTTATAGGGTTTTTTTTTTCAACAATAGACAAGAAATAAAAGAAAGTCTCAATTTATTTTTTCCAAACCTTAGAGGTGCGTTACACACCAATCCATGGGCGGCCCATCTCAGAAGGAGTCAAATGAGGGAAAGCATCCCTAGGTAAACAACGAACATGTGGTCAATCAAAGTTAATAGTCAAGATAAACCCAACTGAGACTCATTAGAGACCACTTAAACAAAGTAAGTGTACTAGCTCCAAGTGAGATTGTGTGCATAGAAACATGAGCATGAGATTCTATTACCAAAGCAGAGAACAACATCACAATGTAACAGAGAGATATGATAGAAAATTTGATTCGATACATAACTCTCAAAGGCATAAGCATATGTAAAACTGATATCAAGATAGCATATGGTTCCCAAGCATGCAAAAAATATTGCAAGCACTCACACGATTAAAAAAAAACTTGAACTCAAAACAATACACCCAAAAAAATAGTACTAAGTACATAATAACACATGACAACTCAAAATTAAAAATATTCAAAGCAAGCATATGAGATAACATGTTATCCCACACACAATCTAATCTAGAGAAATTAAACCAAGAGATTTCCTAAGGTACTCAAACCTAAGAGAATCTAAAGGCTTAGTGAAAATATCCGCTTTTTGATCTTGTGTGGGTATAAACTCAAGTGCCACGACACCATCTTCAACCAAATCACGAATAAAATGATGACGGATGTCGATATGTTTAGTCCTAGAATGTTGGACTGGATTTTTAGAGATATTAATGCCACTTGTGTTATCACAAAAAACAGACATTACACCTTGAGATAGACCGTAGTCTTGAAGCATTTGCTTCATCCATAAAAGTTGGGTACAACAACTACCAGTGGCAATATATTCAGCCTCTGCGGTGGACAACGAAACACAATTTTGCTTCTTGCTATGCCAAGCAACCAAGCAGTTTCCCAAATAGAAACAACCACCGGAGGTACTCTTCCTATCATCCGCGCTTCCGGCCCAATCGGCATCGGAAAATGCGGCTAAGTCCACATTAGTACCCTTAGGATACCAAAGACCAAGCATGGAGGTGCCCTTAACATAACGAATAATTCGCTTGACAGCGATCAAGTGAGACTCTTTAGGGTCAGATTGATAGCGGGCACACACTCCAACACTAAATGAAATATCGGGACGACTAGCGGTAAGATATAATAGGCTTCCTATCATACTACGATAAATTGTGGAGTCAACACTAGCGCCCTCAATATCTTTAGCAATTTTAACGGTAGAACCCATGGGAGTACGAGTACTCTTAGAATCTTCCAAACCAAATTTTTTGACCAATTCGTTCGCATATGTGGATTGGGACAAAAATATCCCATCATTCAACTGACGAATTTGAAAGCCTAGAAAGTAAGTCAACTCTCCCATTAGGCTCATTTGAAACTCATGGGACATCTGTGCCCCAAATTGTTTCGCATGCCGCTCATTTGTGGATCCGAACACAATATCATCAACATATATTTGAGCAATTAAAAGGTCGCTCTCAATTTTCTTTAGAAATAAAGTTCGGTCTACTCCCCCTTTCACAAAGCCGGTATTTAAAAGATGATCAGTTAAACGTTCATACCAAGCCCGAGGGGCTTGTTTGAGGCCATAAAGGGCCTTACGAAGGCGGTACACATGATTAGGGAAAGACGGGTCAGTAAACCCTTTGGGTTGTTCCACATACACCTCCTCCTTAAGGTCACCATTCAAAAAAGCACTTTTAACATCCATTTGAAATAATTTAAAATTAAAATGAGATGCAATGCCAAAAAGTAACCTTATTGACTCCATTCGTGCTACTGGGGCAAAGGTATCATCGAAATCAATTCCCTCAATTTGGGTGTACCCCTGGGCAACTAACCTAGCCTTATTACGCACGACTATGCCATCTACATCCTTTTTATTTTTAAATATCCATTTAGTGCCTATGACGTTAGTATGAGAGGGTCTCTGTACTAAGTACCAGACGTCATTCCTAACAAATTGTTGTAGTTCTTCTTGCATGGCTCCTATCCAATAGTCATCTCCTAAGGCCTCTTCTACCTTTTTTGGCTCTAATGTGGACGTGAAACACACATAATTGATCTCATTCCTAATTTGCCTCCTAGTTTTCATCTCATCATTGGGTTCTCCTATGACTTGGCTAATGGGATGGTTAAGCTTTACTCTAGCCGAGGGTTCTTTGGTGGAAAGAGGAACTAAGTTGTGTTGACCCAACTCCTCATCTTCTAAAGGCCCATCTACTTCAACCTCGCTATCATTTTCAACTTTCTCATCCACACTCATAGGAATGTCAACAACCTCTTCAGAACAAACTCCCTCATCTAAACTATTGGATTGAAACTCCCCCTCAAAAATTTCCCAACTCCCCTCATCATCATCATTAACTTGAGGGACTGACTGATCAAGAGTGGTATCATCAACAACTACATTGGCCGACTCAACTAGGGTAGAGGTGCGAAGATTATATACTCTAAAAGCTCTGCTCGTGTTGGAATAGCCTAAAAAGATACCATCGTCACTCTTTGAGTCAAATTTGCCTAAAGACTCACTATCTCTCAAAATATGACATTTACTACCAAACACCCTAAAATACTTCACTGAAGGCCTTTTACCATTCCAAATTTCATAGGGTGTGAGTGTAGTCCCTGGTCTAACATACACTCTATTTACAGTATAGCACGCTGTATTAATAGCTTCAGCCCAAAGGTTTCTAGAGACTCGCTTTGCATGAAGCATTACTCTTGCCATTTCTTGAAGGGTTCTATTCTTTCTTTCAACAACCCCATTTTGTTGAGGTGTGCGAGGTGCCGAGAACTCGTGCTTAATACCTTTTTTATTACAATATTTTTCAATGTCGGAGTTCTCAAACTCACGACCATGATCACTACGGACTCGTGTGATAGGGTACCCTTTCTCATTTTGAATACGTTGACAAAAAGTTTTGAAACAAGCATAAGCATCAGATTTTTCTCTAAGAAAACCAATCCATGAGAAGCGAGAAAAATCATCAACTATAACCAGAATATAACGCTTGCCCCCTAAACTTTCAGTACGTGAGGGTCCCATCAAGTCCATATGAAGTAACTCTAAACATTTTGTGGTTGCAACTAAATTTGTCTTCTTATGAGGGCTTTTTATTTGTTTGCCCTTCATGCAACCACCGCACACAAGCCCCTGCCCATTGGCAAGTTTGGGCACTCCCCTCACAATCTCGTTCTTAGTTATTCGATGCAATTCCGGAAAATTTACGTGTCCTAAACGTTGGTGCCAAATTTCTACATCATCAAGCAAGACTCGGTGACACACATAAGAACTTGCAGTTTCAACACAATAACAATTATCCGAAGATCGAATACCTTTAACCACACACATACCTGAAGCATCAATTATAGAGCAATTATTTTTAGAGAAATTGACTTCATGCATATTATCACAGAACTGCCCTATGCTTAATAGGTTAGCTTTTAAACCCTCAACATATAACACGTTATCTATCGGAGGGATTCCAGGTGCGTTTATGGTGCCTTGTCCTACGATTTTACCCGTATTACCATCACCGAATGTGACAAAACCACCATTATACTTCTCTAGCTTAGCAAACAAAGATTTCTTTCCGGTCATGTGTCTAGAACATCCACTGTCTAAGTACCAAGCGTAAGCATCATGTGCCCGAAAAGCAGTGTGTGCTACATGACAAACGACATCAACTTTCTTCCATGTTTGCTTTGGTTTGGTGTTCACATGCAAAGTGTGATTGTGTGTAGTACGTCTTTCAACAATCCTATTAGTCTCTCCATTATTATTAGCCAAATTTGACAATTTTTTGATTTCCTCGACGAGGTGAGAAGTTTGATTTGCCAACTGACTCAATGTCTTTTTAAAATTCTCATTCTTAATGTTTGTGGGAGACTGACGTACAACTTGAGGTCTTCCCACATTAGGTTGACCATACCGAACACTTTTCTTAACTGGGGCTACAAACAATTTTCCCTTTGTTCTCTGATTGTCCTTTCTAAGTGTATAACAAAACGGTCGAATGTGACCTTGACCACCACAGTAGTGGCAAATAAAAAGATTTTTCTTTTCAGAAGCATGATTATTATTATAAGCATTCTTAATGATGGTGGGAGGTTTAATAGAAGATTCGGGTTTTTCACTCACTACCTCATTCTTTGCAATTTCAGATTTCACAAACTTGATTTCCTTTTTTGTGAACTCATTAGTCTTATGTATTAGTGAAGGTGGATCAACAAACCCTAAGCCGCTTCGATTTCTAAACGTATGTGTCATCTCAGCAATACGAGATGCGCCACACTCATTACGCTTTATGGCCTCAGTGGCCTCCCTAAGGTCATGCTCCAATTCAAAAATCCTATCCTTAGACCCTTCAAGAGCCTTCAAGACATCAACATGCTCTTTCTCAATTTTGGCAAACTTGTCTTTCAAATTAACGTTATAGGTTCTTAATTCTTTAAGCTCAATGTTCTTAGATTCAATGTCATCATTAAGTTTGTTCCTCTCACCACTAATTTTCTCGATGACACTCATGAGTTCCTTCTTTTTCTTTTTCAGTTTGACACCCTCTTTAAACAATTGATTATAGGCCTCATGAATAGAATCTATATGTTCATCACTATTCTCACAGTCTTCATCAGTTGAGACATACTTACTATCATCGCTAAGAGTTGTAGAAAGTTCAACCGATTTGGGGGACGTGGGGGATTTAATGTTGGCAACAAGCACAGAATATTTAGGAGCTTCAGAAACCCCATCACTACTATCATCACTATTGTCATCCCATGTAACCTTATAACCCTTGGCAACTTTCTTTTTAAGAGTGTTTGCACACTCTGCTTGAACATGCCCAAAACCGTGACACTCGTGACATTGTATACCTTGGGGTTTCTTGGATTTATCAATAAAAGATTTCTTTTCATTATCCCCAGAATTAAAATTTTTGCCCCCACTAGTTGAAGAAGAAAAATTTCCAGAATTATTATTTTTACGGAATTTAACAAATTTTCTGAATTTTTTAGCAAAGAAAGCAAGTTCTTCTTCATCAAGGTCATCATCACTCTCTTGTGTCACAGAGGATTCTTCTCTAGATGATTTAAAAGCAATGCTTTTATTAGATTTTAATGTAGGTTTCTTTGAGAGATGATTCAGTTCAAATGTTTGAAATTTACCTACAAGTTCTTCAAAAAGAATGTCATCAACTTTATCACTTTCTTCGATAGCAACTACCTTAGCCCTAAACCTCTCAGGAAGAGACCTAAGCACTTTTCGACAAACTTTAAGATTAGGGATTGGTTCTCCTAATGCGTGGAAGGAATTAACAACGTCACTCAATTTAGTGATAAAACTATCAAATGTCTCATCTTCCTGCATTCTTAAATCTTCAAAACGTGTTGTAAGCATTTGGAGTTTTGAAGTTTTAACAGTCTTAGTACCCTCGTGGGTGACTCGGAGAATATCCCAAGCCTCTTTAGCAGTAGTGCACGCGGAAATACGACTAAATTCAGTTTTACTCAATGCTCCATAGATGGCTCCTAAAGCTTTAGAGTTTGCCTCAAAACTTTCATTATCTGCAGAATTCCACTCAGTGTCCTCCTTAGCCCTTATTTGTTTAGTCGTAGTGTCTTCTATGGTAGGGGCCTCATAGCCGTACCTAACAGACCTCCAAACCCTAACTCCTAGGGAACTCAAATGCGTGGTCATACGGGCTTTCCAATACGGATAATCATTACCGTCGAAAAAGGGTGGCCTCGAGTTTGAGGCTCCCTCTCGTGGTGCGTTCATGTCCATTATAATATAACCAGAATTAAACTCAGGTGGTTAAACCTAAAAAGAGCAACCCGCTCTGATACCAATTGAAATTATGCGGAAGCGTTCAAACTACTCCTAGAGGGGGGGTGAATAGGAGTTTTGATAAAAAAAAATGACCAATTTTCTTATTTAAAAATTAATATAGATGAACGGGTTGACTATCGCGATTAATCCAAATCAAAAATCAAGTAGTGCAGTAGAATAAAAATTGAGACAGGATACGCACGATTTACGTGTAAAAACTTAGGGTCCTAAATAACCCTAAGCCAAAACCACGGCCTAACACTACTGATTTATTCTATTAATCAAAAAGAAGTACAGATTGCGAAATAGTAAAATCCTTACCCAAGCTTTTACCTATTCTCGCCAATCTCCGATGCTCCCCGAGCTTCTTCAAGATCCAATAGATGCACCATGGACTTCACACCCGATCTCCGGATTCAACCGGCTCCGAATCGATCTCCAAAAGATTCGGCCACAGCAGCAAACGGCACCAAAAATCACGAACAGAAATAGATGAATGATATGATGTATAACGTGATTTAGACAACCCAAAAAATAAAACGTTTGAAGATGCAAGAACAAAAGAACGTGGGCTGTAAAAAAAAAACTATATGTCTCGCCTCCACCGAAAAGAAAAAAACGTGCAGCCCTTTCTTTTTCCTTTCTGTAACCAAAAAAAACTCTCGTCCACACCGAAGAAAACAAAAACAGTAGTGCCCTCCTTTCTTTCTTTCACATATCAGAAAAATCTCTCCCGCCTCTCGGTCAATTTTATCTTTTGTGCACACTTGACTCACAGACCCAATGGGTCAATACATATATATATATGCACAAATAAAATCGTTGGTTTTCCTAAAACATAGACAATCTTTCCTTTTGATAACATATTTTCCGAAGAGTAAATGACATATATATGGAAAGCATGAATTTTTCCGGAAAAAGTAAATCACCTAGTCAAAGGGAATTAAAACGATTAAGGAGTGTGTGTATATATAATCAGAATTGTGAGTACGAGAAATCCCCTAATCAGTAAAGAAGACTAAAATGATTTTGAGCTCAATAATGCTATGCATGAGATGTCGTGCAAAGCTTTTACCTCTCAGGCAAATGGATCGACTTCGTAGTGGTCAACTTGGCGCAAATCATGGGAGGAGCATTGAGCGAGAAAATACCCCCTAAAAACCTACCCATTATAATTAAATGGAGTTGATATAACAAAGACACCAATAGAGGTTTTGAACAACCCCGGAAAGTGCCAAAATATCTAACAAGATTGATTTTGAAAGACGGGAAGGATTGACTCAAAAGGTCATGACCAAATTTTGGGATTGACTTGAACGAACATGATCGGGCCTCAGGATGAGGCTGCCTACGTATCCCTCTTACAAAGGAATCAGGTCATGTAACGACCCTGATTTTTGGTCGTTAAAAATTTCGTTAAATATTTGAATTTTATTTTTGCCTTAAATTTCCTTGTGGTTTGTCATAATTACGTTTTTACCCTTCAAATTTGATTTCTTGCACTTTGGTCCTATTTAGCAAGCCTAGTTAGCTTCTAACCATCCAGTTGAAGCAACTAAACTAGGAAGCCATCTAGTCACCGTGAATGGACCGTTTTGCCCCTCTTTGACCTCTTGAACTTTTTTAACCCTAGACTAAGAATTGATTATCCATTTTTTCTTTTAATTATTTTGGTTTTATTCTTTGTCCATTGGATAATAAAAGTTAGGGTGGTTATTATCCATTGGGTAAAAGAGTTAGTCTTTCATCAAAGTACTTGGGTTGATTAATTTAGTCTATTTCCTTTAAACCATGTGACTAAGTACATAATAGTTTATTAGTAGCCTTTAAACCCTAGGATTCTCTAAGTACCTTTTAATTATTTTCTAATGGGGTTTTGAACTTCCTATTGTACAAAGGTACCATGTTTATATTACTTTAGTACATGGAAGATTTATTTAAATACCTAAAGTACCCATGTGCTAATTGACTAGTTTTAAAAGAGAATCCTAGCTCTTAAGTCTACTTTTGATCTTTGGTACAAAAGTACTTACTATTTTATTTGTATTCTTGCATATGGTATATATATGTATATGTGTGTTGTACCATGCAAGAGAGAGAGAGAGAGAGAGGGAGAGAGGAGAGAGCCGAATGGGAGGAGAGAGAGAGGGAGAATCGGCCAAGGAGAGGGAGGGAGAGAGAGAGAGGAAGGAAAGAAGAAGGAAATGGGATTGTACCATGCTTGATCTTCCTTGTACTTGAAATCCTTGGTGATACTTCCTTCCTAGCCAAGAAACTACCTCCATTGTACTCCCTTGTACATCTACCAATTGTTTAAGCTTGTTCACACTTCCTTTTCTACCACAAATCTTCCAAGGACCAAAATAGCCATGCAAACCTAGGTTTAGGCCTTGATCTTTCAAGGATTCTTTGACAAGTGTCAAATTTGAGGAAGAGAGAGAGAGGGGGGCCGGCCTTGGGAGAGGAGAGAGAGCCAAGGTCTTGGCCTATAAATAGAAGCCATTCCAAGCTTCAAAGATCACACCTTCAAAGCATTTGCTCTTCCTTCTCTCTAGAAACCATTTCTGGGCAGCCTACTGTCCCTTCGAAAATCCCCAGTTTTCTCCTGCTTAGAGTAGTTTTTAGGATCAACTTGCTTCTGGAAAGTTGTAGAGAACTTCAAAACCTTGAAGTTAGACCCAAGAATCACCCCAATCGGTTAAGAAATGACAAAGTTATTGTCATCCAAAGTTCAGTGAAAATTCTGGATTTTCATTTCCTGACAACTTACTGTCACTTCTTTCATCCCCATTTTTCTCCTACCTAAAGTCGTTTCTAGGATTAACTTCCTTCACGAGAGTTGTAGAGGGTTTCGAGATCTTTGATTTCAACCCAAGAACGACTCTATTCGGTCAAAGATTGACCGAGTTACTGCCATCCGAAGTTCGGTCCAGATTCACCACCCGTAGAATTTTTCCAACTAGCTTATTCGGCCCCGACTAGTTTCGGATCAAGGTAGTTATCCTTACCTACTTTTCCAAGTATAAATTAGTCTTTCACCTTAATTCTATGTTTTGTATAAATCGCATGTTATTTGGAAGTTACTTTGATTGTAAATAAAAATAAATCGCATGTTGTTTGGAAGTTACTTTGATCGTAAATAAAAAGCTGGAAATGCATGATGTGTGTTGTTTTGATTCAAGCATGCTATGTAGCTTAGATGATCTTGTTGTACTATTTCAAGGCTTGGTTGAATGCATGATTGTATGAAAAGTCTTACACGCGGAGTCTTGCATGAGAACGTGACACGAAAACCGAGGAAGTTAGAAACATGGCACCTAGGGTGTGTTTAACAAGAGAAATGTGTTTTGAAACCGCGATGTGGCCGGACTTGGTAGCCTTGTTGGTAATATGGCTTGGTTATCCGTGGAGAGGAGCCAATGCAAGTTTTGTGTGCCAACGGGAACCCGGCGCGGCGGAACCGTTGTGAGGATGCTCGGGAACCTGGCGCGGCGGAACCGAGATTGGGTGAGTTAAAAAGGAGACTTTGGAAAAGAAAGGTAGTAAAAACAACCCGGTCTACGATGGGTTACGTAGGAAGAACTTTGAGAAAACTTGGACACCAACGTTAGATAACGAATGTGGATGTGTCATCATTACTGTCTGTTATATAAATGATCTGTTGTTAAGTTAAGGGTTAGTGGGTAGGGTTACTCTATTGAGCTTTCGTAGCTCACGGTGTTGCCTTTTTAGTGACCCTGACATATTATATTGGTGGCGACGCCGGTATAATGTGTCAGACCTCCTAGACGAACATGGCGAGATCTTCACCTTGGAGGCGTTCGGAGCAGAAGAGCTGACTAGGAGGGAAGAGTAGGCAGAGCTGTAGATAGGAACCCTAGTTTCCCTTTCTTTTGTAATGAAAGTACTTTTGTAAGGTTTATGATGTAATAACGAGCAAGACTTGCTACGTTTTTATAATAAAATGTTTTATTTAATGTACCCAAAATTCGGGGCGTTACAGGTCATAACGCAGTTCGGGACTACGAAACTAACTTTCTGTTTGGTTTTTCTTCTTTGACTTCAAACTTGAATTTGAAAACATACAGATATGAAAGCATGCAAGACTCGAGGTACAAACTGACTCGAAATTGAAAGACTCAGACTCGACTTGAAACTTAAAAACTTCCCCAACTTGTGACAGATTCCATTCATGGATTGGCTTAATTGCATTGATCATTCTTCTCCAGATCTGAGGTCTGGCATGGGGATGGTTCCGGTCCTTTCTCACTATCTCGTGCATCATTCGGATTTTGATCCACCCTCAGATTCTGTGTTGGCTTGGAGCTTATTATTGAAGTATCGAGCTTGTTAAGGGTTAAAACAATGGATTCTGGTGGCCAATTGTCAATAATGCACTGGTGGGGATGGATTTTTATGCCATTGATGATCCCGTTGATGGTTTGGTTGCTCAGAAGTTGTCCAAACGAGCCATGTCTCATTGATTCACTAGCTGGTCTAGCCTTGAAATCCTCAAAGATTAGAGGATAGTTTTCCCCAAGCAATCGCCACCCATCAGGTGTTGACTCCCATACCAGGTCCATGTTCTTAAGCGTGCAAATCCCGACTTCTTCAGGTATATTGACAGTGGGTTTTGGCTCAGTTGTGGGTATGATGTATTGGCTAGGGTCGAATGAGGTTGGGTTGAGATGGATAAGGTTGACATGAGAGTTTTGCGGGAGCTTTGGGAGAGGGTTTATGGTAGTATTTGGGTTTGAAAGTGGAGGTGAGATGGTTTCATTATCGATGAGATCTTGGATTTTGTGGCGGAGACGAAAGCAGTTATTGGTGGAATGGCCGGGCATTTGGTGGAAGGCGCAGAAGGCATTTGAGTCGTGGTAGGCTGGGAGCCTCTGAGGTAGGGGAGTTGGAGGGAGTGGTTTGACGGTTCCGCTTTCGACAAGCCTTTCGAATACCATGGATAGTGGCACGGAAAACTGGGAAAAGACACAAGGTTGTTTAGGCTTGGTGGCTTGAGCAACTATCTGGTTAACAGGCTTGGTCCGGGCGGGGTCGGAATTTGTGGGGTTAGACGGTAGGTTGGTGTAACTTGCATGGCCATACAGTGTGCTGCTGCTGTCGGAGTCCACATTTTTTGTTTCTGGGAAGGAATAAGTAGCTTTTTCGAGGATGCCCAACTGAACGGCTTCTTCGACGGCCATGCCTGTTTCGAAGAATGTCTTGAAGTTGAAAGAGGCTTGAGCTAGGATCATGTGCTTGGCAAGTGTGGGCTGGAGATTTCGGACAATAATTCGAATTTGATCTTTCTCAGACGGTTTTTCATTCATCTGAACAATCTTTGCTCTCCATCTTTGAACAAAGTCCACGAAAGACTCCTTTGGTTCCATTTTGGTTGATTCCAATTCTCGGGTGATGACCTCAAGTTGGATATTATAGTCAAATCGGGCCACAAAAGCCTCACAGATGTCTTCCCAAGATTTTTTCTTTGTTATTTCCAAGGCAATAAACCAGTGCAAGGCATGCCCAATTAGAGTTTGAACGAACATTTGGGCCATGACGTCTTTCTCCACACCCCACATGGAAAGTGCCCCAATGTAGCTGGCCAGGTGTGCCTTTGGGTCACCGGTTCCATCAAACTTTGCAAAGTCAATTGGCTTGAATTTTTTGGGTAGTTTGGCATTTGGGAAGAGGCAGAACTCGTCAATGTCAAAACCGATCAAGGCGATTCTTTCGTTTTTGGCTACAGATTGCTTAAGTTGGGCCTTGGCTTTAATGACGGCCATTTCTGGGCTTTGAGGGTTTGGTTCAGGGGGTGGTTCGTGGTTATTTTCGAGGAGTGGTTCTGGGTTTTGTGGAGGTGGAAGTCGTCTGGCAACCTGGGTTATCATGAGCATCAACTGGGTAATCTAGTTGTCTGTCTGTTCACCCATCTGTTGGATAGAGGTTCGGATTTGATCCAACTCATTCGGATTTCCTGTTGGCTGTTCCCCGTTTGGATGCTCCCCATTCAAATTTTCCATCGGCTGTTCCATATCTTCCCAAAAATTTTGAATTAATGAGAGTATGGTTTTCCTTTTCGGCTCAATTGCTCTTGGGCTTTGTCATTTGAGGTGGTTGAAAAGGTGGTACGACTTTATATAGGATGGGTGGCCCAGTACTGGCACTAAAGTAAAAAGCAGACTCAGAATGTGCCCATGTTGTGTTTTAAAAAGAATGTGTATGAGTAAACAAATTGTTGTTAACATGACATCATCGTCGATTCGAGGGATCAAACATTATGAATAGTTCCAACAGTCACGAGTAGGTCGTTGTCAGGCAGGTTAAATTCCGCACGTTGGGAATCAGAGCGAATCTCCTTATCTAAGACCATCCGAGACAGAGCAATAAAACTGCTGGAAGATGCACTTAAGGCTAGACTGAACTAGAGGGAGCCGTTCGGGCACGGTGAACACCGGAGTTATCCCAAACTCCATGGATTTATGGTCTCCTAGACCTTGACTCAAGAAATAACAGCCTGCGAAGGATTGCCTTAGTCCTCAGAGAATCTTTCGAGCGTATCCTTTGATTAAGAGTGACAAGACTTGGGAGATATCGATTAAGTCTTTAACATTTTTCACCCGAAATTTGTGTTTTGGTTTCAAAAACCGTTTGGCGTAAATGACATGATACTGTAACCGGAGCGGCATAAGTGACATGGCGCCATTAGCCTAAGCGGTGTAAGTGACTTCGCACTATAACCTGAGTGGTGTGGGTATCACGTCATTGTAGCCTAATTGTTTTGTTAATCTTCATTGAATTCTTGATTGAAAAATGTATTGAAGACTTAATGAATTTTGATATCTCAAAAAATCTCATTGTTCCAAGGACAAATTAATTTCGACAACGTGCCCTTTAAAAGCACGACTCTTCATCGGTCTAGCCAATCCAAGCCGCGCGAGCGAGTTTAAGAGCTCTATCTAAAAGCAAACAGATAGAAAAGATGCAAGGTGCGATGTGCAAACGGGATAAGAATACAGTCTTTCGAAGGATGCCTCATTCCTCAGAATTTCTTTTAAGATGTATCCTTTATTTAGAATGACAGATTCTAAGAGATGTCAAAATGAACTAAGTATTCAACTAGTCCTCATTCGAAATTTCAATTTTGAACTTGGAAAAACTTAGTATAGACGACGTGATACCATAACCAAGTTGGCATCAGTGGCATGGCGTCATTAGCCGAAGTGGTGTAAGTGACGTGGCATCACGACATCGTTTCCTTGTTATTCCTTATTTTCCGTTGAATCTTCGATTAGGCATTATTCAAAGACTTAGTATGCTTTGATTTCCCAAAGTCTCATTGTTCTAAGGACTCATGTAGTTTAGACAACGTACACTGAGGTGCACAACTCTTCATCGGGCCTCAACAACCTTCTACAGACCGCGCAAGCGAGTTTAAGAAAACATGGCTTTAAATGAGCAGCAAGACAGCATGACATGGATGATATGCAAGGTGTGATGCAGAAGGCAGTAACATATAAGCAGGATATATCACATAATCCTACCCTGTGGGTTTCTGTCCTAATTTGGAAGGTTCTATTGCTTTCTACATACGTATAAAGGCCGGGTTTTGGTTTAAAGAGGGTTCCCCGGACTAGAGTCAAGGAATGCCTCCCATTGCTGAGCGTACACCCAACAACGGTACAAGTGGCAGAGATGACTCATCACGGTCGAGGGTTGCTGAGCATTCTGGGATTCCCCATCACCAGCAAGCCGGGCAGGATTGCCAGAACACAACAGCGAGGTTGAACAGAATATATATACAAAAGATAGACAATGAAACAAAATATTTTGAAAATCCCACAAATATTTTTCAAGCTTGGCTTTCTTGATTAATTAATAATTAGAGAAAAATACAAAAGTAACCAATCAAAAAGTCCCAGGTCGGAACGGCCGGATAGAAATCCAGTTAGAATCGCCATTTCCTTCCTTCAACGAGCATAAAGCGTCGTTGTTTTTGACAGACTTTGCAATGATTGTTCACAAATGTATATAAACTCTAAGTATTAATTATGCTATCCCCAGCAGAGTCGCCACTGT
The DNA here is from genome assembly GCA_019656295.1 of Rhododendron mucronatum var. ripense. Taxonomy (NCBI): domain Eukaryota; kingdom Viridiplantae; phylum Streptophyta; class Magnoliopsida; order Ericales; family Ericaceae; genus Rhododendron; species Rhododendron mucronatum. The sequence continues at coordinate 180,710 of BPLT01000220.1, read as the reverse complement.
GGGCTACCACGGCCCCAAGTGGATCGGGGCGGCCCGAAAAACGTGTTTTGATTTGAAAATTTGAATTGATTGAAGAGTCGCCACCCGAGAAACCATTTTGATTGAAAATGATTGATTGAATTTGAAAACCAGAGATTTGTTAAGGGTTCGGAAGCCACGTTACGAGAGGGGAAGAGTTTTACGGCACCCCCCTCGCCCGATTTTAAAATCGGTCTCTACTAAACGTTTGCGGGATTTATCAAAAATATTTTATTTCATGAAAATAGCTAGCATATTCATAAAAACAACAAACAAGAGTGTATACATGTGATGTGTACAAAGTATGCATGAGATATGAGAGATTAAAATTAAAAAAAAGTACTTCAAAATGAAACAACACCATTGAAAGCACTCCTGAGTGCTCAACAGTGTTCCTGGGCTCCTAAAAGTGGTCCTGGGCCCATAGGAATGGTCTTAGGCCCCCAACCAAGCCCTCAGAAGTGGTTTTAAACGCCCAAAAATGGTCCCGAGCGCTCAGGACCACTCTTGAGCGCTCGGGAGTGGTCCTGAGCACTCGGGAGTGATTTTAGGCCTCTTGTGACGATCTTGCCCCCCTGGAATGGTACTGAGCGCTCACAAGTGGTCCTGGGCGCTTAGGAGTGCACCCAGGAAGCTAAAAAAAGGTTTAATTGAAAAACTTTTTGTGATCTCTTTTCTCTTGTTGTTAAACCAAGATCAAATGAACTCACAACCAGTATGAGGAACTGGTGTGAGCCTCTGATCTCCCTCAGAAGTCGGAAAAACAGAAACAACTTGGAAAAACCAAGTTTATACCTTTTTTTTTTTGGCTTGAACTCGACTTCTTGGATGGATTTGGAGGTTGAAATGAGGGCTGAAAACAGTAAGAAAAAAAATTCTAGATGAACTAGAGGTTTGAGGCTTTTGAAGTACTTGAAGATTGTTTGAAGTTTTCTTAGAAAACACAAGTTTTGGAAAATATTTGAGGGAGGTTTAGAGACTGAAATTTTTCAGAAAACAGCAGAGGGAGAGAGTGAAATTTCGTGGCCCCTTGTGTGTAGAATGAGAAAGGTATTTATAGGGGAGGAGAAAATGTGTTTGAAATTTGAAAATAAAATGAAAATGAAATGGAAATTGGTTTTGGGGGAAACATGTGATGATAATATTCCTGCTGGCTCAGCCAGGCTTCTGGTACCTGCAGGTTGAACTGCAGGTTTGAAAATCTGAAAAGAAATGTGGTCAATGGTTAAGCTCACCACCCATTGGCCTGTCAGTACTCCCGAGCGCTCAAAAGTGGCACTCCCGAGCGCTCAAGAGTGGTCCCGAGCGCTCAGGAGTGACTGCCCAACTTCAGAAGGGCACCACGGATACTCCCGAACTCGGTTTTAGGTGTTTTTCGAAGCGTTGGAAAGCTCGTTGAGTCCTCTTTCTAACCCAATTGGTTTCATTCAAAAGTATTTTATAAGCTGAAATGTGTGCCCATTCTACCCTCAGGATGTCGGAAAAACTGACGGTCTTGGTTTGAAAAATACCAAGAAACATCGTTCAAGCTTTAGCCAAGTCCTGTTTTGATTCCGTTTCATCATTGGGGAGACTCAAGGGCACAAATTAAGGATAGTCCAAATTGGGGTGTCTACAAGTTAGCGTACTAATCCAAATGAGATAAGCAACTCGACGCAACGAGCAAATCTTGCGCACAAGAAAGAAAGAGAGAATCTCTGTAATATTATTGATAAATGTTGAAAAAAGTTTTCATAAACATTAGGTTACAACCCCTTATATAGGCTGAAACCCTAGAAACCCTAAAAATAAACTTGGAAAATAAAAAGTCCCATAAAATTGGGGCTTTTCCTAAAACTGAAAACGGAAAAGAAAAACAAGCTTTCCCAAAAAGAATCAACTTAAAAGGAATTACGGACTAAGAGTTATTAATGAAACAAATCTTTCCTAAAATGGCAAAATAACGCCGTTGAAAGCCTAAACGAAGGAATTAGGCCGAAAAGCACCATTCATCATCAACCGAAGGAATTGGACAGGAGCGCGAAAATAAGTCGGCCCACCAAGTTTGGGCCTATTCCGAGCTCTTCTGAATTTAGCCAATTTATGTAATTTGAAATTAAACACCGTTTGGACTTCCGAGGCTTGGCTCGGTCCAGCTGCTCATGGAATTGGGCTTCTACGTGTTCTACATCACTAGTCTTATTAGGTTTTTGTAAAAAATTATTTAAGAAAATTTTAGAGGAAGTTTCATGAAGTAGAAATGATGAACTTTAATTCCGACTGTATGCGTGCTCTTGCTGTTGATGAAAATTTTTTTTTTGGGAGAAAAATTGATGATCTGTAAGTATCGGGAGTTGGATTTTGAAATAATTATGTTTTTAGTTAAGTTTTGATTATAAGTTCACATTATTTTTTGAAAATGATTATAAATTCAATTGATTAACCCTTTTTCTTTAGGAAAATAAGACAGGTAGGGCTGTGTTCTTTTATTTTACTTTTTCAGTTAAAAACCAAACACATTTAAAAAAAATTATGCCAATAAGGGATTAGTTATTAATATGTGGCTTTAACTCTAATTGGGAATTTAAGCATGTACGAGTACATAAACGAATATAAAAACAGAGGGACACAAAGGTAATTTTATACCTACAGTTAACAAAATTAACAGGAGCACTTTACTTCAAAATCATGTGGAGACAAGTTGATCATTTCCAAATGATAGGGAGGTCATCTGCCAATTATATACAACCAAGCCACTGGAGGTAACCCGTACTTTGCCTTTATGAGAGAGAGAGAGAGTGTGTGTGTGTGTGTGTGTGTGGGGGGGGGGGGGGGTTTACATACTTGGCAGAGCCGGCTCTAAGCTAAAACTTGCATTGCAGCCGTTTTAGGCCTCCAAAATTTTTTGAATTTCAAAAGGCTCTCATACTCTTTTACCCCTTTATTTTTGCTTGACAAAATGAAAACTTTATTGGCTCGAAAAGGGTACATTGAGAGAGTACTCAATAAGCAACAAAACGCTTAACGAGCAGCAGATACAACACAAAACAAAAAGAAGATGGGAATGACCATCCAACAGAAAATTGGATTGCATCCATCCTCACGAAAAAGGAACTTACACTTTGATCATCCTAATACCATCAAGATAACCCTTAAAATTATCCACCGAGTGCACCTTAATATCAAACTTCACTTTGATCCACATAGCAACTCTAGTTTTAATTAGTTCCCCAAAGTCCTCCACTTGCTAAGAAGCATTATTGAAGACAATATCATTTCTTACTAGCCAAACGGACCAAATTATAGCATGGAAGGTTATTTCCCACAAGAATTTCTCTAGATTTTTGAAACCAAAATCTAACTACCATGTAAAGAGGTCTACCAAGGAGGTCGGACAAACCCAACTGACACGCCACCAGTCTAAAATCAATGACCAAACATTCCACACAAATAGACAATGGAGAAAGAGGTGCTCTAGTGTTTCTACAATCAAAGAGCAAAAAGGGCACATCACCGATTGGCCTTCAGGTAACAAATTTCGGTGGAGTAGAGCAGACTTTGCAGCCACTTTGTCTTGGAGTGCCATCCAGAAAAAATTACCATTTTAAGAGGGGAAATGTTCTTCCAAATCGAACCTAACACCCGATTCGTTGAGAAGCCCACTTGTTCCCATCTATTATACACAGATTTTACCGAAAAGCAATTATCAGGAGCCCATTTCCACCCCAACAGATCACTCTTGGTTGGATCCAAATGCACCGGTTGTAGTCTCAAAAGCAGATCCTCAAACTGCGGAATTTCCCAATCCCGTAGCCCTCTCTGGAATAGTAAGTTCCATCTACCATCTTTAAGATCACTAATCACCATCTCTTTTTGAGTAGAGATGAGATAGAGGCGAGGAAACTCCTCTTTAAGGGTTGAGTCCCCTAGCCAAACTTGGTTCCAGAAGGAGATTTCCTGTTTCGAGTGAACCTCTAATTTAAAACCCTCCTGGAGAATGGATCCAATACAAGAATTGGTCTCCCCTACCGAGCAAATGTCCTTCCAAATATTAGAGGCCTTACCAAAAGAGGGCAACCGAGGTAACCAACATCTCGGCTCCAACTTGTATTTGCATTTGTTCACTTTTACCCAGAGAGAATCGCTGTCCTTATAAAATCTCCACCACCACTTGGCCAAAAGCGCATGGTTTTGTATCATCAAATTCTTGACCCCTAACCCTCCATACTCTTTCTTTTTGGAAATCACATCCCATTTGACCAGGAGTAACTTTCTCTTATCCACCGTATCACCCCAAAAAAATTGTCTCTGGATTTTAGCTAAAGCCTTGGCAACTGACATCGGCATTTTGAATTAAGACATGAAGTATATAGGCAAACTTCAAAGGGATGAATTCATTAAAGTAAGTCTACCCCCGGAAGTGTTGAATCTCCTATGCCATACACTTAGCCTTTTTTCCATCCTTTCGATCATCGGATCCCATGTTTTGATTCTATTTGGATTAGCTCCCAATGGCAACCCCAAGTACTTGATTGGCAAATGATCAATTTTGCATCCCATAACCATAGCAAGGGCAGTGACATCCTAGTGGCTCACCTTAATCCGACACAAAGAACTTTTGGAATAATTTATCTTTAATATTCTTGACATAAGTTGAAAACATCGCAGAATTCTTTTGATATTAGCCAACTCCTCCCTATCATTATTGCAAAAAATAATCATGTCGTCAGCAAATTGGAGGTGAGAAACCACTATCCCATTTGCTCCAATTGGTCTAATTCTAGCCCCTCTAATGAAATTCAGTTCCCTCGCCCTTTCTAGCAGAATGTTGAACCCTTCAACCACAATATTGAATAGAAAGGGAGATAGAGGATCCCCCTGTCAAATGCCCTTCTGAATTTGGAATTCCTTAGATGCAGAACTGTTTATCAGTACATACATAGACATAGATGACAAACACTCCTTAATCCAAGCACACCACTTCTCCCCGAAGCCCAATTTTGCGGATACGTCAAGTAAAAATCTCCAATTGACACAATCATAAGCTCTCTCGAAATCAATTTTCAGGATCAAACCTCCTTGGGAGCTGTTTTTTCACCCATGAATAACCTCGTTTGCAATAAGAACACCATCCAATATCTATTTGCCCTCAATAAACGCAGCTTAGGATTCACCAATAAGAGGAGGAAGATGGCATTTGAGTCTATTAGCTAGAACTTTAGCAAGCACCTTATAAATCCAACCTACCATACTTATGGGTCGGAATTCTTTAAAGGACCTGGGGCAATCAACCTTCGAAATTAAAGTTACAAAAGTTGAGTTGATACCTCTTGCGAGCTTGCAATTAGAGTGGAATTCAGAGAAGAATTGCACCAGCAATTCCTTCATATAATCCCACCCTTTTTTAACAAATGAGAAGTTGAAGCCATCCGGGCCCGGAGCTTTGATGCTGCTGCAGTCCTTCAAAGCCACACGGATTTCCCTCTCCTACTCTTTTACCTCTTATACTAGTCTAAAAAAGGGTCTCATTTTTTATTTTTACTTTAAGCCCCTGAAAAGTCAGAACCAACTCTGGTACTTGGGGGAGAAGTGGTCCTAAAGTTCTTGGGGCTAAGTTATGAGTAATAAAAAATGGACGAAACTTGAGGAAGGGAATTAAAGGCATCTTCAAATGCATAGACACATGCACTTATTATACACAAACCAAACCAAATCAAACTAAACCAAACCGACTTACCAATTGTTTCCTGTTTCCATCCCCCAACCAAACCAATCCAAACCAAACCAACCATTGCTTTTGCATAGAGTGTCTATTCTGATCATAATTTAAACTCTATTAATTTACAATTCAGAGGGTGTTTACGCTAGTGATTAACTTATGAATAATAATTTTTTAGTTTTGTCTTTATTTAAATACGTCTTAATTAGCCATTAAACTGTAGGGGTGTGTAAAAAACTTGTAACCCGAACAACCCGACCCGAAGGGTCTCGGGCGGGTCCGAACATGTGGTTTGGTCGGGTACGGGTTCATTTTATGTTAAAAATCAGATTTCGGTTCGGGGTGCTGTGTTTCTTACCTGACCAGACCAAAACCGACCAATTCATATAGATTAATTTAGTTTTGGTCGGACCCGACATAAAAAATTCGGCTCGCGGACGGTTACTCCCACTTGTTCGGTTCGGGGCCAAAAAATGTGTTACCCGACATGTTGGGTCAGGTTCGGGGCCGAACCCGTCCCACCCGACCTGTGCACACCCCTAATTAAACAGATATGGGTGATGACAAGAAATAAAGTCACGCATGGGAAGGGTGAGAAGGGAAATCATGTAGAAAATAGAAAAGCACAAAGACTCTGGCAATCACCACTTAATTAAGGTCGACCGATCGCCACATGCAATATACAACAGTGTCGATCACCACAAAGTTGTGCCGCTTTTCGTCACACCGGAATAGGAAAAAAACAGATAAAAACATAAAAACAGGATACGGAAAGATTAACCAAAGATGAAATATGGCTAGCCCATTGGGGCTATGCGAACTTACCAGCTTGATCCCTCAGTGCTGAATATTGCGACTTGCTGCTTAATTGGTTCCTGAGCCTTTATGGTTTAAAGGTAAAAAAACCCCAAGAACGATGAAGAAGTCCTCTATTTTGAAGGTTTCGTGTACCTTTGCTCGTGGGGTAGGTTTCTGTGGGCACGCGCCCCGGAAAATCGCCCGATTTTGGTTTGGAATGGATATTATTCGGGGGGCGGCCCATTTGGAAAATAGCGCGGCGAAACGCTTCGATTCAGAGTCGCCACTCGGGTTTTTAGCGGAAGAACACCCAAGAAACCGAACTCGAGAACGTTTGCTACGTTTTACTTTGATTTGAAAAGTGTTTGATTTGATTTGAGAAGGCGTAGACTGGTCCGTCGTCACCTTCGATATCTGAGGTTCGGGAGCCAGGTTACGAGAGGGGAAGGGTTTTATGGCACCCCTCTCGCCCAATCCGAAGATCGGTCTCTACTCGGGCATTTTAAAACGTTTGCATTTTTCTCTCATTTGATCATTTTTGGCCAGTTAGGGCGGGGGAACAGTTAATAGGGATTAATACTGTAACACGTTGCAATTTTATATGACAAAATGTTTATGGATGCTGGTTTGCTTGCTTGAATTGAATTAAATGTAAGAACATAGATTGAGAACAGGCACTGCAAACAGTTTCAACAAGATGATGTACGCTGCTCGTCGGGCACGTGAGCAGGAGTCGTACTGGCACGCCATGGCAGAACCATTGCACGCCAACACACCCTGCGCACGCCACCTTCAGGCTGGCGTACACTACCCTATTAATTTCTTACAGCTCCTACTCTCAACCCTCTGGGCTCTGGAATGGACCAGTGCACACCCAGGACAAACCACGCAGTTAGCAACATAACTTAGGTACATATTACAAGCAGACAGGCGTAGGAAATGGCTAAGAGCCATGAAAATAGCACAGAAAACCCCATAAACAGAGTGGGGATGAATAAGAGGCCTAGATTGAGCTTTGACATAAGGGCCAGGCACTGGCCTTTAACAAACGTACCGTACGCCACCCATTGGGGACCGTACGCCAGGTTTGTATGCTAACCAGTGTTTGGCTTTATATCGTCTGGGTTCTGGAACATGACCAGAAATGCCCCAGAGGCCTTGAAAAGCAAGAAAGACGAAGGTATTGAAAGCTACATTTGAACAGTTCTAAAATACAGAAAGCATTAAACTGGTTATTTGCATGCTAGAAGGTGATGACATGAAGTAAATAAGCAATAAAAGGACGTTTCATGATCCCCACGCCAGCAGTGCTCGTACTGCCAAAGGTGGCGTACGGCTTGCTAAGGCTGGCGTGCGCCATGGAGTGTCCTCTACGACTGATTTATTTTACCAGAGAGGGGTCTGGACTAGTATCAGTTACTAGCCAGAACCCTTCTGGTTCCCCTCAGGAACTGAAAACAGAAAGCAACACAAAGGTGGTATACCTTTGGTTGCAAGAGATAGAAGGATGGATTGAGCTTTGGATGTTGAAGATGGAGGGTGTGTAGTGACTGGACAGTGGAGAGGAGTGCGTACTGAACTTCTCTTTCTCTCTTTCCTTCAATGGGAGAGCAAAGAACAAGAGAGAAGAGAGGGATGGGCTTGGGTTCTTAATGAGGTTAACCTTTTCAAATGAATGCAAGGGCTTGCATTTATAGAGGAGAGAGGCTGAGACTAGGGGCTGATCAGCTGGGGTTAGGGTGGTTGGGTTAGGTTAGAAGGGAGCTCCCATGCATTAAATGCATGGGACTAGGTGATGGGTTGTGTAGGAGAGAGAGGGGGACGTCCCCTGCAAAATGCAATGATCAGGGGACTCTGCGCCGTACTGAGACGGTTGCAAAGCTTCGAGCACGTGACAGAAAAGCAGTGATTTGACCGGTCTTGACCATGCGTACGCCAGCTATAACCCGGCGTGCGCCAGGTCAAACTGAGTCAATGGTCGATGTCCGACACGTGGCAATTTGCTGGCGCACGCCAAGAAGAACCTGGCGTAAGCAAGGTACGGTTTTGCTAGGGCTTGTTTGGCTCGAGGTTTGAAGGGTTTGAAGTGGGCTTTGAAAGCGGGCTTTGAAGGTGGAGGGTCCAACATCCAAAGCTCAAATCCATCCATCGACTCTGGACTGTTTTCGACCGTTTATCATCATTGGGTCAACAAAGAAAGTAAAAGGACTAATCTGGACAGTCCAGAATGGGGTGTCTACAGAAGCCCCCCTTTGACGGCACTTGGAGCACCATATGTTTGTGTAGAGACAAGTAACGTCAAAGGTTGTCTAGACACCCTACTCTTGACTATCCTGAGCAAGATAAAGAAGGCATGAACCTTAAAGAACCTGATTGGTGAGTTCAGCCAGACAGATTACTTGAGAAAGACTGCTGCTCGCGGAGGGCAGAAATTGGACGGGTGGACCGTCGTTGATTTGAAATTCGACGGGTGGACCGTCGTTGATTTGAAATTGGACGGATCGATCGTCGTTGATTTGGAATTGGACGGGTGGACCGTCGTTGATTTGAAATTGGACGGGTGGACCGTCGTTGAATTGAAATCGAACGGGTGGACCGTCGTTGATTTGAAATCGGACGGGTGGACCGTCGTTGATTTGAAATCGGACGGGTGGACCGTCGTTGATTTGAAATCGGACGGGTGGACCGTCGTTGATTTGAAATCGGACGGGTGGACCGTCGTTGATTTGAAATCGGACGGGTGGTCCGTCGTTGATTTGAAATTGGACGGGTGGTCCGTCGTTGATTTGAAATTGGACGGGTGGACCGTCGTTGATTTGAAATTGGACGGGTGGACCGTCGTTGATTTGAAGTTGGACGGGTCGATCGCCGTTGATGAATTTGAACGGGACGATGTTCTGATCGCCGTTGACTTGTGACAGTGGGTCATCGTTGAGGGACGACTCGTTAAACCATCGTTGACTTGTGACGGTGGGTCATTTTTAAGGGATGACTCGTTAAACCATCGTTGACTTGTGACGGTGGGTCATTTTTAGGGGATGACTCGTTAAACCATCGTTGACTTGTGACGGTGGGTCATCGTTGAGGGACGACTCGTTAAACCATCGTTGACTTGTGACGGTGGGTCATTTTTAAGGGATGACTCGTTAAACCATCGTTGACTTGTGACGGTGGGTCATTTTTAGGGGATGACTCGTTAAACCATCGTTGACTTGTGACGGTGGGTCATTTTTAAGGGATGACTCGTTAAACCATCGTTGACTTGTGACGGTGGGTCATTTTTAAGGGATGACTCGTTAAACCATCGTTGACTTGAGACGGTGGGTCATTTTTAAGGGATGACTCGTTAAACCATCGTTGATTTGAGACGGTGGGTCATCGTTGAGGACGACTCGTTGAACCATCGTTGATTTGATTGAAAGAGGGTTTGAACTTTGTTGGGAAACGGGGATGGGCAGACCATCATTGAATGCCGAGGCGGACTCTCCTGGGGATTAATCAGTTGCGGACAAATCATTACCCTGGGGGATCGAACCTTCTTCGGCCTACAGAAACTTCAACAGCCACGGGTAGGTCGTGTCAGGTAGGTTAAATTCCATCTGTTGGGAACCAGAGCCAGTCTCCTTATCAAAGACCATCCGAGACAGAGCAATAAGACTGTTGGAAGTTGCACTTGCTATACATAGATATGGATCAGGATAGGCGGACGGTTGTTATAGATTGATTAGACGGGCAGACCGCCGTTATGGTGATTGATTGGATGGGCGGCCGCTGAGTTGAACGGCGGGCGATATTCTGAATGCCGTGAAGGGTTGGAAACGGGCGATATGGCTGATTGCCGTTGATGGATTGAAGTGGACGACATTCTGATCGTCGTTGCATTGAATTGACTTTGAGGACGACATGGCTGGCCGTCGTTGAATTGAGAAGGACGATATGACTGACCGTCGTTGATTGAATTGAAAGGACGATATGGCTGACCGTCGTTGATTGATTTGATTTGAAGGACGATATGGCTGACCGTCGTTGATTGATTTGATTTGAAGGACAATATGGCTGACCGTCGTTGAATTGGATTGATTTGAAGGACGATATGGCTGACCGTCGTTGAGGTTGTGTTCTTGATGTTTGTCATGGAGAAATGGTCAGAAAGAATGGCATGTGGCACCCCCTTTTATAATTGCACTGTCCCAGATTAGTGGTTTCGGCTCCAGTTCTAGTAGTGACTTGATCCCAGGTATGAACCCCAAAAGTCTGATTACTTGCTGCTTTCGATACTGGACAGGCATGCTTTAGCACTTGATAGACTTTTCCTGTTTTCAACAGTTGATATACAATATGCAATGATATGTACTCAATTGTATGCACAAATTGAAAATGCAGATGCAAGCTAACGGCGGCTCCTAAGAAGACGACAATGCTTGAGGACTGCCACTGAGTCTCCTTACTTTACTGCCTGCTGCTTTTGAGTTTCGGGCTTGCGTGACAAAATAGAGGGGCATTGAGCGGGCTGGTGGGCTGGTGTGCCTTAGTTGACATAGTAACGGTATTGGGCCAGTGTGCCCCTTCCTTGATGCTTAGGCAGATGTGCCCTATAGATATGTTTTGCTTTGCCTTGGGCTGAAATGCTCTTGTTGTTCACACGATTCCACACTAATATCTAATTTGCATTGACAAGTGAGCTGAGTCGACGCACAGACACACATATATGTGCAGACTTGCCTAGCTCGAATGAAAAAGGGAGAAGAGCCCCAGGATGCGACGCGGACTCTTGGATTCGCGGAAAAATGAAATTTTAGGCATTAATGAGCCAAAATTCAAATATCCCGTAGACAGGTGAAACTGACGCTTGCGTAAGGTCAAAAAGATGTACAATGACCTATACGAACAAACAAAATTGAGAAGAAAGCCCCAGAATGGGAGACAGATTAAAGTACTCGAAAATTGTCGCAAAGATGGACAAAAAGACGCAAAGAGATGACTCATATAGGCCCGGACTGAAACCGACACCCCCGTGTAGTCACATTAGGTCCACATGACTTGCACGGCATGACAAAACTTGGCAAAAGCCCATTGAATGGTATTCGAGGTGCTTTGAACTTGAGATGGAAAAAGACGAGTTGGCAGTAGTAGCTGGCTGCTTCTGACTGCTGCTGGATTGAAGAAGCGCACGGGTTTGAGACCAATGTGCATAACTTTGAACAAAAGCGCGTAAACTTTGGATTAGCGCGCATGACTACAAATCCGCTGCGGCTACCAGACTTCGCTGAACTTAGAATAAACTGTGAGCCGTTAGGCCTCGCAAGCATTTCGTTCTGTTTTTTTGATGCTTCAGATATTTTAAGGCTCAGCTTTGAAATTGAAGAAGTAGTTTGAAATAAAATTGAAAGACGAAAGGTTTTCCCTCTTCTGCGCAAATGAAGCTTGTCGTCTTCTTGACTACGGCGATGTACCCAAAAGCGCTTGATAGATTGCGACCAAACCTCAAGTAAGGATTTGTCAAAACATAGTTCAGGCGGCCAACGTGGTGCACCAAAGCCAAAACTTGAGATCCAGTTGATAGATTATGACCGAGTCTCAAAGAGAGAGACTGCCTACGTATCCCCTTTTTGGGGAATCAGGTCAAAACGTAGTTCAGGCAAATGTTCACTCGTGTATTTTACCTCTCCTTTTACGCTCTAACTTTTGCCTAGTGCCACCTTTTCATGTTTTTGGCCTAGCGAGCTTTTGACTTTTTGCCTATTTATTTTTGCCTAGACCGCCGCCTTAGGTTTTCGGTCTAGCAGGCTGCTCTAACTTTTGCTTGGAATCACCCACCCTTGTGGTTTTCGATCCAACGAGCTTCTCTCAAGGAAATATAGCAATTGAATTGATCTACGCTGACCACGGTATTGATTTGTCACCGTCGAGGTTGATGATTTTTTACTGCAGCCCAAGATGAAATGGCTTTAATAGTGAAGGGCCTGACTACTTCGGTTGGAAATGCCTCACTCCAGGCCACTTTTGCACCTTTTAAATGTGCACTTGATGGGATGTTGCTGTTACTGTTTTGAACATGGTATGAGGCCTGGAACCTTCTGAGCTTCTGTTTTCTGACTTGGCATCCGATAGTAGGGGATTCGATGCTTCTTTATCTCATGATCAACGTCAGGCGTGTCTTTGTGAGACCATGCCAAGATGTTGTTGAATTCTTTGAACAAGTCTGAACGGGCGCAATGCTTTTCTGGAGACAGCGCTGAAACAATTTGAAGCTTCCGGGAGGTCTACCTCATCTTTCAAGTTTATTAGAAATTACTTCTTCTTTTTAGAGGCTGAGCATGCCTTTCGTCTTCCCTTTCGGCGAGGGAACACATTTCCTTGGGGAGATTCCCATCGAAATCTATCCCTTCGTCGTCGGAGTCGACACAGTTTATCGAAAAGCCAGCAAAATAATTAGAAGCAGGATAATGCATATCATAAAACGCTCGGGGTTGCCAAGTACAACAAAAAGACTCGAGTTGAGGATAGAAGCTACGACATGGAGGGCCAAGAGACACAAACTCCAACTCAGAGCTAGACTTAGACGACTTGACAGACACTGTGTCAGACTCAGACTCGAAAGTGTCAATGCAAAATAGACGCGATTTGAAAATGCAACTTTTATAGTTACCCTTGACTTCCTTGAAGAGAGGTGGGAGTTAGAGGACAACAGGCCCAGGCAACAGCACTTCGGCTTCTTTAGCTTTTTCGTCCAGACCCACTTGAGAGAACTCCTTGAACAACAGCCCCAAATTCCCATGATTGCAGGACCACAGCTTGTCCGCCTTCTCCTTTGATTGATCAAGCTTCCTCTTGAATTCCTCCTTTGCAGGCTCCTCATCACTGTCAACCCAGGTGTTGGCAGTGTGGACCTTGACTGCACCTATGGCCATTAGGTTAACCTCGGGTTCGGATGGGGGAGATATGATTGGTTCGGATTGATTGAATATGGTGGAGATAGGGTTGATTTGAGTGGAGCTAGTAGATATCTGACTAACATGTTGAGGCACGGATTTGGAAATGACATCGGGCTTTGATGGGAGTGGAGCTGGAATGATGCCATTGTCGATGAGATCTTGAATGGCATGTCGAAGGCGGTAGCAGGCATCAGTGAGATGGCCAGGCATTTGATGGAAAGCACAATAGGCATTTGAATTGTAGGATGCCGGGAATGTTCGAGGTGAAGGAGTTGGAAGGAGTGGCTTGAGGAAGCCAGCTTCGAGTAGCTTCTCGTACACCGAGGACAAATGTGTGGAGAAGCGGGAGAAGATCCTTGGTGGGTTCCGACGACCGGATTGAGGATTCAGAGTGGAACCTTTGCTCGCTTTGTAGTTGCACAACACTGCACCTTCCACACGATGCACTCTTTTGCCTTTAGGATTGATTGCTTTGTTGCCCATATCCCCCCTTTCGGCATTGGCTCTGAACAATGATCCAGCATTCTCCTTCGGGTGAGTCCTGGCCTCATGAAACTCAGCCAAGTCTTTGAACATATCCTTCGAGCACTTTCCGACGGCAGGAGTGTGGTAGGCTTGAGAGGATTCCTTGATTGGCCCCATATCCGCCTGCGGGGCTATGGTGGTAAAGAGATCAACCAGTCCCTGGACCATGATCATTTGCTTGTCCATTTTGTGGCCTAGCTCCTCTACAGCCCTTTTCAGTTCAGCCATCTCTATCTGTGCTGCCATTTTGGATTGATGATTGATGAAGGTGATGGCCTAAAGCTTTGGACAGCAAAGTAAATGAGAACTCAGTGGCGTTCCTGCAGCAAGCTTTTGAAAGAATTTGAAAGAATGCAATGCGCATGTCAACATCGTCGGTGTCCTCCTAGACTCTCGAAACGAGTTTGTCTCATGACGTTCGGATGCTGCCAGAATCCTCAGATTTCTTTTCGATGGTGTATCCTTGTTTGAATCGACTAACACTAAGAGATGTCTAAATAGTCTAAGCCTTTGACTACTCCATTCTCGAAGTTTCAACTTTGGAGGTCGGAACAACTCGGTGTAGATGACGTGATACCGGAACCGAAGTGGCGTAAGCAGCCTTGATGGTGTAAGTGATTAGCACTTTAACCTGGATGGTGTAAGTATCACAGCATTCTCTCCGTTGTTCCTAGTTTTCTGTTTGAGACCTCGACTAGGCGTTAGACAAGGGCTTAGAAAGTATTGATTTCTCAAAGTCTCATTGATCCAAGGACTTTGAAAATTGATAACGTGCACCATCAAGATACACGACTCTTCATCGGGCCCACGGCAGGGTCCTGACAATCACGAGACGAACTCGAGACAGACTTTAAAAGCCGCCCTAGCATGCTCCTACGCAAAGCGGGATGTATGTATGTACAGGCATGCGATAAGGAAAGCAGTAACACATAGACAGTTTATGGGGGTTAGATGCAAGTAATCCTACCATGTAGGTTCCTGTCTTAGGTTGAAAGGTTCTAGTGCTTTGTACGCATGACGAGGCTGGTTTTGGCTGAAAGGGGTTCCTCTGACTAGAGCCGCGGTATACCTCCCACTGAAATGCGTGCAGCAAAGCAATGGTCGAACGGTATTACGACTCATCATCGTCCAAGGTTGTTGGGCATTCGAGGACCCCGGGCTCCAGTAAACTGTGCCGGTTACCCAAAACACCTCAACGGGGCTTATCCAACATCGATGCAAATGAAGAACGCCAAAGTTTGACTAGATGAGAGAAAAATGCAAAATTTTGAAAATGCCTTTTGAAGCTTGGCTCACTTTTATTGATCAATACTTAGACAAAACTACACAGGTGAACAATAGTAAAAGCCCCAGTTCGGATTGGTCGGATGCTGAGATCCTGTTACGTTACCATTCCGTTCTTCAGCAGCGCGGAGCGTACTGTTTTGCCAGGCTTTTGAAGATTGTTCATTTATGTATTAATGTCTAAATATTAGTCAATGCAATGATCCCCAGCAGAGTCGCCACTGTGGGCACGCGCCCCGGAAAATCGCCCGATTTTGGTTTGGAATGGATATTGTTCGGGGGGCGGCCCATTTGGAAAATAGCGCGGCGAAACGCTTCGATTCAGAGTCGCCACTCGGGTTTTTAGCGGAAGAACACCCAAGGAACCGAACTCGAGAACGTTTGCTACGTTTTACTTTGATTTGAAAAGTGTTTGATTTGATTTGAGAAGGCGTAGACTGGTCCGTCGTCACCTTCGATATCTGAGGTTCGGGAGCCAGGTTACGAGAGGGGAAGGGTTTTATGGCACCCCTCTCGCCCAATCCGAAGATCGGTCTCTACTCGGGCATTTTAAAACGTTTGCATTTTTCTCTCATTTGATCATTTTTGGCCAGTTAGGGCGGGGGAACAGTTAATAGGGATTAATACTGTAACACGTTGCAATTTTATATGACAAAATGTTTATGGATGCTGGTTTGCTTGCTTGAATTGAATTAAATGTAAGAACATAGATTGAGAACAGGCACTGCAAACAGTTTCAACAAGATGATGTACGCTGCTCGTCGGGCACGTGAGCAGGAGTCGTACTGGCACGCCATGGCAGAACCATTGCACGCCAACACACCCTGCGCACGCCACCTTCAGGCTGGCGTACACTACCCTATTAATTTCTTACAGCTCCTACTCTCAACCCTCTGGGCTCTGGAATGGACCAGTGCACACCCAGGACAAACCACGCAGTTAGCAACATAACTTAGGTACATATTACAAGCAGACAGGCGTAGGAAATGGCTAAGAGCCATGAAAATAGCACAGAAAACCCCATAAACAGAGTGGGGATGAATAAGAGGCCTAGATTGAGCTTTGACATAAGGGCCAGGCACTGGCCTTTAACAAACGTACCGTACGCCACCCATTGGGGACCGTACGCCAGGTTTGTATGCTAACCAGTGTTTGGCTTTATATCGTCTGGGTTCTGGAACATGACCAGAAATGCCCCAGAGGCCTTGAAAAGCAAGAAAGACGAAGGTATTGAAAGCTACATTTGAACAGTTCTAAAATACAGAAAGCATTAAACTGGTTATTTGCATGCTAGAAGGTGATGACATGAAGTAAATAAGCAATAAAAGGACGTTTCATGATCCCCACGCCAGCAGTGCTCGTACTGCCAAAGGTGGCGTACGGCTTGCTAAGGCTGGCGTGCGCCATGGAGTGTCCTCTACGACTGATTTATTTTACCAGAGAGGGGTCTGGACTAGTATCAGTTACTAGCCAGAACCCTTCTGGTTCCCCTCAGGAACTGAAAACAGAAAGCAACACAAAGGTGGTATACCTTTGGTTGCAAGAGATAGAAGGATGGATTGAGCTTTGGATGTTGAAGATGGAGGGTGTGTAGTGACTGGACAGTGGAGAGGAGTGCGTACTGAACTTCTCTTTCTCTCTTTCCTTCAATGGGAGAGCAAAGAACAAGAGAGAAGAGAGGGATGGGCTTGGGTTCTTAATGAGGTTAACCTTTTCAAATGAATGCAAGGGCTTGCATTTATAGAGGAGAGAGGCTGAGACTAGGGGCTGATCAGCTGGGGTTAGGGTGGTTGGGTTAGGTTAGAAGGGAGCTCCCATGCATTAAATGCATGGGACTAGGTGATGGGTTGTGTAGGAGAGAGAGGGGGACGTCCCCTGCAAAATGCAATGATCAGGGGACTCTGCGCCGTACTGAGACGGTTGCAAAGCTTCGAGCACGTGACAGAAAAGCAGTGATTTGACCGGTCTTGACCATGCGTACGCCAGCTATAACCCGGCGTGCGCTAGGTCAAACTGAGTCAATGGTCGATGTCCGACACGTGGCAATTTGCTGGCGCACGCCAAGAAGAACCTGGCGTAAGCAAGGTACGGTTTTGCTAGGGCTTGTTTGGCTCGAGGTTTGAAGGGTTTGAAGTGGGCTTTGAAAGCGGGCTTTGAAGGTGGAGGGTCCAACATCCAAAGCTCAAATCCATCCATCGACTCTGGACTGTTTTCGACCGTTTATCATCATTGGGTCAACAAAGAAAGTAAAAGGACTAATCTGGACAGTCCAGAATGGGGTGTCTACAGTTTCTCGTCGGAAGCTATTGGTCCACCTGGAAACTCAAATTGTCACTTAATTAGGTGTTATTTAATAACTCAAATTTAGCCCTTAAACTGAATGGATTAAGTAATAAGTGATTATAGTAAATTTTATAATCACATTTATATTGCTTAAAATATTAATTGTCTCTTGAAATGTAGGCTAATTAAAAATTGTTAAATTAAGTAGTTTTGAAATAATTAATTCTAATTGAATTCATGAGTGTTTGCATTCAACTATTTTCTCCTCCGCCATTACCCTCCACACTGCAGCCACTATCACCGTCGTCATCACCACCCCTCTATCCGCCAAGTGGTGTAATGAAAAAAGTCATGCAAATGCTTTTTAAGAGGAGGAAATTAATCACTAATTGGTGTTAGTGAATTATTTTGAGTTCAGATAGAATCACCTTAAATATATATCTGACTACACTTTCATAATTGTATAAGTTGACTAAAAATATCTATGATATCTTTCTTGGTACTATTTTTGTAAGACAAGACATATTAACGAATATTGATAGCACGTTTTTTTTCTTTTTTTTGATAAGTAAAAAAAAAAGTGCTATGTGCCAAAAAAATTTATCGTTTGCCACCAACGTTTCGAATCTTATGTCTTGGCCGGGGTGGCTCCTATGCACTAAGAAAGTTCAAGCAAACCCTTTGGATTTAAAATTTACTTAAATATTGTTTTCTTTCCAAAGAATTTCAAACTTTTTTTGAAATTGTCTGCGCTAAAACCACTCAAATAAAGCTAGAGTACATAAAATTTACCTAAAATTATGACTAATTAAGCAGATAAAATAACTCAACAGGAAAAAAAATAGGCCCAATAAATATTCAATCAAAACAAATCTTATGACTACATTTAGAGTTTTGCAAACAAAAAATTTGTGTATGTTTTTATCACACCTGAATTAAAATTCTAGAGCCGCCCTTTTCTTACGTCGTCCTTGTTTGATCAACTAGATAGATAAGCTTGTTGAAAGCCATCTACTTTTAAGTGAGGATTAATTTCGGCTTATATTAATTTTATGCTGATCATTTAGTTTTCTGGCCAAATACGTGCTAAGTATTAATTCTTTTCGATTTTTGGTAGGTCCATTCAATTCAATTCAATTTAAGTACCAGCAAAGTACCCCTTGATGGTCCAAACATGGGGCTCGAACTTTGCCAACTGGGCCAGAGCCCGTTGGCCTCATACTCTTAATTGAGTCCATCTATTTTACATCTACCATTGATTCATTATTGAGTAGCCAAAAGTAGACACAAGTCACAGATGGCTCAAGTCGTTTGTACCAAGTGGTTACTCTCTCTCTCTCTCTCTCTCTCTCTCTCTCTCTCTCTCTATGTCTGTGGTCCAAGAGCGAACGCCAATAAATTGGAGGCTGCAGGGTTTGGGGTCAAAAACCAAACAGTGAAGAATCGAGAGAAAGATCAAGAATAGAAAGAGCCAAAAAAACCAACAACATGGAGTGGAATCATGGGAATTACCAAAGAGCAGCACCCCCTTTTGTTTCTCGTCCGGATAATCCCATGGGCTTTCTCTACAACTATAACTATGACCACTACCCTGCAGGTAATAATACATTATCAATCATCATCATCATCACTTGTTTCGGTTTTCTCTTTTTGTGATTTTGATGGGCGTATAATTATTAATCAACTTGATCATGAGTTGAAAAGCATCTGCATGGCTCTCATAATTTTAGCTACTAAAACGTAGATAGAAAAAGAAATTAAAGCTTGTCTTTTCTTTCCATTTTCAAGTACTTCGAGCTCATAATTATTTCCTCCATCATCCTTATTTATGAAGTTATAGGAGGTTCAAATTCAAAAGAAAGGTTGAATTGCAATCAAATAGAAAAGAAAGAAAATAGTGCCTTTTAAAGCTTGAACACTAGCTAGAGTCAACCATAATTCTGGATGACCTAGCTAACTGCCTTTTAGATTCTGTCTTTCTTTGTTCTTGGTTGGTTCCTCACCAACTTGCACTGGATCCTTCGAGGCATAGGATTGTCAAGGGCTAAGGTGTCAACCTTGTTGGAATTTTAGTTTTTTGTCGTTGTGATGTCATTATTCTTTGGATCCTTTTAATCATTGTAACTTGTTTCAATGATTAATAAAATTATGTTGCCGATAAAAATAAAAATAAAAAAACCTGTCTTTTAACTTCTTCTTTTTTGACAGGTCTGTCTTTTAACTTCTTGCGTACTACCATTACCCTTTATATTGGTAAACATATATATTTATTTACAGAAAATGAGAGAAAGAAGCTACAAGCTAGAGCAATAAATCTGTATCTTACTTGCTAATTAAGGAAGAACCATGCAATTATAATGTATGTTTATTAATATATATATATATATATATATATCTAGTTATAGAGGCTCGCTCTTCAGGTCTGTATAGTATTTTATCAATGTTTAAGTAGATTGATGTTGTAATCACTTTCAAAGATTAATAAAAAATTTCGCCGTTCAAAAAAAAAGTACAGAATCATAAGAGAAGGCTGGAGTTTATGATTATCATGTACAGGTTTAGAGATGATGAGGTATCCGGCGGTGGCGGGGCAGGGGTCGTCGACTCATGCGGTGGCAAGCGGATCAATGAACAAGGTGGTGATGAATGGGTTTGGTGCCAACGGTGGTGTTCCTCATGATCAGATGGAGGATCAGAAGAAGAAGAGGCTGAGCGGTGAGCAGTTGGAGTCATTGGAGAGTAGTTTTCAGGAGGAGGTGAAGCTGGACCCTGACCGGAAGATGAAGCTGGCCAGGGAACTAGGGCTACAGCCGAGGCAAGTGGCGATTTGGTTCCAGAACAGGAGGGCTAGGTGGAAGGCTAAGCAGCTGGAGCAGCTCTACGATGGGCTTAAACACCAGTTCGAAGTCGTTTCTAATGAGAAGAAACAGATCAAACATGAGTTTGATGTTGTTTCTAAGGAGAACAAGCATCTCCAAGAGGAGGTACATCTCTCTCTCTCTCTCTCTCTCTCTCTCTCTCTCTCTCTCTCTCTCTCATTTTAGTAGTTTGTGATACTTTTTGGTCAAGATCAATGGCAGGCAAAAAAAATTCAGAAAGTCTACACACACATACAATCTGTGCACAGATTGTGCACAGATTTTGTTGTGGAGCCCACCACGGGTCCCACACAAATCATCCGAGCCGTTCGTTAAATGTAAAACATTTTTTCAAGGGTTCCCGTAAAAAATAATCTCAATCCGATACTTACAAGTACTTGATCCAATCATATAACTTTTCATTATCCGGAAAACTGAATGAAAAGTTAGATGGTTGGATGAAGTACATATAGGTATTGGCTTGAGCTTATTTTTTACGGCGACCCTTGAAAAAATATTTTACATTTAATGAACGGCTCGGATGATTTGTGTGGGACCCGTGGTGGGCCCCACAACAAAATCTGTGCACAATCTGTGCACAGATTGCTGTGTGTGTAGCAGGTCTCAAAAAAATTATATGTGCACATGTATCTCAAGCTATCCGATGGCACTCACGTGTATCAAACTTTCCTGTGTTAATTTGCAAAGTATACATAAAATGCCTCTCGTGGTTTTGATTTTGGTGTTATGATATATTTATCTTGTTTATTAAAGTGAAGATTTCGAATGCATGGCATATTTATTTATTTGAATATAACTAATATGTTTTACCACCTTTTGTTATTTTTAACCTTTTTTGTTTTTTATCACCAAAGAGTACTGCAACCCTTTTTTTTTTTTAAAGATGATACGTTATAAGGAAGGGAAGAAGTAGAGAAATTACATATCAACTTGGGAAAAACTTACAAGAAAAAAAAGAAAAAAAAAAAAGGCACAGAAAATATACATCATATGTGAATCTAGTAGACCCTATTTACTTTCATGCAATATTTTATGAACTTCAACTGGGATGATAGAAAATGTTAATGTTTATACGTTTTCTTTGAACAAAAAAGGATAAATGCTTTCTTTATGAGTTAGTGACATGAGACGTAAAATGTTTGCTCTCTCTGTTAGGCGCCATTTAGTGTACAGAAATGTTGTGTTGGAAAGTTTATCTTGAGAAAAAGTTATTTAAAGTGAAATAAAGGAAAAGAAAATCTATTTTTTCTGTGAGTGTTCATTTCACTAAGTAATTTATATAGAAAAATTGAAATTTAGTTGTTTCATTCGCCAGAAAAAAGAAACTTGTGGGAAATTTCTTTTGTCTTGATTCAACAACTCTTTCAATTAAAAGTAATTTTGGGAGCTAAATATCTGTTCCCAGTATTTTTAGGAAATTAATACATAAAAAAAGGTACAAATGAATCATCACTAAAAATCAGACATAAAAAAGAATTTGGTTTGGTTTAAATAGGCCAGTTGGCTTTTCTGTCTTTATTCATTTTTTTCTCCATTTTTTAGTTTTGCGTCAAATTTTTGTAAACTATTCATTCACCAGGAAGAGAGGAATCGGAAAGTAGAAAATTATTATCAAAGCATAATTTATTTTAATAAAGACAAAAATAAACCAAAAAAATTCCTATCTTTTTGGATAATTTTTATGTTTATTCAAAAAAATTTGAGTTTTGATCATAATTTTTTTTTTTGATTCCTCATCAAGACTAACCATTAATTCCCAAACAGTTGACGTGAAACTAACAAATATGAAAAAAATTGAATATAGACAAAAAATTAAGCGAATTGTTTTATTAAGCTAAACCAAACTAAAGTATTGTTATCAATCACCATGTGATACTATGAAAGCTTAAAATAATAAATAGATAAGACAAAATAAAACCAATGTTAACCAACGGTGATTAACTAATTGCTACTATATATATATATATATATATATATATATATATATATAACAAGATAATACTTCTTAAAAATCAACATATATATTGACTATGTTACCTGTATTTATCGCAGAAAACTGAGAAACAATAAAGATTTGTATGAAATAAGGGAAATAAGGAGAGGGAGAATGTTGGTGCAAAAAAATTTGAGAATAACGGTAGGAGAGAACTTTCCCGCAATGCTAAATTTTTTCCTTGGTCCTATCTTCTTCCTGGTAATTGAGCATTTCAAAATATTTAAGAGAGTTAACTTTCTCATCTTTTCCCATCCTTTGTCGACATCCGAACGGGGCCTTAAATTTGTGAGAAAGTTAAATTTTTTTGGGTATTATTAATTCTTGTGCGTCTAGTTCAATCAGGGCTCTGTCATGGTTGTAATTAGGTCATTCTTTAGTCGATGGTAGCAGGAATTGTTTCCTCCACAAAAGTTTACATATGTGCACGTAAACTATCTAAACACCCTGAGTTATGGAAAATAATTGAAGTACTCCCTCCGTCCCTTTTTAAATGTCCCGCTTCGTAACTCCAACTTATTAAAAAGACATCATCATTATGCCTTTCACATCAACTTTTTCCTCCACTTTCCATATTTACCCATCATCATTATACTTTTATTCACTAACTTTTCAAAATCGAATCTACTTTTAGGTACAAAATAGACAATACACCAACCTTTACCCACTAACTTTATAAAATGGACACTTATTAAGAGACAGTCCAAAATGGAATCCTGGACAATAAATAAGGGACGGAGGGAGTAACTTTTTAACATTGTCATAAAAGTGGGTTTGAGTATCAGGATTAATCAAGGTATATGTAAACTGACCCAAATACCTGAATTATGAAAGCAAAAAAAAAAAAAAAACATATAATCACTTTGAAGTGCATAACTACTGTAAATTTTGTATCACTCCATACACGGTGTTTTTTTTTTTTTTTGTCTCGACGAATTTTTTTATTATTAAAACTCAAAAGAGTACACCGAAAAAGGGATTGGCATGCATCACCTCTACTCCACGCATTAGGGTTGATGTTGATAATAGGAGATGCTAAACAATTCTTGGTCATTTTACCATGACCGACCTCAGAAAGCAAGAGAAATAATTGCTCTTAATTGCACGCAGATACTCCTACGGAACATTAAATCTCTAATGTAAGTTCTTGTCTCCGATCATGATCTGCAAAAAAATCAA
Organism: Rhododendron mucronatum var. ripense; assembly: GCA_019656295.1. NCBI lineage: Eukaryota > Viridiplantae > Streptophyta > Magnoliopsida > Ericales > Ericaceae > Rhododendron > Rhododendron mucronatum. The sequence continues at coordinate 157,118 of BPLT01000220.1, read as the reverse complement.
AAAAAAAAAAACAGGTTTCGGCATTGAAAGCTATGCTGAAGGAAGTTAAATCAGCCATGAAGAATCATCACCAGGTGGTCTCCACAGATATCTCAGGCGAAGACACAGAGGATAGCACGTCCGTAGGGAACCGGAGCTCAGTTCTGCTGACTAGTCAACATCACCACCACAAGAATATTGCTCCTACTGATGATCATGATCAGGTTAACAACTATCACTCCTTCAATATCGCTGAGGACTACAAGCCGGTGGTAGTGATGCCGCCGCCGCCGCTGCAGCCGCCTAGTTACTGGAATAATGTTATGACCCCTTCCTATCCTTAGAAATTTGTAATTCTAAGGCATATGCTAATTAATTAAGTTGCTTATATTATGTATAATAATCAGTAACTTACCTCTTGTAACGACTGTGGGTTGGGACTAGGTTCGTTTGCTTATATTATGTATAATAATCAGTAACTTACCTCTTGTAACGACTGTGGGTTGGGACTAGGTTCGTTAGTTAAGTTTTTTATGCCTCGGGACTAAGTGTCAGGATACAAATCAAGACACCAATGTTTAATGTGTGTGGGTCTTGCGTCCTTTGGGCGAGAGCAACATACATCAAACTATTCGGAAAATTTACACCGATGTTCAATGTGTGTGGGTTTTGCGTCCTTCAGGCGAGACCAACATACATCAAACAATTCGAAAAATTTTAAGTGAGATAAATTTGTGTCTAGACATGCATCTGTATCTGTAGCACGTTTTAGTAGAAGATGGGATTTAGAATCTTCCCATTGTTGACAACTTGTGCTACTCCCCCTTGTTGCAGTTTATGTTAATTTATTTCTATTATAGTATCTAGTTGACATCTTCTTGAGTTAAGGTTCTGTTGATTTGAATTGAGCTTCTCATGTCATACCTTGATGCTCTTCTGAGTATGGTAGTGTTAAGGTTGTGTCAAGTTCCCTTTAATTTTTTTTTTTTTTGTGAGGATGTTACTTAAAATTCTTTTGCCTTGAAGGGCTTATTTGTTTGATCGAATATGTGTTGTGCGGTGAACCCAAAGAACTCAATCGCAACTCAATGATTGTTGATGGTTATGTTAATGAAGGACAAGTGACAAACCAAACATATGCTAAAAAAATAAAACGGAAAAACCAAATCGTAAACAAAACGAATAAGAGATACCGATACATACATACATATATATATATATATATGGGGTCCGGCTTATAGTCGTAAACCTACTCTATGGACAAGCAAATAAGAACGATTTCACTAATGTGAAGAGAACAACGCTCCTAATAACTACTATGGCAACAGAACTAAACTCTCACAAAGAGATTAACTCACCAACCCCAAATACAAATTCTTCCACCAAAATCCAATTGGAATCTCTTCTTACCAATTAAAATTGTCTTTATCAAGTCTCACAAAACTTTCCACCAAGAGACGAAAATGAAACAGAGTTCTACAAAGTGACTGAATGTTACAAAGAAATAGATGATTCTCAAGAAATACTATGGTCTCAACCAGAGAAATCGCTTAAACGGATGTTCTACTAATGGATTTGACCACCATCCAAATGGGAAACTTCAAAACCAACCTTTAAAAAGTCCCAAACATAACCAAAATCAGCCAAAATACGTATCGATCATCCTGACGAACTTGACCACCGTCCGAATGGGACTTCTCAAATCAAGCCAAAATTGCACAATATGAGCTTCGGATTGAACTGCGCATCCAAGAGAACTAAATTTCCACTGTTTGGTTACAATTTGTTCTATGCATTAATTGTTTTATTCCACAAAATGTGGGATATATATATCCATCAACTGTTTTTTTCTTTTTAAGATCAGATGATGGGGTGAATGGGCTTTGGATTGGGAATTTGCACAACCCACTCCCTTTCAAAAGAGAGATTGGAAATATTTAAAACATCTCCAATCTATCTACAAAACTCCAAAATGGAGAATAAATGTGACATATTGAAGTAAGATTTTGTAATTTATTCACTTTTTGCACTTTATAAAAGAATCTAGGAAAGATCTATCATACTTTTTAAATATTTAGATCCCTAAATTGCCTTTGGTTCTCCAAATATCTCCACCTTATTCCCATTTTGGAGATAAAATCTATAAAAAGTATAATGGATCCCTCCTAAATTCTCAAAAGTGTAAAAGTTAGAAATAAATTAAAAAAATCTCCCTCTTATATATCTCATTCATTCTCCGTTTTGGAGTTTTAGAGATGGGTTACAAATACTAAGAACTGATGGGAGGATTTGGGAGAAGAGAGGATGTTGGAGATCTACTCCACTTACAAAAACGTGAAGCCCTCAAAGTGTTTCCCACACTTTTCCTTCAAAAAATACCCCTCAAACAGACCTCAAATAACTGACCCAACCCAGCGTGGAAACAATACCACGCTGCCTCCTACACCCTCTCCGCAACCCGTCTTTCTGAAACGATAGCAAAACACGATACGCCAAATTCCAACTGTTGCATACTTGCATCTCCCAACAAACGCATTCCCCTACCGCTTCCCTTCAAGCATACGAACTGTTGCATCTCTCACAACTCTCCCAGACCATTTGAAGAGTCCCTCGAATGTCCTTCTTCCACGCTGACTTCGGTAGAATCCACTGGTAAGATTCTGAAAAAATATGTATTGCTCACTCTCTCCCTCTCTCTCATGGTGAATCTATGTTGGAGCTTTTCTTGCTAATATGTTCAATATAATGCTTAGGAGTTCGATAAATACTCATTGTCCCTAAGGCGTTTGATAAATTGCTCCTGTTGCCCTTCCATTTATTCCACCTATCTATCAGTGGCAGACATAGGAATTTGACATAGCGAGGACACCAATTTTTTTTTGTAACCGTAATATATGAGTTACAGTTAATCACATTTACTCCAAAATAATTTTAGCATTCATGATAAATTAACAATTTTAAAGTATATATGTATTTCAATAATTAGCTACTTGGACAAACTTGCTCACCTTGACTAAATGCATTAAAACAACATTATCATATGTTCATCATCTATTTTTTTATTACTAACTCTATTATTACAGTTTTGGGGATAAAAAGCATACAAATGCAATGTGGGGCAGACTCGAACCCACGAATAGTATAAAAAAAAGGTACGCACTACTATTTTCTACTGCCTTTTGAAAAAAAAAACATGCATTTTCTACTGCCTTTTGGCAAAAAGGCAAAAAAAAACACACACATAGCTCCACAAAACTGCATAGCTGGAACCTAGCAGGAAAAAGGCAAAAAAAAAAGCATGTAGGTGTACAAGGCGTAAGTCTCGAATCCAACACCTCTTGGTTAAAAGAAAAGTACTTTCCCACTGCACCAACAGACAATTAATTACATACATTCAACATAAATTATATTTATACAAAACCGCAAAAAAAAAAAAAATTCTTTAAGGGCGTGGGGGCACGTGACCACACGTGCCCTATGGTGAGTCCGCCCCTGCTGTCTATTCGTGAGAAAAGTTCATGGAATATACGAAGAGGATGTTTGAAACTGGGAATACAAAGAGTGGATATCCAACTTGGGAAAAAAGGTAACTAATATAGTAAATGGAATATACGGTTAATGTTTGTGATACTTAGGGATACCAAGCTTATTGTAACAATTTAGACGAAAACAGGAAACAAGCCAAAATCGTGAATCTTGCCTATGACATATCAAATGTGCACTGTAAGCCATCATCTACATCGCATCCATTGGTGGGCCACGGTTCTTCATTGAATCTTGCCTAAAAGTTGTAAACGAGTGGTGCCGACAATTCCCTGTAATAGGCTACTTTTACGGGGTAGAATTTTATTTGTGAAATTGGAAAGAGTTGTCTTCAAAATATATATGAAATGGTATATCTGAGAATCAAAGTCGAGCCTGAAAAAATTAAGAAATTGAAGTCTCTCCTTGGTTTATTCAAGGGGTTACAGAAGGATAAGGATCACACAAAGACAATTGTCTAGATGAGACAATGTGATTAGATCTGCCACAAGTGGTTCAGATAGGATTTGGGAGATGTCATGCCATTGTTTGACAATTGTTGACAAAAACAAAAAGAGAATTGGCCCTACTTTTTTGAAGCATGCGATGTTGAATCTAATCGAGAGCCGCCTAGAGGGAGGGTATAATTAAAAAGCAAACAGGCGATTGTTCCGAGAGAGAGAGAGAGAGAGACGACAAAGACAACAAATGTTTATCAAGTGAGGTGTCGATCAATGAAGAACACGTGGACAAGGGTTAACTTTTTATGCGACAATCAAGCTTTAGGGGGAGTGATATGAGACATGTAAGTTTGATTGTGTAATTTGTTAGGAGACAAAGTTAAATGAGTGTGGACTGGGGAGGCATCCAACCACTTTGGAGTTGCTATAAATAGCCTTTGGGTGCGACGATCTATATGTGTATACATCTATCTACTCCAGAGTAATTACTTCCAGAAAAATTTGATCATCTGATCGGACAAAGCACATGCTTTATTTGTTCTATTGTGCATTCTTTCATTTTGAGTTTTTATGTAACCGTCGTTTGATTGGTTGAAGTTTTGGCTCGTGTTCTAGAAAAGAAGCTTGGGATTTCTTGGTTGGAGGAGGTGAAGTGTGTTGTATTGTATTGTATTGATGACCTTCTTCAAAGAGGCCCAAGTGGAACTGCGCCACTCAGTTGTCTATGCAGTTTCAGATACTTTTTTTTTTTCTTTCCCTTTTTCCAATATCATTAGTGGAATCCTTTCTACTTTTATGTCCTTTTAGAAGTCAGTTTTTCTTCTATTAGGGAGAAGCCTTTGATGTTGGACATCGGGGGACTTAGGTAGAAGTCCTATTACGTGCAGAAGATCCTTTAAACTATTTGGGCATTTTTTCTGTGCAACTAGTCGGCTGTGAGAATATTCAATCGCAATGCCTGCTATGCATCTGAGGAAGACACAGCCGTTGGGGAACGCATGTGATATTTACCTAAACCAGTCTTCCCTAATATATATTATTTTGTGGATTCCGGCAACACCTGGGAGCAATTGTCGTATTACGAAAGGTGACAATGAATAGCACAGAGCTGACAACCTGAATTTGGTAGGAGATGGGCCACAAACTTGTTATTGCAAAATCTTTTGATGCTATTGGGTAGTGATATATATACATGATGTATAAACAAATCACGTTCTATAAGGAATCATTTTTAATTTTTAAATTTTCATTTATTTCATTACATAATTTTTTCCTGTGCTATTTCGTTTGTGTTTTATGCTGCTTGGTTTTTTTGTCTCACGACTCTCACCCTTTAAATCCACCATAATGCATGTTTGTTGACCTCGACTTATTTGGTTTCTTTAAATTTCCATGTCCCTCTCCTATTGGTATCTCAAATTTTTTCTCTTACTCTGATTTCTAGAATCCAACCTCAAGGCTTTCCCCCTTCCTCTTGAACCTGTAGGTTTCAACTATAACCGGGATGCCCCAATTGATATTCCACTTGACACAACTACGGTACGTACAACTTCTAAACTTGGTAAAGACAAAAGGAGTATGCTACGAGTTTGTATTTCCCCACCTACATTCTATGAAATTCCTAATTTAATTGCTTTTGATATGCTGGATTTGAAAAAGAAAGAGAGGGAGCTTCAAGAATCCTATGAAGACATAAAGGCCATCCGGAAAAGTAACTGCCAAGAAATCTCACTATCAACTAATTTTGAAGGATGGCTTTTTACCTAGACACAAAGTGCTACAAACAAAAAAAAGAAAAAAAGATGCTTAAATGGGTCAACTAGACAAAAAGTGCTACAAACAAAAAAAAAAACAAAAACAAAAAACAAAAAGAAAAAGAAAACACTCCCAAAAAGTCACTTGCCTTCTTGTGCTGCTTCCTGTACATGGCTGTCCAAGTAAGTTTAGAAGGGTTCAATTTGGTGTGGAAGTACCTCTTACATTTTGAATTAAGAAACAAAAAACATAGATGTATAGAAAGATAAGGCGCAGAACTGTCAATACGAGGAAGAGAAATCACTTTCTTCTCTCCAACCAAGGGGATGTTGGAGGCAAGAGCGCACAGGGTGCAGATCCAGTCCAGTCTTCAATGGACCAGTTTGGTCCAGTTAACGGTTGGGATTGATTGTACAAAATCCAATGCTTCACATGCTGCCACATCAAGTATTACTTTTTGCTCTAAAAAAGGCACGGAACGAAAGTTATGCCAGAGTTAACTCTGAAAATGCAAAACTCCACCCAAGTCACGTGTCACCTTATACATGACACTGAGACGCATTAGTGCAAAATTTTAATGTTTTTAAATGCAAGTTCGATTATTCAACAAATAATTTTTATTTTAACCCCAAAGTTAGTCCGATTAGTTGGTGGGTTTGCCTGAAAAGAGTTCGATTCTTGAGGTCAGGCTGCACAAAAATTTGCAATCTTTTGTGAATTTTCTTGTCCCGGCGTGGATGACTTGCCTTTGACGAAAAATTAGTTGAGATGCACATAAGCTTGCCCAGACACCGCTGGCTATTTAACAAAAAAAAAAATTACTCCTTCCATCCCTCCCAAATTGCCTACTCTATATGAAAAGTCGTGTAGTTTTTCAATTGAAAAATAAAATACTTTCGATCATCAATTTTTAAGTTTCTTTATACCAAATTAAAGTACTTCACGATCTCTTTAATATGGTGCCAAAAAGTTCTAAAATTATGTCTGAAAGTACTTCGTTTTTTAATCTCAAAATGAAACATCTTTTCAGAAGAGTCCAGCGACAAAGGTATGTGATAGATAATCTAACCGAGCAAATCAACCAACCAACCGAACTAACTTGGGGCTAAAACAAAAATTGCGTATGTGCTGAATAATCAAACTTACATTTAGAGGTCTTGTTTGATAGATCTCATTAAGATCTTTTACATGGTGCAAAAAAAAATTGAAAAAATATTTTTCATTTTCATTATATTTGAGTTTAATTACCTCTGTTTGAAAAAAATACTTTTTTAAAAAGTGGAACACCACCTCACCGTCATTTATCGAAGCGGCGAGCACGTGGTGAGGTGACACGTGACTTGGGTGGAGTTTTGCATTTTCAGAGTTAACTCTGGCATAATTTCTGTTCTGTGCCTTTTTAAGAGCAAAAAGTAATACTTGACGTGGCAGCATGTGAAGCATTGGATTTTGTACAATCAATCCCAGTCGTTAACTGGACCAAACTGGTCCATTGAAGACTGGACTGGATCTGCACCCGAGCGCACACACACAACACTCACAATATAAAGAAGAAGATAATATGTGAGAAAGACTTAGAATCCTTTTTGTCACTCATGCTTGAAAAACAAGGATTTCAAGCAAATTTATACCAAACACATAATGTAACCCACTTTGGTAATGTTTGGTAGCCATTCTATTTTCTGTTTTCTATTTTCATTTTCAGAATTTTCAAAAGTTAACTTTGAAAGTTTGTTTGGTGCACTACTTCCAACTTTCAAATTCTGGAAATCATTTTCACTATTTTCACAATTTGAGGAAGCAACAAAACTCAATTGTCACTATTTTCAGAAACAAAAAACAGCCTGTTCCGCTACAATTCCTTGGAGGTCTTTTTTTATTTCCTCTTCCTCTCTCTCTCAAACCCAGGCCATTAAAGATAGCCTCTCTCTCTCTCTCTCTTTCATGCATGTATTTGTTTTTTTCCTTTTTTTCTTATGCAGGGCCAGTATCGGCATAAGAAGAAAAACCTTATAGTCAATAATGGAGCAACTTTGGAATTAGAAATTTCATATATATTTCATCTATATATATACTCTATAAACTTAGAGATGAGAGGAGGCCGGAAGGGATATGTTGGGCTTATGAAGCCATCATTTTATGAAAGTTGATACAATAACTTCGGCCTAGGAAAGAAAAAATCAATCACCTAGACTCAGTGCCGGCTCAAAGATATTTGGGCCCGAAGTGAAAGTCGTAATAGGGGGCCATTTATCTCATCATCTTTGAACAAAATTTTACAAAATGTTGAGGAAAACTAAGGGGTGCACTACTACAAAATGGCATAAAGGTCACGGTACAAAAACTAAAAAGATCTCAGTTTTTGTAAAAGCGTAATAAAATATCATAGACTATAGTTTTCATCTCAGTTATACAAAAAAACTGAGATGAAAAGATTTTTTAGTCTCAGTAATTTAAAAAATGAAATTGTAACTTAAAAAATAGATCTCATTTTTAAAAAAGTGAGATTGTTTATAAAAGAATATATCTCGTTTTATTAAAAACCGAGATAAAAACAACTTTTAGTCTCGGTCATTAAAAACTGAGATGTAAGAATTAAAAAAAAAGAGTAAATTACAGTAAACCCCCCTCAACTAATCCGAATTTTCACTTAATCCCCTCCAACTACAAAACTCAACAGTGTGCACCCTCTAACTATCCAAAATTGACACTTAACACCCTTTTGTTAGGTCTCCGTACGAAAAATGCACCGATGGCCGTCTCCGGCCACCGGGCGGCCGATCCGAGCCGTCCAAAATTTTTTTTAAAAAAACCGAGTGGGCTAGCGTGGGAATCAACGGCATTCGACGTGCGTAGGTGCTCGATCCAAACATCCCAAGAATTTAAATGGGGTGTTTAGATCGAGCACTTACGCACGTCGGATGCCATTGATTCCCGCGTAAGCCCACTCGGTTTTTTTTTAAAAAATTTTTGGACGGCTCGGATCGGCCGCCTGGTGGCCGGAGACGGCCGTCGGTGCATTTTTCCTACGGAGACCTAACAAAAGGGGGTTAAGTGTCAATTCTGGATAGTTAGAGGGTGCACACTGTTGGGTTTTGTAGTCGGAGGGGGTTAAGTGAAAATTTGGGTTAGTTGAGGGGGGTTTACTGTAATTTACTCAAAAAAAAAAATTCTCGTTCGTCTAAATAAAATCGTGGGAGTCTCAGGACCCCATTCTCATTTGTGTCAACTAGGTATTTCCTCACTGAAGACGATTTCTGCGTCGACGAAGCGGCCATTGTGCGATTTCCTCTCTATCTCTCTCTCGATCACCAGGTATTTCATCTCCCTCTCTCTCTCGCGATCGATCGATCGATTGATAGTTATGCACATGCACAAGCACACAGGACCATCGTTCAATTTCTACGGGTTCATTGTAAACCCTAATCGTGTATAGAAAATGTATTGCTTGGTTTATTTCTCTCTTCTCTCGATTCGTCACTCTTTCGATCTAAGGTTTGGGGTGAAGATTCGGCTCCTGTTGTACGTTAATTTCTCATGTGCCTTTCTCTCGTATGGATACTGGATTAGCCTCCTAGATTTTTTGGTTCAGTTAGTTTATGGAGACATGGTTTGGTGTAAAAGTGGTTCTTTGGTGGTTTTTGTCTGGTGGAATTTGTTATGGGTGGATGTTTTAGCTAAGGATTTTGTTCAGATGAATAATGTCTACATTTAGTAAGAGACTTTTGCCTTGCCCTCTAAGTGTTTGTTTAAATAACTCACCCAAAACTTTGTATTGTAATCCAGAGATCCTCTGCTTGTTACCTGGAAAGCTTGGAAAATGTTATTAACCGTTGCGGTATGGTCTATATGGAGCTCTAACTTGTGATGGTAGTTTTTCTTGTTTGGTGAGTATTGAGCTCATTTTGAGCTATTACAGTTTTTCTACTTAGGTTTTTTTTGGGTTTGTTGGCACATTTTCTTTTCTTATATATAAGAGTAATTCCCTGGTGTTTTATGATAGTCTAGATCGTCGACGGGCCTGGAGTGTAAAGCAAATTTCTTGGTAAATGGAGAAGAATGAGTGATGCTGAACAGGATGAGAAATTCCGGGGTAAGAGAACTACGCTATCAGAATTTACATTGGTCATTCGCTTTTATACTTTTGGTATTTTCATCTTACGTTTAATGCTTTCTTTATGGTCAAAGCCACTTAAGTCACATAGATGTTCTCATATGTGATAAAATTGGGTCGTTATAAGCAAGGTAGGGCTTAGGATCTCTCAAAGTCTTCACATTATAGCAGTTCCAACTCTTTTGAGAGCTTATCAAATGATTGGTAAGTCTTATCCTCATACTTGGAGAACTTGCCGAAAACTAGCTTGTGAATTTTTGCTAGTCTATCTGTAAATTTGTTAGCTAAAACTACTTTGATCTCTGAGTTTTAGTACTTATCTTTTTCGTGGTATATAGGTACATTTCTGTAATGCAATTAAGAGTGACTTTCAGCAACAGATTTTGTTGTAGCAGATATTAGCTTGTACCTGCTACTTGAATTCAAAGATGAGGTGACCATCACAAACTGAAGATTTCTTCTACTGGTGGAGGACAAAATGAAGGTCTACTACATGTTTTGGGGTTCATGCCACAATTTCTGTTTCGTCCCTTGCAGAAAGCATTCATTATGATAATACCTTTAGGCCGTTTGGATCATATTTGTTGAGAGTGGAAAAAAGAGATAGATATATAGTTTGCCGATACATTTTCTTTTCCCTCTATAGATTCTAACATATCTGGGCAGGGGTGCAGGAAACAGGCCCTGCATTTGTACAAAGAACTTCCATACATATCTTTTCCCTACACATCTAACCAAAAAATGCCTTTTAATGTGCAAGTGAGATTGCATATGATTTTAGAAGATGGATGTTACAAAACCTGTTATCTATTCTAAGCTAAGCATCATAGATTCTTTCATATTCTGTCTTGTTATATGTTGATAATTTTCTTTTAGTCCTCGTCGGAACAGACTTTGAAGTTCATTGATCCCTTTCTTATTGTTTGTTATTATTCAGGCAAATGCAATAGATGCTCTTTTGAAGGGAGCTAGTAATTGAAAGGATCGTTTGGAGCGATTGCGCACATGGACGTGTCACCGGGATTAGATTAGTTCTTAGGGTAGTTATTTTGTATGTTACTTTTCAGTTTTCATTGTATAGTTTCTACTCTCTTTGTTAGGTTGTGGTTATACCAAATGTTCCTAATTCAAAATGTACGATCAACTTGTCAGCTAATATATATATTTTGATTTACTTATGTTGTCATAATTTAATTGTAGACGTTGGGTGTTATTTAATTCATTATCTATTCAAGAAAGTACCTCTTATGTAGAAGTGAGACTATATATGGGAAAAAATAGTATCGGTTTTATGTAAAAGTGTGGTCTCTTTTTTTTGCAATAACCACTGTTTTAGGTAAAACTGAGATGATAAAATGGTAAAGATCACGGTTTTAGGAAAAAACTGAGATGGAAAGAAGTTAAAGATCACGGTTTTAGGAAAAAACTGAGATAGAAAGAAGTAAAGATCATGCTTTTAATAAGTTTTAATCACAGTCTTACACCGTGGTTAAAAGATATGGACTTTTAGTTACACCTTGATAGACCACGGTTTTGAAACCGAGGTTAAAAGCGAAAGATCACACCAAAAAACTGAGATCTTTAACACTTTTTCTAGTAGTGGTGGAGATTCGAACCCAGTTTTTAAAGCATCCAAAGAGCCTAAGCTGCCACATGACCAAAAGGATGTTACTCAAAGCAAGACAATTGAAACTTCTTATTATATAAACTAAAAAACTATATTTTTTGGAGCTCTCTTTAGGCTAAAAAAATCGGGGGGCCGGATGCAACGGCTTCTTCAGCTTCCTCTCTAAGCCGGCTATGCCTGCTCTATCTACTCAGCCTTTTCTTTCAGAATATCAAGTATTGAATTTGTTTTTAACATGATTGCAAAGGCAAAGATGATTCTCTCTCTCTCTCTCTCTCTCTCTCTCTCTCTCTCTCTCTCTCTCTCTCTCTCTCTCTCTCTCACCTGTATTGTTTTGAGAACTAGTGGGGAAATTGCAAGAAAGACCATTTAAAAAAAAGTAAAAACTGATTTCAGAAATTGATTTTTTTTAAATAAAAAAAACAGGTTGACACAAACATGTTTTCTGCTTTCACTTTTTTTTTAGGAAAATTGAAAACTGATTTCAACAAATAAAAAACAGAAAAGTGACAGTGTTCCCAAACATAGCCTTTACGTTTCACAAATCTAACTTCATTAATTTAATAACTCACATTAATGTAACTCACCATTACCTAGGAAAAAACTCTCAAAAGCATAACTCCCTTATTATATTAAAAAAAAAAAAAAATCTTCTTTGAGGGGCCTGGCGAAAATATCGGCAACTTGATCTTGTGACTTCACAAACTTGAGCTCCACCTCCTTCTTGGTCATGCATTCTATAATAAAATGATACCTTGTATTGATGTGCTTGCTTCGATCATGAAACACTGGATTTTTCGCCAATGCTAGTGCCGATCGATTTGTTGTCGATGTAAATCTCCATTGACTCATCTTGAGACAAGTGAAGTTCCTTCAACAAACTTCTAAGCCAAACAGCTTGGCAAACACAAGATGTTGCAGCAACGTATTTGGCTTCACAAGTTGAAAGTATGACAATAGGTTGCTTCTTTGAACTCCATGCAAATGCCGTATCTCCCATGAAAAAACCAAACCCGGTAGTACTTTTTCTATCATCCATATCTCCAGCCCAATCGCTATCACAATAACCCACTAGTTTGGAATCGTTAGAAAAAGAATACATCAACCCAAAATCAAGAGTACCTTTAAGATAACGTAGTATTCTCTTCGCCGCTTTGAAATGAGTCATAGTAGGAGCTTCCGTATGGCGATTTACAAGTCCAACACCAAATAGAATATCTGGCCGGGTGCATGTAAGATATCTCAAACTCCGAACAAGACTCTTGAATAGAGTAGAATCCACCTTCTCACCATCATCAAGTTTTGTTAATTTTATTCCAACTTCAACGGGTGTGCCCACACAATTTTCCATCTTGAACTTATTTAGGATTTCCTTAGCATAACCTTCTTGAGATATAAAAATACCTTCATATGTTTGCTTCACCTCATTACCAAGATAATATACCATGAGCCCAATATCTGTCATTTCGAACTCCTAAGCCATTGCTTTTTTCAATTCCTCAAACATCTTGGGATTATTTTCTGTGAAATCAAATCATACACATACAAGTAAGCAAAGAGCACATCTCCATTTTCATTCACCTTTGCATAGAGGGCATGTTCATGGGGACACTTGGTGACAGATAGCAATCAAGTCTACTATTCCAAACTCTTGGTGCTTGCTTCAAACCATATAATGCCTTCTTCAACTTCAACTTCTACACTTTATCTTCATGATTTTTCACAAAATATCCCATGGGTTGATCAATACCTCCTCTTCAAGAAAACCATTCAAAAAAGCGGATTTTACATCCATTTGATAAATTTTCCAACCATTAATATCGGCCAAAAAAATAATCAAACGAATTGTTTTCAAACGGGCAACCGGAGCAAATACCTCATCATAGTCAATACGTTGTCTTTGTTTGTAACCTTTGGCGACCAACCTTGCTTTTTACCTTTCAATTTCTCCTTTTGCATTTCTCTCCATCTTATACACCCATTTGACTCCAATTGGTTTTGGCCTTTCGGAAGTGTGGTTAGCTCCCATGTATTTTTCAATTGATTGTATCTCCCCATCCATTGCATCTCTCCACCTTTTGTTTTGTGTCACTTCCTCAAAATCTATAGGCTCACTATCGGAAATGAGGCAAAAAAGTGTCAAATCACTAATTATTGGAGTTACCTCTTCGATAGTGTCATAGATTTCTTGAAGGCCTCCCATTTGAGGCGGTCTTGCACTTGAACCCAATTCACAAGATGATGGATTGGCTTGTGCATGAGTTGGATCTGGTAAATGCTTAACGATTTTCTAATCTTAAAATAATGGGTTGTCTCAAGCGTAGTACGGAGACCGACGTAGCACAATATTCGGTAAGTCTGGAGTCGAATCCACAAAGACAGTGATGTGTGCTGACTAAAAACTAAAAACTCGGGTTGTTATAATTTAAACTGGCTCTTAGGTAGCCACATCTTTGACAATTGATTGAGATTAACTAAAATCTAGAAATTGATTGTATTTTTTAAATAATTAAAATAAAGGTATGGTCGTAAGGTTCATAACACTCTCAACCGGCCCGAACTCATCTGCTTCAATCGGTGTTCTTTAAAACGTTCGATTTTAGACTGAAAAAGAAACCCCGAAAGATGCAAATTTTTATGGTCGCCGTTTACCCATGCGCAGCGGAGAATGAGTTTTGGACCCTCATTCCTCCGTTCACATGGACTTCGATAATGCCCGGGTTTGTCTGCGGGAAGTATTTACCAATCTAAAATTATTTTACTTACATTTTTTTATTTTGAAATAGGAGCAGAACGCATCCGAACCGGCTACGGTGTGCTAATCACTCTGCGACCCTACCCCGACGACTATTCACTCATCATTAAGCAATGAACAAAATAAACCCTAAATTGAAACATGCTTATATTACAAAAGATAAAAAATAAACAAAAGATAACAACTAATTGAATACCAACGACAAATTTTAATAAAGAACATAAATTAATACAAGTTACCGAAATGCGGAGATATCAACAAAACTTTGAAAACTCGAAGAACAAATAAAATCTGAAAGGAAGAACGTGAGTATAAAACTGCAAAATAATAATATTCGGAACCGAAGCCTCACAGCCCCGTCCTTCGTTTTCTTTTCTCTCTGGTGCGTGGGAATCCAAGAAGATATCACAGCGCCTTTTTTCTCTTTAGCTCCCGGTCTCTGGTTCCTCTGACAGCGGGCTGTGCTTTTATATTCTACAGTAGCCGACAAATAATTCCTTCATAGAAGGATTAAAAAGTCTCTTGCAAAAAAAACCCTTTTTTCCAAAAATGGCCCACTGCCGAGAAATTGGCTTAGGCCCCACTCTTTTCCTAGGTCCAAAAGACTTGGTCAAAATGGCCCACCAAACATGTATCAATCCATAATTAATTCTTTTAGCTGCCCACGTAAATTTTCGGTTTTATTCTGGGCCGGCCCCATTTTTTAATTTCATAGCCCACTGGATCCTCTTCCTATAGAGTGCAATTCCTTATGGATCCTGTGAAGTATATTTTACAATTTTACCCTCGTTTAAAAAAATGAACCAGCAGCCGTGGTACACACTCTCTCTGTACCTCGAAACAAACCTAGGGCACGAACGTATGGCACCACCGCCCATCCCTCCACCGTCCTCTCACCACCGCCGCCGGTTCCAACCACCACCGCCCTTCCCTCCACTGCAGCGATGCTCGTCCTCTCTCCTTCCTCGCTCAATTCCTCCCAAACCCTACTCTGGTGCGATACGTACAACAATATACATGCATATCGCTGTAAATATATATGTGTACCGGTGTTAAGTCTTAGACGACGCCATTGATCGGATTCCGACGAGCTGCGGCATAGATTATCATCGAAGTCAATAATACGGACAAAAAAATCAAAGACGAGACATCAAATCAAGAGCATCAGCAGCAGCTGGGGTCTCCACTGATGGCCGTTGCCGCCATGGACGGTGTAGCAGCCCCGGCTCTTCGGTCGGTCCTCCACCGCGTCCACCAGGCTGCCGAGAGGTCCGACAGATCCTCCGACTGGATCAGAGTCGTCACCGTCAGCAAAACCAAGCCCGTCTCTCTCGTCCGCCATGTATACGACGCCGGCCACTGCTGCTTCGGGGAAAACTACGTCAAGGAGGTCGTTAAGAAAGCGCCTCAGGTTATGAGGAAATTTATTTTATTTTTTTATTGAATTATGTATTTTTTTTCCTTTATCTTTAATTGTAGACCCTAAATTTAACTCTTATCTATAGCTCCGAAGATTGTAGTCCCTTTTGATTTGCGTGTTTTTTTTCTTCATCAATTATATACGAATGTACAGATGTGATGATAGGTGTATTTGGATGTGATGTATTGCTTTCTGGGTTCAAACGTGAGAGGACTATTGCTATGTTAATTTGGGTATTTTAGGTTTATTTTGGTTTTTTTATTTTCTTGCTTAATCTGGTCTCCGATGATGAAAAGTTGTGGATTTTGTCAGTTTTTGTTAATTTCTTGGTTACCGCGAAATTATGATGCGAAAGCTTTGTATAATACTGATTCGATGCGATTTATAGGTGAAATATGAGCTAGTTATGACTGCTGCTAGTGATTTTCTCTTATAGGTGAAATATGAGCTAGTTATGACTGCTGCTAGTGATTTTCTCTATCTTTCCCTTTTTTCGTTTCGGGCTTTAGTTCGATTTAATCTGCTTCATGATTTATTGACTGAGTAAACAAGTTAGGTTGGCTTGTAATGCCTTCAATCAGAAATTCCAAAGGTGTCAAAATGAGATTCTGGTGTTCACATGGCAAAAAACTTGTGTTTTTAACTCTTATCCACAACCATTTGTCGCTGTAAATACATATTGTGTTTTTTCATCTTTTCTTTTATTATTCCGTGAATTAGCTTCAGATTCATAATGTTAATTGTAAATATATTCACAATGTTAATTGTAAATTTAGAAAGAATTTAACATTGCTAATTGTAATTTTACATTTTTACCAATTAACATTGTTAATTGTAGTGGCGGCGGCGGCGGCGGTGTAGGAGAATTTATGGGTCAAAGGATATTAACACTGTTAATTGGGTATTAACATTGTCTTAACGGTGTTAATACTGTTAATTATGGTGATGGTGGTAGCGGCGTTGTGGTGGTTGTCATTGTGGTGGCGTGGTGGTTATGGTGGCGGCGGCGGCAATGGTGGAGGCCGGTGGTGTAGGAGGATGTATGAGCCGAAGGGTTAACACTGTTAATTGGGATGGTGGTGGAGTGGTGGCGGTGCTGGTGGCGACGTCGTGGTGGTGGTTGCGGCGGCAATGTTGGAGGTGGTGTAGGAGGATGTATGGGCCGAAGGGTATTAACACCGTTAATTGGGGTGTGAATGTACATAAAAATTAACACTGTTAATTTAGACAAAAATTAACTCTGTTAATGTGGTGTTGGCGAAGTGGTGGCGACGTCGTGGTGGTGGTGGTGATGGCGACGTCATGGTGGTGGTGGTGGTGGTGGTGGTGATGACGTCGTGGTGGTGGTGGCATGTTGGCGGTGATGGTGGTTGTGGTGGTGTCGTGGTGGTGATGACGGCTGCGTGGTGTTGTTGTGGTGGCAGTGGTGGCGTGGCGGCGGCGGCGGCGGCGGCGGTTGTGGTGGTGATGACGGCGGCAATGGTGGAGGTGGTGTGGGAGGATGTATGGGCCGAAATGTATCAACACTGTTAATTGTGGTGGTGGTGGTGGCGACGTGGTAGTTGTGGTGGCAGCGGGGGGAAGGGGGGTAGAGGTGGCATGGTGGTGGTGGCGGTGGTGGAGGTGGCGACGGCAATGGTGGAGGTGGTGTAGAAGGATGTATGGGCCGAAGGGTATTAACATTGTTAATTTAGACAAAAATTAACACTGTTAATTGTGGTGGTGGTGGTGGTGGTGGTGTGGTGGCGACGTGGTGGCGGTGGTAGTGGTGGCGGTGGTAGTGGTGGCGGTGGTAGTGGTGGCGTGGTGGTGGTGGTTGCGGTGGTCATTGTGGTGGTGGTGGCGGCGGCGGCAATGTTGGAGGTGGTGTAGGAGGATGTATGGGCCGACGGGTATTAACACCGTTAATTGG
The DNA here is from genome assembly GCA_019656295.1 of Rhododendron mucronatum var. ripense. Lineage (NCBI taxonomy): Eukaryota > Viridiplantae > Streptophyta > Magnoliopsida > Ericales > Ericaceae > Rhododendron > Rhododendron mucronatum. The sequence goes on along the minus strand of BPLT01000220.1, from coordinate 139,573 downwards.
GCTGTGAATTTACCTAAAAATTAACACTGTTAGTTTAGACAAAAATTAACATTGTTAATTGTGGTGTTGGTGGAGTGGTGGAGTGGTGGCGACTTGGTAGTGGTGTGGTGGCGGTGATGGCGACGTCATGGTGGTGGCCGGGGCGGGGGCGGCGTGTTGGCTGTGATGGTGGTGGTGACGTCGTGGTGGTGGTGTTGTCGTAGCGGTGGTGGCGTGGCGGTGGTGGTGGTTGTGGTGGTGGTGATGTGGTGGCGGTGGTGGTGATGGCGACGTCATGGTGGTGGTGGTTGTGGTGGCGGCTGTGGTGGCGGCGGCAATGGTGGAGGTGGTGTAGGAGGATGTATGGGCCGAAGTGTATTAACAGTGTTACTTTAGATACAAATTAACACTGTTAATTGTGGTTGTGGTGGTGGTGGTGGTGGTTGGGGGGGGTGGGGGCGTGGTGGCGGTGGTAGAGGTGGCGTGGTGGCGGTGGTGGAGGTGGCGTGGTGGCGGTGGCGGCAGGGGTGATGTGGTGGTGGTGGAGGTGGCGTGGTGGTGGTGGCGGTGGAGGTGGTGTGGTGGCGGCGGCGGCGGCGGTGGCCGTGGTGTTGTCGTGGTAGTGGTGGCGGCATGGTGGTGGTGGTGGCTAAATCATCTCAATCGTCTCTCTCCAATTGCCTTTTTTTTTGCGATGGGTATTTTTGTCAACAAAATAATAAAGAGGACTTACTGGACTATGGACTCTTTGAGCAGGACTTAGTGGAGTATTCTTCACCCAAAGAGGACCGGCCAGGAAATTCCTCTAAATTTAATTCACGGTTTTAAGGTATTAAGCCTCCAAACACCAACAATACAAAAGTCAAGTATTAAGCTCCGAATAATAATATAAATGAGATTTAACAAAGATAAATTAGGAGGAACTAATGTGAATATTTACGCGCCTATCAGTGGTGAAGGTGGGGGAGATATGGCTGGCTCCATAACATCATTACCTTACTCTTCTTCCTCTAAGAATGGGAAAAAATCATAGTCTTCTTCAGGATTACTCCAATCCCATTCACTTTCTTCATCAAACTTCACATCTCTGCTAATGACAATTTTTCCATTGCTTGTATTGTAAAGCTTGTAACCTTTGCTTCTTGAATCATGCCCGATGAAAACAAATTTCTCACTCTTTTCATCTAGTTTGGTTCGTTTCTCATCTGGTACATGCGTATATACAATACTCCCAAAAATGCGCAAATAAGAAACATTTGGCTTGAATCCTCCCCATTCTTCTTGTAGCGTTCTGTTGTCAACACTTTTAGTAGGATATCGATTCAACAAATAGATTGTACAATCAACGGCTTCCGCACAAAACTCCTTGGGCATTTTCTTGCTCTTTTTAACATACTCCGAGCCATGTTGAGAATGGTTCGGTTTTTTCTTTCTACAACCCCATTTGTTGCAGTGATCTCAGAACCTTTAAGAGGATGGCGAATTTCATTTTCTTCGCAATAACTTTTGAATTCATTTGATGTAAATTCACCACCTCTATCGGGTCGTATTGCCTTGATTTCATACCCACTTTGCTTTTCAACAAAAGCCTCAAATTTTTTAAAGACTCCGAAAACTTCAGATTTTTCCTTCAAAAAATACACCCACGTTTTCCTGCTAAAATCATCAATAAATAGTAGAAAATACAGGCTCTTACTGAATGAGGGTGGATTGATAGGCCCGCAAACATCGGAGTGAATAAGTTGGAGGGGCTTGTTAGCTCTTGAAATTGCTTCTTTTGGAAAACTTCTTCTTGATTGTTTGCCAAAAAGACATCCCTCACAAAGTTGATGTGGATGGTTAATGGAAGGTAGTTCATTCACCATCTTTTTCTGAAACAACGCCATTAGTCCTCCAAAATTCAAGTGCCCAAAACGAAGATGCCACAACCAAGAGGGATCCTTGACACAACTTTGCAAACACTTAGCCTCATCATTGTGAAGGTTGAGCAAAAACATCTAATTTCTCCAAAAGTAACTTTTTCGTTAATGGATTCATCATGCTCCGTGAACATCTTTTTGCTTCCACACATATGGTTGCTTGCACCGGTATCTAGATACCACAAGTTCATGTCTCCCTTTTCTTCTAATTTCTTGTATGCCAACAATAAAGTCAGCTCCACCTCTTCATGTTTGTCTTCAATAAGGTTCACTTGCTCTTCAAAAACTTCATTTCGACACTCGGCTGCATAGTGACCATATTGATTGCAATTGTAACATTGAACTTGGGATTTATCATACCTTCTTCCAGAAAATCTATAATTATTTCCTCTTTCCTCTTGGATGAAATGTATTTTGACCTCTTTCATCCTTGTTGGACGAATTTCTGAAATTGCTTTCTCCTCTACCACGGCCTCATCCACCGCGTCCTCCACCTCGACCTCTTTGACTTTGCTCTTGCCTTCCTTCTTTTTCCTTCAAGGAAAGTTTTGTTTGTAGCACTTGCTCCAATGACTCTTGCTTCTTCTTTTTAAGTCGTTCTTCATGGGCTTGCAACGATCCCATGAGTGTGTCGACTGCCAATGTGTCTAAATCTTTAGACTCTTCAATGGCTACAACAAGGTAGTCAAACTTCTTGTCTAAGGAACGGAGGATTTTTTCTACCACGCAATTATCCTTCAAATCATCGCCGTACCTTCGTAAATTATTCACAATAGTCAAAACTCTTGTGAAATAATCCGAAACCAATTCGGACTCCTTCATCTTCAAAGCTTCAAATTCACCTCTTAATGTTTGGAGGCGAACTTTCTTCACCTTCTCAACTCCACCATATATGGGAAATTTGGAGGATCACCCATGCTTCCCGGGAAGTTGTTGCTTCGGCAATCTTTTGCAACAAAGCATCATCCAAACATTGGTGGATGAGTGAAAGAGCTCTCTGATCCTTCTTCGTCACCGCCAAAGCATCCCTTTCGACTTGAGTCAAAGCAGCTATATTTTCTGGTTGTGTAAAGCCTGTATCAACAAGCTCCCACAAGTCTTGCGATCCAAGAATCGCTTTCATGCAAATACACCAATTCTCATAATTGTCTTTGGTGAACCGTGGCATTTGAAATGGAATCATTCCCTTATTATTAAAAAAAAAAAAAGCATAACTCCCCCTCTTTCAGAAACCGAGGTTGAACAAACCCCCAAAACCGAGGTTGAACAAACTCTTAAAAGCATAACTCCCTTACTATTAAAAAAAACAAGTTTATTTTTCAACAGGGGAGACCGAAGGAAACAAGAATAGAATACTTCATAGACCAAGTAATCTGAAACCCAAATGTTTGAAAACTATCTGAGAATCCGAGCGAACAAATCTGATGCCCTTTCTAGGGTAGATCTTGGCCCCACTGAAACGACAAAGTTATGTCCTGAAATGAAAATGTCACACACATTTTGAGATAAGGTAGATCATTTATTCAGCAACTAGTACAACAAATTCTATAGAGTAGAGACAATTCCACATCGACCAAAAAAAAACGACAACGTTAATATTAGCCTCTTCCTAGATTAACAGGACTTCATAGCTTTCCTCTGCGCAATAGATGTGTAAAATTTCATGTACCATAAATCAGTGGCATACCAGTTTTAGCAGCTCCAAGTCCAATTAATAAAACTCTTTTGAATGTACAAAATTGGTTAGGCAATCCCTTTGGTGCTTGATAAACCACATCAAGGAGTTGTGAGATGGGTTGGCAACATAATGCTTTGACTTTCCGTCTCAATGCATTAGAAGTACAAAAGGTAACATCCTACGATTACTAAGCTAACTTTGCATGTGACATGGTTTGCAAGGAAATTAAAGAATGGAGGCTCATTTGTTATTTGATGTGAGCGATGAGGGATTTTTTGAACTTAGTAGTCTAGGGTTGGCATGGTCTTCACATACGACTCTTTTCTCGACTGGGGAATGTCATTGAAAGTGAATCCATAGAGTTTGTTTGGGGGCCTTCTCCCCCTTCCTTAATTTGCTCTATTCTCCTAAGTAGACTCTAGGATTTGTCCCTTTGTGGTCTCCGTCTATGCTTCAATCTTCTATTGTCCAATATTACTAGGCATTTATGCATTGCAGCGTGAGAGGATTATACAGCAATTGACTGGAGGTTTCATGGTCAAGCCGTCAGGCTCAACAAAAATATTAGAGTCGCTTAATGCACAGGACACAAACTAGAATAGAGCTGACTCATGGATCCATGAGGAAGGAGGTCGTAATAAGGGAATGAGCTGTCATCCACATATATAGAAGATTTGGAAAAATATACCAACATTACATCAGTGGTTGCCTTCCCCGTAGTTGCCAGAAAACTAATTAAATGATCAGCATAAAATTAATTAATATAAGCCGAAATTAATCAGAAATTAAAAGTAGATGGCAAGGATGGGCGTAGACAATATTGATATTAAGGCGTTGGATGGAAGGTCTATAATTTTAATTTGTCCTAGCAGAGATGAAATGGAGAATAGTTAAAGAGCATTGTCTTCAAAGGTGATTCTTTGAAACTAATCCATGGGATGGTCAAGCGGCGTGTGTTGAAAGATTGGTATGGTTATGTTGTTAAGGGATTCCGCTTAATGTATAGAGTAATATTTTGTTCAAATCTATTGGAGAATTATGGGGTTCTTTCATAGCTACAAATGAATCGACAACGAAGATGTTATCTTTTGCGGAGGCTAAGATTCTAATTGCCACTAATATTTTCAAGGAAATTGATGAGTGGATTCTCGTCGAGGTTGAAGGTAAGAGTTACAAAGTTAAGGTGATGGAAGATTCATGCGACCAACCACATGAAGTGGAGAAACAAATTCCTAAAGTAAGTCTAGCTTCTTCCTCGCATTCTGATGAAGAATCAAAGGAAGATGAGGAGAACAAGGATGATGAGGTGGATATTTCGGTGTCTGGGAGTGAAACTAATGGGTCCTCTCCGGTTGCGGAGCTGTTAATGCGTTCGACAAGGGAGAGGAATTCACTGCGATTTAGTAAGTGGTGGGGATGATTCTAGGCTCAAGGAGGCTAATTTAATTTGATGGGGATAATCAGTTTGTGGCCGACTCAGAACCTGATAGTGCTGAAATTGCTGCCAAGGATACAACCCAATCCTTGAATGATGTAGCAATTATTGCAGGGGATAATTTTCCATGCTTAGAAGATGGTGCAGTGGTAAAAATCTCAGTTACTGAGATAGTGGAATCTGATGGAGGCTTTTATACCTTTCAGAAGTAGGCTTTTTAAATGATAAGGAAGTTGAAGGCCTCCAGCTAGTTGTGGATCTTAATCTAATTGAGGAGGCTAAGGATACAGGGAAAGAAAAATGGAAGCAGAAGTCGATAGAAAATATGTTGGGCATTCTTAAGTTCAAGAAGAAAGGTTGTAAAAAGAAGCAAAATGATGTTCTGTTTAGATCAACTATTGTCGCTGCTGGTTTACCAATTTCGTTGAAGGCATCAACAAGAATCATCTAAATGAGGCTCAGGCAGTTTGGACCGTAAACAAGATCGTGAGACTTCGTTATTCGGGTGATGAGAAGGACCTAATTTGTCGATTTGTGAGTATGGAAGCCAAAGATGAGGGAAGGACTTAGGCGCATAATTTTCAACATAATGATTGACTCTTAGGTGTCTCTTCGGGTGTTGTTTTGATTTTTTAGGCTTTGTTTTTGCTGTTTTTCTTGGTTACGGTTTGCCTGGTTGGGTGTGACCCTTTTGGGTTTTGGGTGTGTTCCTTTTGGATTTTGCTTTGGATCTTAAGTGTTATGCGTCTCTTCAAGAGTGGTAACTTTGTTAGTTTCTTGCCAACTTTAATTGGTTTGTTATTCTTTTTCTTTGGGTCCGTATTGGCTTATGATTGCTGGAGCTGTTATTTCCCCTATGTGGGTTCTCTCTTCTTCAGCTTGAAGCTGATTTAAATCCTTTTAATCTTTGTAATTTGTTTTCAAAGATTAATAAATTTTTCACTTTTCAAAAAAAAAAAGCTCACTAGAGAGAGAGAGAGAGAGGTACTTGGGGGAGAAGTGGTCCAAAGTTCTTGGGGCTCGGTTCAGACTTCAGAGTAATTAAAAATAGACGAAACTTGAGGAAGGAAATTTAAGGCATGGGAACCCTTGAAATGCATAGACACAATTATTATACAGAAACCACGACCGACACACCATTGGTTTCCTGTTTCCATTCCCCCAACCAAACCAACCGTCGCTTTCGCGCGCCTCCGTGTCTATTCTGATCATAATTCAAACTCTGAAATTTGCCATTCCGAATCTGTAGTTAAAAAATAAATAAATAAAATGCTTCAAAGGGGAAATTGATTTTGGCGTTCCATTTTGTACATGAAATTACTCGTAACTTCACGTTAAAAAGCGGAACTCCTGCGTACAAAAGTAGCGTGCCAAAATCAACACCTTTCCCAAAATCATCTTTGTTTTATCTAAAATCCCTCCTGAGCTACACTCCTGCAAATATGCAACAGTGAAAACACGTGACATTCCACGAGATAAGATTATCAAAATAAAATCATGATGAGCCTCATCTTGCATCAACAAGGATCCCTTTGCCTACTCTCTTTTTTCCCTTTTGAAAGAGAAAATTCCCATGCTCCGAATTTTATTTTATTTTTTGCCAAAATTGTATATATCAGAGGGGTTTAATTAATGAGAAAAAAAGTACGTTAGTCCGCACAAAATTTCAGAGACTATCCATAATTCTAAAATTTCAAACGCCCACAATGGGACTCGAACTTTGCCAACTGGGCTAGAGCCCATTGGCCTCGTACTCCTAATTGAGTCCATCTCTTTTTGCATCTACCATTGGTTCATTATTGAGTAGCACCCAAAAGTAGACACAAATCACAGAGGGTTCAAGTCGTCTGTACCATGTGGTTACTCTCTCTCTCTCTCTCTCTCTCTCTCTCTCTATGTCTGTGGTCCAAGAGCGAACGCCAATAAATAGGAGGCTGCAGGGTTTGGGGTCAAAAACCAAACAGTGAAGAATCGAGAGAAAGATCAAGAACAGAAAGAGCCAAGAAAGACAACAACATGGAGTGGAATCATGGGAATTACCTAAGACCAGCACCCCCTTTTGTTTCTCCCTTTTGTTTCTCGTCCGGATAATCCCATGGGCTTTCTCTACAACTATAACTATGACCAATACCCTGCAGGTAATAATACATTATCAATCATCACTTGCTTTGGTTTTTTCTTTTTGTGATTTCTGCATGGCTCTCATAATTTTAGCTTCTAAAACGTACTAGATCGATAGAAAAGAAAGCTTGACTTTTTCTTTCCATTTTCAAGTACTTCGCGCGAGCTCATAATTATTTCCTCCATCATCCTTAGTAATTTGTTTTAATCAACGGGTATCTGTAATCTTAACGTGGGGAGATTAATAATTATTTAATATCATGGAGCTCGTAATATAATTGAGATAAGGACGGGAGTGCAATTATAATTCTGTAGTAGGGTGAATTATAATTAGTGAAATAAGAAGTAGAATCCTGGTGGGATTAGGTTTTCTTATTTACACTGGGAGCCCTGACTTATTACTCCTTAGGTCCCTATCGTAGCCCTATATATATACATTATGCTCTCTAGGTCAGATGAATGTTTTTTCTATTATTCAGTAAATAGAGGCAGACTTAGAGAGAGCAAACAGATCGCGAAAGAGTCCACACTCAATTCGCGTTCTAGACGTGCGGGGAATACGGTAGAAGATCGTAAGGTACGGTCGAGCAGTATTCGTGGTTTATAGCAAGGCGTGCTATAACAAGTTCAACCAGCGTTCGAGTCGCAGGGAGTTGTGGTAAAACCTTAATTCCGCCTTGTAGGGTTTTTATTTTTGTTGTCTAATTTGTACGCGTCATTACTGGGTCTTGGGGATTCAGTTTCCCAACAGTGGTATCAAAGCCAGGCTGTAATCACGCGTATGGATTAAACATGTCATGTTGTCCGTAGGTTATAGAAGGTAGAACGTAGAACTGTGCTAACTCTGTTTTGCAGCTTTCTTACCCAGCTATTATGGTCACATGATTTTTGTTGATTTTATGTGATTAGATCCCACGATAATTTTTTCGTGGTTATTGTTATTTATTGGGTACCACGAGTATTTTTCGTGGTTGTAATAATTAACATAGCATGTGCTATTTATTGGGTGCCACGATTATTTTTTGTGGTTGTAATATTTAACGTAGCATGTGAACTCCAATGGAGGCATAAGATCAATGTTTGAATGTTTCTTCGATTGTAATAGCATTCGACGGTTATTCGGAGATCGAAGATGGAAGATACAAAAGATACAAGTTATTTGGCTTGCAACAGATTTTTTTCCAGATTCGTAGGATCTGATTGCAGGGCTGTTTCGATCTAGTAAACATTGGAATTAGGAAATCTGTTCTTCAGGAAAGTTGTAGATAATTGAATTTGGAATCCAACCCAAGTTGAATCACTTCATTTGGAGATCGGATGAAGAAGATATGGCTAAAATATTGAAGGCTGTGCAGTTTAAGCGGGAATATGTCAAATCCGAATTTTCTTGCTTAAGCACGGTTGGATTTTGGTTTCCTTGATTAATTCAAAGTATCTAAACCTTCTACACAAGTATAGTTGAAGGATTTCAAGTTTGGAAAGATTGCTTAAGGATTTCAAGTTTGGAAGGACTCCTTATTACTTAAGGATTTCAAGTTTGGAAGGATTCCTTATTGCTCAAGGATTGCATCTTTGACCATAATAGCTGAATTCTTTATCTTGTGTTTCCTTACTATTTGTGTTTCCATAAAGTTTGCATATGTGATAGTTTACCATATTGGGACAACATGGTGATAATTGGCTTTGACCTAGATCGCGGTTTTGCAAACTCGAAAATTTTGATAACCCTAACAAATTTTTTTAAATAACTAAGTGGGAGAGGGAGTTTATTTTTTATAAATCCCACGGTCTCCATTACTAGTATGTAGATGATGTAATTAATTTTGTGTGATGGTTTTAGAACCTTCCCCCCCATCGGGCAAAATTAATTATGGCTTCATCGGTACAAACTTCCTTAAAGGATAGGTCTATGATAATTGTTGTGTGAATTACTTCACCATCTGAGGTAATTCATAACAGAACAATGGGTCATGGGGCTAGGTAATGGTATACACTTAGCTGTAAATAATAGTATCCTCACCATCTGAGTCACTATTATTATTTATAGGACCGAAGCTATATTGGCTATTTAATTTTGCTTAGCACGGTATAGTGTCTAGATAGTAAAATTAAAAGGTTGTGCCTATCTACACAAATGATAAAGAGTAGAGACTTCCCATCGAGGCATGCTTTTTACGGTGTGTAGGGTTGCCAATGTTTTTCTTTTAACATGTGGTTGAGGGAACCAATATTAAAATGAAATTCAAAATTTTTATTGCCTTTCATAATTGTTGTTATGTGATTCTCAGATTCAAAAATGGGTTTTTTCAATCCACTTGTCATTATTCTCGAAGAAAATAAACTTACTGGATCGAATTATATTGACTGAAAAAGGAACTTGGATATTGTGTTAATTGCTGAAGGGCACAATTTTGTGCTGTCTGAGGTGTGCCCTCCTAAACCTGATGAGAATGCCACAGAACAGAAAGTAAAATTTTATAAAAAATTGGTGAGTATCACCCATGTTGAAAGGATCCCAATTAAGGATCATGTTCTGAAGATGATAGCTCTTCTTAATAAACTAGAGATCCTTGGAGCTGAAATTGATAGGGAAACTCAGATCGATTTCGTTCTTAACTCACTGCAGCTTGAGAGTTGTAAGTAATTTCGCCTAAACTATTATATGAACAAAATGTATTTATTTTTGGCGAAACTTCTTAAGGAGCTCCAAGCAGTTGAGGGTCTTTTGGTTGTGAAGAAACCACCATCAGTGTTAGTGGCAGAGAACGTTTCTACTTCTAAGCTGAAAGGCAAGAAGAAGCAGAACAAGTCTCAGAAAAAAGGTTATGGAGGCAGTTTATGCGCCTCAAGATAGAGTGAAAAAGTCTGCGGGCAAGTGTTTTCACTACAAGCATCAAGAACACTGGAAGAATGAATGTCTATTCTATCTCAATAGAATGAATAATCAAGATACATCTTGTCGCTAGTCGTTGAATCATGTTTAGTGGTGTCATCTGCCAGTACCTGGTGTGTAGATACGTAAACCACTGATCATATTTACAATTTATTGCATGGGTTTCAGGAAACCAAAAGACTCAGTAATGGAGAGATTTATCTACACATGGGTAATGCTACGAGAGTGGCAGCAGTTGTAGTAGGAAATGTTATTTTAAATTTTAGTAATAATAGGAGTTTAATTTTGAGAGATTGTCTTTATGTTCTCATACTTAGAAGAGACTTGGTTTCAGTTTCTAAGTTGATTAAAGATGGATATTTGGTTTATTTTAGTAACTTTGTGGTTATTAAGTTAAATAAACGTTTTATCTATTCTGGTTCATTGGTGGATAACCTCTACTTTATTAATCCTATATTTCCTACAGTGCAACTGCATAAATTGAATAACATTAATGATATGCCATGTAAGAGAAATGAGCCTTCTAAATTGAACCAAATGTATCTTTGGCACTTATGCCTTGGTCATATTAGTCTGAATAGGTTTTTTAGACTAGTCAGGATGGACCTTTAGGTTCATTGGAAGTTGAGGAACTTCTAGTCTGTGAATCCTATTTAGACGGTAAGATGACCAAAAGACTTTTTTATTAGTAAAAGGTTATAGAGCCAAAGAGCCATTGAAATTGGTTCATTCCGATTTGTGTGGACCCTTGAATGTCCAAACAAAAGGTGGTTTTGAGTATTTCATTACTTTGATTGATAATTACTCAATGTTTACATTTATTTGATGCACCAAAAGTCCGAATGCTTTGAGAAATTCAAGAAATATAGGGCGAAAACGGTGAAGCATCTAGGTAAATGTCGTAAGACACTGCGATCTGATCGTGGTGGCGAATACCTTTTGGGAGAGTTTAGGGAGTACTTGTTAGCTGAAGGGATTACATCCCAGTTTTCAGCACCAAGTATCCACGTCAAAATGGTTTAGCAGAAAGAGGAATACGACTCTTATAGATATGGTGATATCAATGATGAGTTATTCAGATTTACCAATTTCGTTTTGGGGACATGCACTAGAAACAGTAATGTACATTCTTAACTTGGTACCATCTAAGTCAGTACCATCTACACCCATAGAACTGTGAACTGGGTGCAAACCTAGTCTGCAACATGTTCAGGTTTGGGGTAGTCCAGCACATTTGCTAAATGGGAACGCAGATAAATTGGAATCAAGGACATAAGTTTGTCTGTTTGTGGGGTACCTTAGAGGAGCGAAATGTGAATTATTTTATAGTCCTAAGAATCAGAAGGTCATTGTTAGCACCAATGCTCGATACTTAGTGAAGGACTCTGAAATAGACCATAAGCTCAGAAGTAAGATTGTTCTAAAGAAATTGAGATGAGATGGACCGATAAAGACTTCTTCAACACCAATAGAACCGGAGGTTACACTGCAAGAAAGAGTTGTTGACACACTGGTACCTCATTGTAGTGGGAGGGTTGTTGTCCTACCCAATCGGTATACGTTCTTGGGAGAATCTTATGATATGATCCCTGAAGAACAACATGCTGAACCATGCAACTACAATGAGGAATTAGAAGATAAAGATGCAGATTTTTGACAAAAGGCTGTGAAATCTGCATTCCTGAATAAAAATTTGGATGAACGCATACACATTATGGAATCAGATGGATTCATAGCAAAGGGTCAAAAGCGTACGTTATGCAAGCTTAAGGAGTCTATTCATGGACTCAAGCAAGCATCTAGATCTTGAAGCATCCGTTTTGATCAAGCAATCAATTTTTTTTTATTTTGATCAATGTCCAGATGAGTCATGTGTGTACAAGAAGCGCAACGGAAAAGTGTTGGTATTCCTGGTACTATACGTAGATGATATTCTGCTAATCGGAAACGATGTGGGAATGTTGTCTTCGATGAAGGTGTGACTATCTAGCCAGTTCGATATGAAAGACTTGAGAGAAGCTAGTCACATCCTTGGAATTAAGCTTATGTGATATCGCAAGTATAGGATGTTGGGCTTATTATAAGTTACTTATATCGATGAGATCCTTGCTCGTTTTAGCATGCAGGATTCCAAGAAAGGGTTCCTCCCTTTTTAGACATGGAATCAACCTATCCAAAGATCAGTGTCCTAAAACACCTGAGGAAATGGAGAAAATGAAGGCAGTTCCTTATGCCTCGGCAGTAGGAATCCTTATGTATGCTATGCTGTATACTAGACCTGATATTTGCTTTGCTGTTAGCATGGTTAGTAGATTTCAGTGTAATCCAGTGTAAGAGCGTTGGACTGCAGTGAAACATATACTCAAGTATCTGAAAAGAACTAGAGATCATATGTTGGTGTTCCAGTCAGATAGTCTGGTACCTCATGGGTACACTGACTTAAACTTTATGTCAAATAAGGATTCCAGAAAGTCTACCTCGGGATATGTGTTTACCTTAGGAGGTGGAGCCATAAGTTGAAGGAGTATCAAGCAATCGTGCATTGATTGATTCCACCATGGAGGCCGAGTATGTGGTAGCTTCTTAAGCAGCCAAAGAGGCCGTTTTGGCTTAGAAACTTCTTGATGGATCTAGAAGTGATTCCTTTAGTGAAATTAGCTTTTACATCTATTGTGACAATAGTGGTGGAATTGCTAATTCTAAGGAGCCATTGACTCATAAGAAGGAAAACACGTCGAGCGTAAGTATCACCTGTTTCGAGAGATCGTTCAGAGAGGTGATGTTGTTGTGACCAAGATTGCATCAGCAAACAACTTGGCAAACCCTTTTACGAAGACCTTACCGGCTAAGACTTTTGATAGTCACGTAAAGGGAATGGAAGTGAGATGCGTGGCAGCATGGTTTTGAGTCTTAGTACGTGGGAGTTTGTCAGAAAATTATACTAAAAGTTATACTTTTGTGTAATGGATTAATATTTGATTGTTATTTATTAATCAGTTTTATCCATTTTTGATGAGAATCTTTTATGGGCAATGTTTGTATAATATTATTGTATGTTGTGCATGTGTGTCTTTTATTTTAGAAAGTAGATGATCTGGTGTGTAGAGTTCGGCTTACACACTGAAGATCAGATCATCAGTTCTTGTGAAATATAAGATATGGTTCGCAGTCTTAGATGGAACTGGACACACCATCGGTAGGACTGTAGTACAATGTTTAGTAGGTCTGTCTTGACTACAAGGAACGGTCTAGTTCTAACTCATTGTGCTAGTACACTTTGTGTGTATTGAACTGGGACCGCATTGAGATAATTGTCTTTATACTAACTTTATAAGACAATTGAAACCTCATGGTTATTATGAATACTTATGCTCTTAATCCAAAAATAATTATTAGAGGTGTATATTTAATGTTGTTGACTTTGATTCATTAAAGAGTGAGATCTTTATATGGTCAATAGTCTCGGTGGATTGGGTAGCAACATTATGTATATGACAACTATTAATTATTAATGGAATCCACGTCCCGATAGGGATTGATGATACCCCTTGAGTAAGCTTATAAGTTTCGATTATGTTAAACCCTGCAGGTGGATATTTGTATCCGACATATCGAATAAGTTAAGCGGATAGTCTCAAGTTAAGATGTTGATTAAGTGGGAGATTGTTAGTAATTTGTTTTAATCAACGGGTATCTGTAATCTTAACGTGGGGAGATTAATAAGTATTTAATATCATGGAGCTCGTAATATAATTGAGATAAGGACGGGAGTGCAATTATAATTCTGTAGTGGGGTGAATTATAATTAGTGAAATAAGAAGTAGAATCCTGGTGGGATTAGGTTTTCTTATTTACACTGGGAGCCCCGACTTATTACTCCTTAGGTCCCTATCGTAGCCCTATATATATACGTTATGCTCTCTAGGTCAGATGAATGTTTTTTCTATTATTCAGTAAATAGAGACAGACTTAGAGAGAGCAAACAGATCGCGAAAGAGTCCACACTCAATTCGCGTTCTAGACGTGCAGGGAATACGGTAGAAGATCGTAAGGTACGGTCGAGCAGTATTCGTGGTTTATAGCAAGGCGTGCTATAACAAGTTCAACCAGCGTTCGAGTCGCAGGGAGTTGTGGTAAAACCCTAATTCCGCCTTGTAGGGTTTTTATTTTTGTTGTCTAATTTGTACGCGTCATTACTGGGTCTTGGGGATTCAGTTTCCCAACACCTTATATATGAAGTTATAGGAGGTTCAAATTCGAACGAAAGCTTCAATTGCAAATACTAGTAAAGAAAGAAAGTGCCATGTAAAGCTTGAACACTAGCTAGAGTCAACCATAATTCTGGATGACTTAACTGCCTTTTAGATTCTGTCTTTCTTTGTTCTTTGTTCTTGGTTGGTTCCTCACCAACTTGCTCAGGGTCTTTCGAGGCATAGGATTGTCGAGGGCTGAGGTGCCAAGGATGTCAGTTTTTCCTCGTTATGATGCCATTACTTTTTGGATTGATCCTTTTATAGCCTTGTAACTTGTTTCAATGATTAATAAAATTTTGTTGCCAATAATAAAAGAAAAACTGTGTTTTAACTTCTTGCTTTCTATTTGTTAACATATATATGTATTTACAGAAAATGAGAGAAAGAAGCTACAAGCTAGAGCAATAAATCTGAAAATTACTTGCTAATTAAGGAAGAACCATGCAATTATATATAATGTATGTTTATTAATATATATATCTAGTTATATAGGTTCTCACTTCAGGTCTGTATAGTATTTAATCAATGTTTAAGTAGATTGATGTTGTAGTCCATGCTTCATTTCTAGTGTTTTGAAATTTCATTTATAGAAGTTGTACCTCGAATTTAATTAGCTCAAAAAATGGTTAGGGTGTAGGATCACATACAATACAGATAGATGTCATATTTTTCCTTGCTCTGGTTAGTCTTTGTAATCACTTTCAAAGATTGATAAATTTTTTTGCCATTCAAAAAAAAAAAATTTACAGAATCATAAGAGAAGGCTTGAGTTTATTTTCTTGGAACGGCTTGAGTTTTATGATTAACATTTACAGGTTTAGAGATGATGAAGTATCCGGCGGTAGTGGGGCAGGGGTCGTCCACTCACACGGTGGTGAGTGGATCGATGAACAAGGTGGTGATGAATGGGTATGGCGCCAACGGTGGTGTTCCTAATGATCAGAAGGGGGATCAGAAGAAGAAGAGGCTGAGCGGAGAGCAGTTGGAGTCGTTGTAGAGTAGTTTTCAGGAGGAGGTGAAGCTGGACCCTGAACGGAAGCTGAAGCTGGCCAGGGAGCTAGGGCTGCAGCTGAGGCAAGTGGCGATTTGGTTCCAGAACAGGAGGGCTAGGTGGAAGGCTAAGCAGCTGGAGCAGCTCTACGATGGGCTTAAACACCAGTTCGAAGTCGTTTCTAATGAGAAGAAACAGATCAAACATGAGTTTGATGTTGTTTCTAAGGAGAACAAGCATCTCCAAGAGGAGGTACCTCTCTCTCTCTCTCTCTCTCTCTCACACATTTTAGTAGTTTGTGATACCTTTTAAAAGACACTGGTTCTCGCTTAGCGACGGGTATCACATTACTTTGGTCAAGATCAATGGTGGGGAAATTTCTTTTATCACGATTCAACACTATTTCAATTAGAAGTAATTTTTGGAGCTAAATATCTGGTCACATTTATTTTAGGAAATTAATACATACGAATAGGTACATCTAAATCATCACTAAAAATCAAACATAAGAAAAGGATTTGGTTTGGGTTTAAATAAGCCAGTTGGGTTTTTTTTTTTTTTTTTTTTGCATTTATTCAATTTTTTCTCCATTTGTTAGTTTTGCATCAAATTTTTTTAGATTATTCGTTCATCAGGAAGAGAGGAATCTAAAAAGTAGAAAATTATTATCAAAGCATAATTTATTTTAATATAGCCAAAAAAATCTGTCTTTTGGGCTTATTTTTGTCTTCATTCAAAAAAATTTGAGCCTTGATCATAATTTTTACCTTTTCAATTCCTCTCTTCAAGACTAAACATTAATTCCCAAAAAATTGATGTAAAATAAACCGATACGAAAAAAAATTAAATAAAGACAAAAAAAAAAAATAAACGAATTGTCTTATTAAGCTAAACCAGACTAAAGTATTATTATCAATCACCATGTGATACTACGAATGCTTAAAAAAAATAAATAGATTAGAAAAACAAAAGATATCAACAAGATAAAAAAATATTACTTCCTAAAAATCAACATATTGACTATGGTGCCAGTATTTATGGCAGAAAACAGAGAAACAGTAAAGATTTGTATGAAATAAGGGAAAAAAGGAGAGAGGGAGAATGTTTGGCTCAAAAAATTTGAGAATAGCGCGCGGTAGGAGAGAACTTTCTCGCGACGCTAAATTTCATATCTTTTACATGACCATGTTTTAAGAAAAGTGAGTCCTACTAAAAAAATTATTTTTTTGGATCCTAACTTTTTCGTGATAATTGAGCATACCAAAATGGGTAAGAAAGTTACCTTCCTCATCTTTTCCCATCCTTTGTCAACATCCGAACGTACGGATACTTAAATTTGTGAGAAAGTTAAATTTTTTCGGGTGTTAATAATTCTTGTGCGTCCAGTTCATTCGCGGCTTTGTCATGACTTTAATGAGATCATTCTTTAATTAGTCAATGGTGGCCGGAATTGTTTTCTCCGCAAAAGTTTATATAAGTGCGTAAACTATCTGAACACCTTGAGTTATGGAAAATAATTGAAGTAACTTTTTAACATTGTTATAAAAGAGTGCTTGAGCCCCAAGATTAATCAAAGTAGGTGCAAACTGATTCGAAGTTATCAAAGAAACAAAAAAACATGTATGTGATGGCCCGGCGGGAGTGCCACGTTTAGGGGAGCAACATCTGTTACTACCCACACACTGTGGGGACCCCGCCAGTCGACGCTTCTAGCTTCTGTGATGGCTCTTAGTGAGCTGTCCCGTGTGCGGATTTCGGACGCCTGCGAAATTTCGGCCTCCCCACAAACAAAATGGAAGAGCAAATCCAAGTTTCTCCACCAGAACTGGCGGAATTGTGGGGTGTAACGCCCGACATCATCCCTGCTGGGGATGGGCAGATCCCCAAGCTGCACTAAGACGTCAGAGGTATGAGGCCGCGTGAAGCGGAGTTGAGAGTCAACAAAACTAGATACCTAGGGAGCGTATCCAGGTACCCCTTGGTCAAAGCTCAGTTGCCTCGCAAAGCGATCTGGCCTATAGACAGACACCTCGTGGGCCTCGTTGTTGAAAAAGGGGATCCAACCCGGAAGGGTGATAAGAGCGGAATTAATGACCCCCCGGGCCATCGAATTGTTCCCGCTCGCGGCCAAAAGGGAAGAGCGGGTGGGGAGGAGACACTGACCGAGTCCAACTACCCCGGGGTGGCAGAAGTGCAGGGGGGCGGAAAGAAGTCCGCGACATCTCATACCTCGTGCCAAAGGGCGTCGCTGCTGGTGCCAAACCATCGCTCCGATGTCGATCGGCTAGCGGAAGCCTGGAAACCTCGTAGAACTGGGGCAGCGACAAGAAAATGCTCGAAGAAGTAGGCTAGGAGGAAGCTAGTGTGGACCATAGAAAGATGGTCGCACCTCCCAAGGGATCTCGCAAGATCAGCGTGAGCCAAATCCAGCTGGCAGTGGAGCGACACGAGAAATAAAGGGCCAAAGCGACGCACTCGCCACGGGCCAGGAGCACGGCGAGCAGAAAGACTGAAGGAGAAGGGTTGTCTGCCCGATAATCCGGAAAGACAAAGTAAGAAAGGAAAAAGGCCAGAAAACTAGCCATGTAGAGCCAGCTCTCGTAATGAGGACCAGCGACAAAATCTCGCGGAACTCGGGGAACCGTCCTGCTCACGGGCTGGAGGCCCTTGAAGAAGAAGCAGATCCAGCTCGCGAAGGAAGTCTTTGTGGCATTTGCCGCACTGCTTTTGCGGACGCCCTGAGCGGTGAATATGGAGCCAGATTGAGCCAGCTTGCCTAATCTTCGTAGTTCTGTGACGTCTTACTGGTCCGCGAGAGGGAGGTTGTCAAACTCGAGGAGAGTGGTGTCGCGCAGGGAATGGCGAGTAAGGATCACCACGTCTTCCAAAGAAAGGCCACTCTCGCCCCACGCCCCCACAAATGAATATGTGTCGATACTCCAACGGGAGCACGCGTGGTTCAAATTTCTGATAGCCGCTCCTTGCCTCGGGATGTTTAGACTCCGCGACAGCATCATGGCCTCGTAGGTACCGTTGGCCATCAAGACCTATTTGAAGGTGGATGTTGCCGACAATCTCATCGACCCACTCGGCCCAGTCGAACTGGGGCGAAGCTTGAGCCCCGAAACGGCACTCTGAGTAGGGAAAGTCTCCGCGCTCCAACCGAAGACGTGAGACAGAAGACAGATTGACTAACTCTGCGTCCTCCAAGCCAATGGAAGTGTTGAAAGAGATGAGATCAGACATAGAGGGTCCCTCCACGGTATAGGCCTCCACCAGAGTCCAAAAAAGGTCCCCTACGGATTGAAGGTACGGGGCTCTCCTCCACTGGTCTGCGGTGGGGACGGGTTCTTTAATGATTACACCTCGCGCAGCCATGCAGGATTCTCTACGTGAGACAGAAAGTGAAAGAAGAAAAGATTGCTTTCCGATAAGGAATAAGGAGAGAAAATGACACAGCTTTGACTAGGGTTTGAACGGTAGAAGAAAAGGAAATGACGAGTGGGAGGCTTATATAGTAAGCCAGTTAATGAAGCATTAATGACGACCGTACACCAAGAGTCGAGTCGGTTCGTGAAAGGGCGCTGCCAGCAACTGAATCACTCATCATTCCGTGTTGCGGTTCGAAGGCAGCCACGGAAATTTGATACGGTTGCGCACGCGGTTGACCCTTCAATCACAAGCAGACGTGTTGCGACAGGGCCCACAAGGAGCACGTCCCTTGGTCAAAACCCTCGCTCGAAGAAGAATGATTGACCAACCAACGAGAGCGGGACACTCATGCAGATAGAACAGAGGAACGAAATTCCTCCACGGAAAGAAATGCAGCCGCGGAATACCCGCGAGTCCCGCAAAATTTAAGTGGCGTTCTCCCCCAGGGTGGTCTTGGCAGATGAACCGCACTCGGTGCCCACCAGTCGCCAAGTCCTCATAATCTCAAGAAAGTTGTCGAAAGGCTCTTGGGGTTCTGTCGCAAACTAAAGGTAGGGTCCGGACAAAGCCCGCAGAGAAATCACGATCGCCGTGCGTTGTGACCTTGCTCCAGCGGGAATTAAGGAACCTCTCGTGACTTGGTGGCTTGGGGTGGACATGTCGTCGCGGAAATTCGAGCCGTCCCGTGGGAAAGCTTCCACAGGAAGACGATTTTCTCCAAGGCCTAAAGGTACGAAAGGGACACATGTCGGGATTTGACGGGCACGCCGTCCTGGGCCTGACCCAGGCC
This sequence comes from Rhododendron mucronatum var. ripense, assembly GCA_019656295.1. Lineage (NCBI taxonomy): Eukaryota > Viridiplantae > Streptophyta > Magnoliopsida > Ericales > Ericaceae > Rhododendron > Rhododendron mucronatum. Next base: position 120,082 of record BPLT01000220.1, on the reverse strand, counting down.
CAGGTGCCCTATAAATACACCTGACATTCCTAATGATTGAGAGAGCCTTTTTCAGGAAAAGGAGTGCGTGATCACTGAATTTGAGGAAGGAGAATATTCTTCCTCAGAGAAAAGGAGTGACCTCACGCATTCAGACCCGGAAAAAGGACCAGACACCAAACATCAAAGACGCGCTGCCTTTGTCCCTACTGTATCTCCAGCTCTACCCCTCACCCTGCGAGATTTACCCCCTCCTTTCCCTGCTGATCATCGACCAATCGCACATCTCTAGCTCACAAGCATTCACACGTAAGCAACCTTGATAGGCGCGTAAATGTTTACATTAGCGCCCCTTAATTTATCCTTGCTAAGTCTATTTTTATATTATTACTTGGAGGTTTATGCTTTATTTTTGTGTTATAGGTATTTGAAGGGTTTGATACACAAAAAGAGCATAATTGAGCTCTATTTGACGTCCAAGCAAAGCCCGTTATCAAAATATTTCAATTGGTGGGTCCATTGATAGTCGGAAACTCTACTGATTTGGAAGCTAATCTGGAAGCTAATCAGCCAATAAAATTGGGCTTGCACTTTGTTCATTAAGGGGCCTAATGTTTAATACTCCTTAATTTGACCAAGGCTGGGCCTAAGTAATTGACATCTCACGAGGGTTTGTAATTTAGAAGGGGTTGTCGGCTACAGGAAGTTATAAAAGGAGGCGAGGGCTCTTGCTGACGGATCCCCCACGCACACACAACAGAGAAAATAAAGGGCTGCGTTCTCTACTTCGGAATCACGCTATCAGAGAAGAAAGGCGATGGGATAATCTTCTTGGATTCCCACGTACGGACAAAACGAAGGACGGGACTGCCGTGATATCTTTTTGGAATCACGCGGAACAGGCGACTGCCGAGATCAACAGAGGGGCTACGAGGTTTAGCTTTTGGTTTCGAATATTGCTTATTTTTGTTTTGAGTTTTTCCTTCAAGTTTTGAAGCTTCGTTTATTATTCGCACTCCGGTAATTCGTTTTAATTTCTGTTCTTTATAAAAGTTGTTCGTTTGTTCTTATTTAACTTAGATCTTTTGTTTATTTTCTATCTCGTATTTAGAATCATGTTTCAATTTAAGGTTTCTTTTGTTTCTTATTTGATGAGTGAGTAGTAGTTTAGGTAGGGTCGCGGGGTGATTAGTACACCGTGGCCAGTCCGGGCACTGCTCATATTTTCAAACAATGGAAAAATGATTTTTGATTGGAAAAATACTTCCTGCGGACGAACTCAGGCATCGTCGGAGTCTATGTGAACGGGGGAATAGAGGTCCAAAACTCATTCTCCGCTGCGCATGGATATACAGCGACCATAGGATCTCGTATCTTGCGGGGTATCTTTTTCAAACTAAAGTTGAACGTTTTAAGAACACTGAATGGAGCAGGTTAATCCGGACTGGCTACGAGTGCTATGAACCCTATGACCGTATCTCCTTTTTAATTATTAGAAAAGTACAATCAATTTCTAGATTTTAGTTAATCTTCCATCAATCGACAAAGGGTGGTTACCTAAGAGCCCGTTTAAATTATAACAACCCGAGTTCTCACAGCACACACTTCACCGTCCTTAGTGGATTTGACTCCGGTCTTACCGGGTATTGTGCTACATCGGTCTCCGCCCTACGCTTGGGCAACCCATTATTTTAGGTTTAGGAATCGGTCAAGCATTTTTGGCGCCGTTGCCGGGGACGGTAACGTGTGTTAAGAATTCGGATAGTTATTTTTTATTTTGGTTTCTTTTTAGTTCTTTATTTATTTTTGTTTTTTTTAATTGTTGAAAAGCAAAAAAAAATGGCCGATTTTGCAAGGTGGTTTGGAGGTTATATAAAACAATTTGATTGTTCAGTATCACTTCCAATATTTTATGGTATGGACTGAGAAAATCCTTTTTCGCATATTCATAATCTTGAGAAAGCTTTTGGTAGCGATGAAGTGGCTCTTTTACATGTATTTTCAGCATCTTTGCGTGATAGTGCTCTAGATTGGCGCCGTTGCCGGGGACGGTAACGTGTGTTAAGAATTCGGGTAGTTATTTTTTCTTTTGTTTTTTTTAGTTCTTTATTTATTTTTATTTATTTTAATTGTCGAAAAGCAAAAAAAATGGCCGATTTTGCAAGGTGGTTTGGAGGTTATATAAAACAATTTGATTGTTCAGTATCACTTCCAATATTTTATGGTAAGGCATCAGAAAATCCTTTTTCGCATATTCATGACCTTGAGAATGCTTTTTCTAGCGATGAAGTAGCTCTTTTACATGTATTCCCAGCATCTTTGCATGATAGTGCTTTAGATTGGTTTAATTTTTTGAGTCCAAGATTGACATGGAATGAGATTGTAATACAGTTTTTCAAGACTTTCAATCCCTCATATGAGACTCATATGCTTTTACAAGAACTGTCAGATTTCTATCAACAAGATGATGAGTCTTTGTCGCAGTGTTGGGAGCGATTTAAAAATACCGTATTCTCTTGGTCGAGTTTCAATTGTGAGCTTGGCAGTCTTCTGGCTACCTTTTGCCGTGGTTTAAATCCTAAGACATTCGAGGTGGATTTTAGGTCCACTGACGTATTTCTGGATAAAACCGCTGAAGATGCTTGGGATTTCTTAGATGAATTAACCCAAAAGCTCCAATTTTGTGAGTTGACTGAAAGTTCTGAGGATACCAATTTTGATGCTAGAGAAAGAGAGGAAATAGAGCCGCTTCCCGAGGATACCAATTCTGATGCTAGGGAAAAAGAGGAAATAGAGCCGCTTCCTGAGGATATTAATTTTGATGCGAGGGAAAAAGAGGAAATAGAGCCATTTGACATTAGTGAAGGCTATATGCATTTTAAGGAGTCATTGCCAATAGTTACACTGAATAATCAAGTACTCCCAACTCTAGATTGTGTCACCCCTCCTACTGAGCCTCCACTTTCACAAAAATTTTTAAATGTGAAGCAGATTGATTTTCTTGGTGTTAATGAATTTAATTTAGTTTATCATCCATATCTTATGGACTTTGTCAATGCTTTAAAAATTGATCTAGTTTGGGCTAAGCACTTGGTTGAATTTAAGTGTCTAAAACGAATTCGGCAAATGCGCTATTCAAAGTATCTTTTCTTGTGGCATGGCCGAATTCAATTCTTGATAAAAGGTGTAGAATGGAGAGCTATGTTCATTGTCTTAGCTCTCTTTGGCATGATAAATTATCGGTACCCGCGTTTGGCTGCTCGTACATAATATTTTTTTTTGGTTTGGTATAGCCACCCGTTTCTCACTTGAGAAATAGGGAGAAAAGTAGTACCCGTGTCTTTCGCGTGAAGAAAGTGTATGGTTTTTTGTCTTTTATTTTATTTCTTGTCTTGTTTATTTCTTTCAGTTATTTTTCTTGTTTGTTTTGGAGGCTAACATCTTGCATGTTGTTCAATCTAAGTTGGGGGGTCTCCCTCTAAACGTCATTTACTTTGCTTAGCCCTTCTTTTCGAGGTGATATCTCTTCTCTCTTATGCGTTTATGTCCTATCGTTATTTTCCATGCTTTCAATGTGGACATTGAATCGTTCAAGTTGGGGGGAGGGATCACTTTGTTCTTTATTTTGTTAGCCAAAAAAAAAAATTTTGAAAATTAAAAAAACCTGTTGGATCCTTTCTATTTGAGACTTGGAGATTGCGATATTTATTTGTTGGTTGCTTGTGCTGAGAATCTGTGGGCATTTCTTGAATATTTATGTTGCAAGGTAGTTCTTTTTGCTAACTTAGCGATAGGAATTTATCCTGACATACACTCTTAGCAACTTTGCACTGCACGTTTCTTGGACCTTGACTGCTTGAGAGTAGCGACTTGAGTACTTTCAATGGCTGGATTAGTGGAGACTTATGCCCATGTGAGCTTTAGTGCCTTACCTTTCTTTGGAGTGGTGTCACATAAATTCTTTGTTTGTCGTAAAAAAAAAGGGCTTAATCTTTGTTGATCTCATTATCTTTTGTTGTCAAGTGTTGAGACTTAGTACATGCCTGTTATTTTATTCTTTGGGGTTTGACCATTACTTGGTTGTATTGCCCCTAAGAGAGGATAATAGGCCATCTTTGCTAATTGAGTTGGTTCGTTTCTTTTTCTCAAATACTTATCCTTGCGAGCCACATTGAGCCTCTTGCATGAGCCTTTTTTCTTGTTAAACTTCACCAACCAAATTGTGTCTTGAGAATGGCGAGCTAATCATGTGAAAGTTAATTTTTGAAGAGAATAGGGTAAGTGTATTTGAGAATGTTGTACTCGAGTTGCGATGTTCTTCCCCATGTTAAAAAAAAAGAGGTTGAAACTTGAATGAAAAAAAAAGAAAAAGAAACAAGTTGTTTCATTATGGAATTGTGTGAAGGGTGAAGAATATGAGGGATATGGCGGAGTTGAAGCATGAGACTTGAAGGCTGTTGAGATTGGCTTATTATTGATTGAGTTGGAGATACAATAGTCATTGTTTTGATATTGTGGTGGCATAGTAGTTCTTTTTGCTAGCTTGTCGCGAAGAATTTGTCATGGTATTTATTTTTAGCACATTTGCACGTCACGTCTGTTTGGGCTTTGGTTGCTTGTGAGCTATGACTTAATTATTCTTGATGGCTAGTTTAGTGGAGACTTATACCCATGTGAGTTTAGAGCCTTATCTTTTCTTGGAGTGGTGTCAAATAAACTCTTCTTGTCACAAAAGAGTAAATTCGTTGTTGATCTCATTATTTTTGTTGTCGAGTGTTGGGAATTTCCCTACTTATCTCTTGGGTTTGGAAATTACATGGTTGTTTTGCCCCTTGGAGAGGATTATAGGCCATCTTTGCTATTTTGAGCCGGTTCGTTTCTTTCATTCATACAATTTATCTTTTGTGAGCCCATTTGAGCCTCATGCATACAGCCTTTTTCTTGTTAAGTTCGACCATCTCTATTGTGTCTTGAGAAGGTTTAGTAATTATGTGGAGGTGAATTATTCACAGAAGAGAGAGGGTAAATGTTGTGAGAATTGAGTTTTGATTGCTGGTGATCTTTCACATTTAAAAAAAAAAGGGCAAAAAGGGAAGACACCAAATATAGTGGAAAAGAGAAATATTTGTTCTTAATATAGGATTGTGTCAAAGGTAGGAAAGAGAGATGTGGTAGAGTTGAAAAGAAGGAAAATATTAAAAAAGAAATGGCACACATTATTATTATTTCCGCCTTATGTGAGTTGTTGCTAGCCCATTCTCGGACACTTGAAATTTTACCTAGCTTTGAAACATTTTCCCTTACCTGACATTATAACCGGAATTGAAGTCCTATTTGATCCTAGGGGCATGGGCTGTGAATTGGTGGATAGAGAAAGTTTCCAATACTTGACATACTGTTCATGAGATCATGTGTCCACTATATAAAGCTTCTTTTCGTGTCATTTTGTGCGGAAGTATCTTGCTTTCATTTACATAACATTTGCCCGCACATATTGAGAGTAACATGCACCTTGTTTCGAGTGATTTCATTTGTTGAGTGCATGACACGGTGAGATTTGAAGTCGAAACTCTGGTCGGAGAGAAATTTTGGTTATTTTTCACTTGTGACCGAAGCCCTTGTTCACACACGCTGAGTATAGGTGTCGTGACTTATTTTTCTGACTTGATAGTATCTAAAATTGCTTATGCCGTTATCTCTTTGCGATGGCTTCATAATCTTTACTTGAGATATCATTGAGCTGTCTTACAGGTTTTCGGGTTCCATGTGAAGAGGATCCACGGTGTTTTGTGGGTGATCACTGCTGAAAACCCTCACGAGACTTTACTCGTCCTACCGGGGCCGCCCGGGGGTTTAAAAGAACTATCGGTTTTAATTTGTTTTCTTTAGTTGCATTTTGTTTTCTTTGCTCGGGACTAGCAAAGTGTAAGTTGGGGGGTGTGATAGGCGCGTAAATATTTACATTAGCACCCCTTAATTTATCCTTGCTAAGTCTATTTTTGTGTTATAGGTATTTGAAGGGTTTGATACACAAAAAGCGCATAATTGAGCTTTATTTGACGTCCAGGCAAAGCCCGTTATCAAAATATTTCAATTGGTGGGTCCATTGATAGTCGGAAACTCTACTGATTTGGAAGCTAATCTGGAAGCTAATCAGCCAATAAAATTGGGCTTGCACTTTGTTCATTAAGGGGCCTAATGTTTAATACTCCTTAATTTGACCAAGGCTGGGCCTAAGTAATTGACATCTCACGAGGGTTTGTAATTTAGAAGGGGTTGTCGGCTACAGGAAGTTATAAAAGGAGGCGAGGGCTCTTGCTGACGGATCCCCCACGCACACACAACAGAGAAAATAAAGGGCTGCGCTCTCTACTTCGGAATCACGCTGTCAGAGAAGAAAGGCGCTGGGATAATCTTCTTGGATTCCCACGTACGGACAAAACGAAGGACGGGACTGCCGTGATATCTTCTTGGAATCACGCGGAACAGGCGACTGCCGAGATCAACAGAGGGGCTACGAGGTTTAGCTTTTTGTTTCGAATATTGCTTATTTTTGTTTTGAGTTTTTCCTTCAAGTTTTGAAGCTTCGTTTAATTATTCGCACTCCGGTAATTCGTTTTAATTTCTGTTCTTTATAAAAGTTGTTCGTTTGTTCTTATTTAACTTAGATCTTTTGTTTATTTTCTATCCCGTATTTAGAATCATGTTTCAATTTAAGGTTTCTTTTGTTTCTTATTTGATGAGTGAGTAGTAGTTTAGGTAGGGTCGCGGGGTGATTAGTACACCGTGGCCAGTCCGGGCACTGCTCATATTTTCAAACAATGGAAAAACGATTTTTGATTCGAAAAATACTTCCCGCGGACGAACTCAGGCATCGTCGGAGTCTATGTGAACGGGGGAATAGAGGTCCAAAACTCATTCTCCGCTGCGCATGGATATACGGCGACCATAGGATCTCGTATCTTGCGGGGTATCTTTTTCAAACTAAAGTTGAACGTTTTAAGAACACTGAATGGAGCAGGTTAATCCGGACTGGCTACGAGTGCTATGAACCCTACGACCGTATTTCCTTTTTAATTATTAGAAAAGTACAATCAATTTCTAGATTTTAGTTAATCTTCCATCAATCGACTAAGGGTGGCTACCTAAGAGCCCGTTTAAATTATAACAACCCGAGTTCTCACAGCACACACTTTACCGTCCTTAGTAGATTCGACTCCGGTCTTACCGGGTATTGTGCTACATCGGTCTCCGCCCTACGCTTGGGGCAACCCATTATTTTAGGTTTAGGAATCGGTCAAGCAATCCTCTCGATTTTATCTGGACCTACAGGCTGCAATTGAATCAGAACTGCTGTTGGGTTCTGCATGCCATCGCCGAACCGAATTTCATGACCCGTATCCAGTTCGACTTTTCTGCGAGTAAACCCCATTCCACATATCAGGTTCGGTAATAATCCTCTGAAGGTTGCATATGCCATCCCGTTAGTCTAACAAGTTGGGTCCGGCTCAAGGGCAACTCATGGCGTATGCCGAAGCTCCCTCACCGAACTATATCCACCACAGAGCTGATGAATATTCCCATGCATGCAGGGAAGAAAATCACTTGGATCAATTTTCAAGACCATGCGATCTACAGTTGGCTTGATAGATTCCTTCTATCTCAATAATTATTGACAGATTCAAATTGGTGCAATGGGATCTCCCTAGACCCATCTCGGATAATCCCATCATGATTGCAGATGATTGTAGAGATTGGAGACTGATCGAACCCATTTCGATTTTTGGATATTTGATTAACTAACCCAAATTGTTTGAAAGTAGCTAAAGAAGCATGGGAGAATTGTCAAGTGTAGGGATGGGCAGGTTTTGTTTTTGTCCAAAAACTAAGGGCTGTTAAAAATCATTTGAAGCAATGGAATAAGGAGGAATTTGGAAATGTTTTCACAGCTCTTGAATCATGTCAAGAGACAATTCACAAATTCGATCTCGTGGCAGAAGACAGGCAGCTTCACTCAGATGAAAAAGAAAGCAGAAATAAGGCCAAATTTGAGTTTTAGAAATTGAAGAAAATGGTGGAGTCACTTTGGAAATAAAAATCCAGAGTATATTGGCTGAAGCTTGGTGATAAAAATACCAAATTTTTCCAGATTATTGCCAACACTAGATTCAGGAGGAATTTGATGGGATCTATTAAATTCAACGGAAGAATGTTGGAGGATCCGATTGAGATTAAAGATGCAACGGTGGAAATTTTTTAGTAGCAATTTTCTAGAAGACAGAGTAGATAGAGGATTCTTAGGGGGAATCTTCCCTAGAGTTCTGTCCGGTGATGAAGCGCAAGGATTGGAAAAACTATCTTAGATGCAGTAAAGGATTGCAACAATTTCAAAGCTCCTGGTTCGGATGGTTTTAACGTCTCTTTTGTTAAGAAAGAGTGGAATTTTCTGAAGGATATGGTCTTTATTTCAGAATTTCATACAAATGGGAAAATAGTAGTACCCATAGCTTTTTTTTATTAACGGTCCAAAAATGGTATTAGCTAGGCTTTTCCTGATTGCATAGAGGCCCCTTATTTGGAAGTGCCAGTGGGATTCTCAGTTGTACTTTTTTTTTTGGAATGGGTGACTTTTAGTAGTCTTCTTCTAAGTACAATCTACATGCATAGCCAGAGTCATGGACTTCGTTAGTCGTCAAAAACGATGGAAGGAGAAGGGAGGGTTTTGTTTGGAAGCTCTGTTTTATTTTTTCAAGATGATAAGCGTGTAAATGTTTACATTAGCACCCCCTAATTTATCTTTGTTAAGTCTATTTATTTTATTACTTAGTGTTTTATTATTTAATTTTTGTATTGTAGGTATTCGAAAGGTTTGATATTTTAATGTGCTCTGCGTAGCTGCTTACCGAATTAAAAGGAACATGGATGGCGACTCACGATTTTTCTCCTTCAGTGCTGCTGTCACGCGATATTGGAAATGAATGGATAGCAACACAATTGGACTTGGACTTTTGTATTCTAAGTGGGCCTCATAATTGTTTATTATTGCAACTAAGAGTGGGGCCCAGGGTTTCAACAAATGGAGTAAAATTGGAAGTACGCCGCTGAGACTTGGAGTAATAACTGGGGCCAATAGGGTTTTTGTGATTTGGAGGCAACGGCTTATAAAAGAGGAGAACGAGGCTGCCGTCAAGGGGAATCACGCGAAACGGAAAAAAAGCCGAAGCCGAGACCGAGAGCTACAAAGAACAAGGCCCTGTGATATCTTCTTGGATTCGCACGCACAACAAAGAACGGCAGCCAATTTTGTTCCGAGAGTATTTTTTTGAGTTTCTTTTCCTTTCAAGCTTTTTGAAACTTTATTTAATTACTTGCACTGAGGTAATTCGTTTTAATTTATGTTTTTAATTAAAGTTGTTCGTTGATATTCAATTAGTTATTATCTCTTGTTTATTTTCTTTCTCCAGTAATAGATTCATGTTTCAAATTAGAGTTTCATTTATTTTATATGCACTGTTTAGTGAGTAGTCGTCGGGGTAGGCTCGCAGGGTGATTAGCACACCGTGGCCAATTCAAACACTGCTCATATTTTCAAACATTTAAAAAGACAATTTTAGATTGAAAAAAATACTTCCCGTAGACAAACTCTAGCATTGTCGGAGCCCATGTGAATAGGGGAATGGGGGTCTAAAACTCATTCTCCGTTGCGTATGGAAACGGCGACCATAGGGTCTTGCATCTTGCGGGATATCTTTTTCAATCTAAAGTTGAACGTTTTTAAGAACATCGAATGGAGCAGGGAAGTCTGGAATTGGTTGTGTGTGCTATGAACTCTACGACCGTACCTCCTTTTTACTTATTTGAAAAGAATAAATATTTTTCTAGGTTTTAGTTAATCTCAATCAAAACGACAAGGGGTGGCTACCTAAGAGCTTGTTTAATCAGTAACAACCCGAGTGTTTAGTCAGCACACATCACCGTCTCTGTCGATTCTACTCCAGACTTACCGGATGTTATGTTACGTCAGTCTCAGCCCTAGGCTTAGGGCAACCCATTATTTTTGGTCTAAGAAATCATCAAGCAAGTATAAAGGAGGTACCAACTACACTTCACTCCACTTGCAGTTGAGAAGTCATTTCGGTGTGCACAATATTTGAAGCTCTGTCAAAAATTAGTTTTCATAATTTTAGCTCCAAAAAAGAAATTTTTTTACCAAATGAATATATATCACTAAAATACCATTTAGCGGAAAGAATTTGACTATTGCCATTAGCCTGTAATCCAATAATATAACAAAAACGCATAAGCCCAAGGGGTTTGGCCAAGTGATTGTAAGAAAGTAATAAGTGCTCCTCCATGAGGTCATGGGTTCCATTCCCATGGTGGCTAAACATTTTAAATCTTGGGTCTACCCGGGGGGGGGGGGGGGGTTATGCCCAGTTGATTAGCACCCAAGATTGTATAATCTTGGGGCTTAAATCCTCTAATTTGTAGCTTTGATGCGTTTAAGTAATTATTTTTATCATATTTTGCACGTAAGGTATTTGTGTGTGAGTTTCAGGAAAAACGTGCTATTAAAGTGGTTTTGAACGCCAAGAGGGTTCCGGGATGTAACCAAGTGCTCAAGTGCCCGACAACATTCATTTCATCGCTAACAGAGCCTAAACGGTGCTATAAGAAGCCTTGGAGAACGGCCAGTGGTCTAACACGACATGGAGTGAGCCAAAACTCATGAAGCAAGGCAAACGCATCAAGGATGGTTCCGAGGATGTCCGTGGGAACAAGGCCTTATGGAACACCTCCACCAAGTCTCGTTGATCAAGAAATCAAGTTTTGGAAGGCCGTCGGGGCACGACAAGGCATTATGGTCCATGCTGACCCTATTCTACAGTTTCTACTCAAAGGTATTGGTACCTCGTTTTTTAGGTACCGGTACCATCATGCTGATTTTGAAGACAGTTGAGTTGGTACCAATACCTCATTTTTGACGTACCGGTACCAATGCCCTTCGACTAGCTTTTTGTACTGAATATTTCAACCTTCCATATATAGAAAGTTTCTACTTTAGGCATGTTTTTGGGATATTTTTAAGGTCTTTTGGTCCATTGTTTGGCTGATTTGTAAGGCTTATAAATAGCCTTTATTACCATTTATGGCCATATGTAATCTTTAACACTTTAAGTCTTTTTATGTTTTAAGAGCTCCTTAGCTATTTCTTTCAAGTTTTTGCAATCAATTCCTCAACAACTCCAGTAAGTTATGGTTAGATGTTAAATTCTCAAGTGTTAATATTGTAGCTACAAGTTTGGTCTCTATATAAATCAAATTTATTCTAGTTTTTATTGGTGGATCATGTTTTCATTTCCTTGCATGTTTTCTAGTCTTTTTGTTATGTATGAGTAGTTTAAAGATTAAGTCATGGGGTGAGGTTCACTCTATGGATTAGTTGATTAAATGGTTTCTCTTAACTTTAGCTTAATCTCAAAGTTTTGAACGAATTAAACCCATGATGTCTAGCATTGATCTTGAGGTCGGTGGCTTCCTTGATCATGGAGTCTATTGCTTTAAGCTATGTGTTTGAAAATCCTACGCGTGCGAACGATTCTTTTTCATCTCTCACCTGCGTTAAATGAGTTCAATTTGAATTAGAAGCTTGAGTTAAGTTATAAGTAGTCTTCAGCTTTTAATTCTTCTAGTGGAATCCGAACGGTTTCGGTCAACTCTTGAGTTAGATGAAGAAATTGTTTGACGGCTAAGTCGTGGATAAATCAATCTCTTTGACTCAACCATCTATAATTTAGTTTAAATTCCAAGTTTAAATATCGTCATTCAAATCGAACACAAAAGTTGGCCGCTTGAACGCCGCAACTCTTTACACAAATTCCGAATTCGCCTAAAAAGATTTTTCCGTGGGAATGATTCCGGTCTTACCCGTTATTATGCTTTCAACGACCTAGCCCTATGCTTGGGGTGTGAACCTTTCTAAGAGGTTAGGTTGCGACAAAGCACCTGTCGTTACCTTTAGGGCTCCAAAATTAGTCAAAGTGCACGCAAGCTGACCCGCGCATCCGTTTATTTCCACAAGGGACAAGAAAGTGATGAGACTGATTATAAAAAGGGTGAAAGTTTTCAAAATACCCCTGGCCTTTCAGTATTTCACCAAAATCACAGAGAGACACTTGACATTCACAAAATGTCACATAAACAAATAGACTTTTTGAAAACTCATCAATTTCACCCATATTGTCATGCTCTATCTAAAGACTAACGGAACGGGTAACATGGAATACATATGGCCTTATTAGGGTTAAGTGGATGACACATGGACGCATACATGGCATAGAGGAGGGACATACACACACACTCTCTCTCTCTCTCTCTCTCCCAAAATCCAAAAATCATTCACTCCCTCTTCTCCTCCATCAAGACAAAGGACGATATTGTGTGTATGTGTGTAGCCACGTACCGTTTAATTCTATACACACGACCTAAAAAATGATCGATAAACTTGAAATTTTAGGAAAAAATTTGAAATTTTTTTTTCTCTCAAAGGACTCATAGTGGGCAATTCCAAAAAATTCTTCATAATTAACGTGGAAATCACTATAAATTAAAGGTGAGAATATTTTGGAGTTGAGCAGGGGCAACCCCAACTAAGATAGTTATCAAAATACATTCGTGTCAATATATATTTGTCAAGCCTAGTGTACTTTACAAACAACACTCTCATGAACGAATCGTCTTAAAGCCAAGAATTGTCTCATCGGCACGACTTGTCTCTCTTATCATAATCTATCTCAATCACCCAATTCGCAAACTACATATGAAAATCACTGCATAACCCGTATTGAATCTTAATTAATACAGACACGAGATAGATAAGAAATAAGCAAACCAATTAATTCATATAATGAAAAGAATCATCGTCATGCAATCAAGATCTGAATGTGATCCAGCTTGAAAGAAATGAGGACGTGCCGTCGGTGATCTGTTTATCATAGCTGATGATTGGAAGATTCTAAAGGATGATGTGTTTTTTTTTTTGAAAAGCAGAAAAAGTAATATTTCAATGATATAACAAAATATTACAAGAAGAAGAAGATAAAAAAATACCCCCCGCATCTTCGTTAACTCTGCGTTGCAGGCTTTTCGAACCCCTCTCTCTAAGGTACTGTGGGCTGATATTGTTTGGTTTAAACAAAGGATTCCTAGATGGGCCTTTATAATGTGGCTTGTTAATTTGTTGGGGTAGACTCTCTACCAAGGATAGAATTCTTTCTTGGGGGTTAGTGGTGGATCCCATTTGCGTATTGTGCCATGGCGGGACTGAATCTCATAGTCCCCTATTCTTTGAGTGTCCTTTTTCAGCTTTGGTTTGGGCCAAAATTTTGCAGAAGTTTGGTATTTGTAGGTGTCCTATTGGCTGGTCTCAGGAGATTGATTGGGCTATTCATCACCTCAAGAAGTCCGGTTTTCTTTCTTCTCTCTATAAGTTGGCTATGGCAGGGTCAGTATACCACATTTGGAGGGCTAGAAATGAGTGTATTTTTTGTAACACGCAGCCATTCTCAGAGGTAGTTTATGATCGGATTATAAATGATGTAAGGGACAGGGTCTATTCTTGGAAGAAAGTTGGGGTTAGCCATGGCAACAAGGTTTTGTGTAAAGCTTGGAATATCTCGGTAAAAATCTTGTAGATATGATATATAGGGCTATTTGTCTTGTTCTTTTGTGTTGATTTTCTGTGTAGTCCCTTTTGGTTTTAGGGGTTTGCCCCTTTGTTTCACTTGTATTCGTCTCTTTTGGTAATAAAATCCTTCTTTACCAAAAAAAAAAAAAAAACCATAAAGGCAACCCTACGAAATCACAAACTTGGCAAGGCACCAAGGTACAAGAAATTTCTTGCACAATATTTTCCATATTAATCTACCACAACACCCCAAAACATCAAATTTTTCATGCGAATACCCCCGCATCTTCTTTATGTTCCAAAAGGTCCAAACGATTAAAATACAAAAAAAAAAAAAAAAAATGCACCTTTTACGTCTTTCTTGCCCTTAACCTTTTTACTTGCTTTACATTTGAAATCTTCCCCGATTTCATGTCTGTGTCCACCCCTCGATCTAGAGGATGATGTTTAAGATGCGAAGAAGCAAGTAATTGTTTCAAAACCATTACATACTACTACATAAGGGCTCCGATTGAATGCGGGATGAGTTTTTGAGATATTATTTATGGAGAAGAATAAGATAGAAGAGAATATTATTTATAGAGGTTGGACCCACATTGATGTGACTATTATGCAGAGTGAATAAAAAAGAATTCTCTACGACTCTTTTTAAATGTTCTACTTCGTAACTCTAATTTATTAAAAAAACTATCATCATTACACCTTTCACATTAACTTTTATCTCCACTTTTCCTACTTAGGCTCCGTTCCGAAACGTGAAATAAATACTTATTTTTTAAGAAGGCAATTTCAAGCTAAAAAATGATGGGTTTATTGAAATCTAAAAATATGCAATATGGATCTTGTTTGAAAGATCTTATTGAGATCTTTAATACGATACAAAAAAAATCAAAAAAATACTTTTCATTTACATTATTTTTTAGTTTGAAAATGTGAAATAAATATTTACTCTCTCCGTTCCTTTTTAAGTGTCCGGCTTCGTAACTCCAACTTATTAAAAAGACATCATCATTATACCTTTCACATCAACTTTTTCCTCCACTTTCCCTACTTACCCATCATCATTACACTTAGTCACCTACTTTTCAAAATCGAATCTACTTTTAGGGACAAAATAGACAATTCACCAACTTTTACCCACTAACTTTACAAAATAGATACTTATTAAGGGACAGCCCAAAATGGAATACCGGACTATAAATAAGGGACGGAGGGAGTATTTTTTAAGAAGGTGTTCTGGAACAAGCTCTTACCCTATATAGTGACATTATCATTATACTTTTACTCACTAATTTTTCAAAATGGAATCTACTTTTGGAAAATATACCAATTTTTACTCACTAACTTTACAAAATGGACATTTATTAAGGAACAGCTGAAAATTAAATACTGAACTCTAAAAAAGGAACGGATAGAGTAGTTGGTTGGATGATGTATTAAGAGGGGCGGTGGGGATAACTAATTATTAACTAGTCGAAACTCATCCATAAATAATGCCCTTGATTCTCAACAGTTACTTGGGATGATTTAGTCCGGATGTCAATTTTGTTATCAAACCAAATCAAAAGTATCACATCAACTCCTCGATCATCGATCCCCTTCATTGTTTCATCCCCTCCTTCATCCACCTTCCAATAGGGTTTTAACTTTATGTGAGACCTCTTCATATGCTCAAAATCAGGTAGCAATCTGTTTAAGGCAACCGATTAAAGTAGATATCTGAACCCTTTTTTTTTTCCTTTTCAAAATCGATAACAGAGAATATTATTACACATTAAAACATCAAGCGGAGCTCGCATTCCTTGACAAGGGATCAAGAATCTACACAGGAAAGGACTCAGTCCAAAGACTACACCCCTCACCCAATAAACCCTTACAAGCCAAAACATGTGCTACATTATTGGAAAAAAATCTATTAAAATCAGTTACATAATATAAATAGGACCAGAAAGCTATCAATTCAGGGAAAAAAATTTCAATTCAGGCCACCAATCGCCGGTAATCATTACAGCCATTGTATCTGGAAATATAGATCTATAGTACTATTACATTTGCACCCATGAAAATCCTGCTGACACAAAATGATCTTCGTCAATTTCACTCTATTATCACATAGCTATGCTAAATGCCTCCGATATGGGATTTGAAAATACGATTTTTTCATCATCTTTACCCGACCTATTAAAATGTATAAAGTTAAAAGGGACCGACAGTCTCCATACCGACAGGGCACCGACGGCCACTCGGGAACCACTACAGGTCCCGCACAAGAAATTTGAGCCGTTCGATAATTTTTTTTTTTAAATAATTAAGTGGGCATTGCGAAAAATCAGCTCAATCTAATATGTGTAAGTGTTCGATTCAATCTTAACATTTTTTTTTGTTTGAGAAGTGTTGGAAACAAAAAAAAAATAGGCAAAAAAAAAACTCTTAAAGTGTATATAAACGGCTCAGATTCACTGTGCAGTACATCTGAGCCGATTATGTACACTTTAAGAGTCTTTTCTTTGCCTATTTACTCTGCACTTAACATTTCTCTTCTTAAAGATGTGTTTCAAAGATGGTTTGACACTTGCAGTCCCTATCATGCACGGGGACGGAGATTAAGTGACTTGTTCTAACAGAAGGAGACACACTTCCTCTGAGAATCGTACTGAAATTGATACTAAGACGGAAGAAATTAAGAAAGAAAGAAGCCGTACGTACGTATAGTTTGGACTTTGGACCAAGGAGAATTAATTTTGTTGATGTCCTTTTCCATTAAATAAGCAGTTTGCATGATAAGTGTTAGGGAAGGAGGAGAACCAAATTCAATACTGGCTAGTCCGTTCGCTGTGGTATACATGTAGTTCGGCGCCGCCTGTAAATGCAATAATATGGAACTACTCCATATCCCCACACACAGTCCCCAGTCCCCACGATATGGAGACATGATAGTAAATGGATTTCTTTGCCTTTTTATGGAGAGAGAGAGAGAGAGAGAGAGAGAGAGAGAGAGAGAGAGAGATCTGGGAGCTTGGACCACTGAACGAATGAATGAATGAATACTGATCGTCCAAAATTGTACTCATCTTTGTCTAGCTTGACTTTTTTTTGTATGGTCAAGACAATACACTTTTCGTTGCCAACCTACCACTGTTAAATAGGAAAATTTCAAAAGTACCTCTCAAACTTTATACTCAAAGCCTAAGAGATACATATATACTTTAGTCGTAAATCTCAATTTTACTCGTAAACTATTATTCCGTTATTCAATTAGCTCCCTACCGTCTCTAATTATGTCAGATCGCAAATAGACTTTGCTGACTTGGACGTAAATGGTGAGAGGAAATCGTTAGAGAGCTGATTTGGCAGTGAGAATTTTTGAGTACCCCTTATACTTCGACCTCAATATCCAATAGAAAGTCAAAGCTTAATAAACTTCAACTAGACACCTAAACTATGAAGCCTTTATTTAATTAACCCCCTACCGTTTAGATATGTCAAATTACTAACAGAAATGGTTGACGTGGGTTATTTTTCCCATTTTATGCCTCTCTCTCTCTCTCCCTCTCATCTTTCTAATATTACAATAACTTTTGTATAGACTTTCATTAGCCTCTTTTTATTTATCAGAGTCTTTTAAAGTTAGAAGCAAAAGGCTAACTATATATCACAGCCTTAACCACCACAACTGTTGAATCCAAAATATTCAGAAGCAAAAACCCAAAAGACATCAATGTTTTCGTAATAGGTTCAAGTTCAACTAGGTATATTGGGAAATTTGTGATTAAAAGGAGTTAATAAGAGGGTTTAATGTCATAGTTCTTCCTAAAGAGAGGAGTGAGATTGAGAGCAGATCGACTTGGGGATTTGGGCTAGTTATGGAAGTGTTCAGGTATGGATGAGGATTTGGGGGCTAGTTATGGAGGTAGAAGTGAGAATTTAAGGGAGGCAGTGATGCTCTATTTTTATGAGATTGCATGAAAACGAAAAATGGAGGCAGTGATGCTCTATATATATATATATATATATATATATATATATATATATATATATATATATATATATATATATATATATATATATATATATAGTCCGTGCAGGATCTCTCATTGGATCCTAAGTGTGAGTCAATCATTATGTTGAAAATCATGCACCTTAGCCCTTCCCTCATCTTCGGCTTCCATACTTGCAAATTAATCGACGAATATATAAGATCCTTCTCATCAGGCAAATAACGAAGGCTCATGATCTTGTTTACGGTCCAAACAACCTAAGCTTCATTTAGATAATTCTTGTTGATGCCTTCAATGAAATTGGTAAAGTAGCAGCGGAAACAGCTAATCTAAACAGAAGACCATTCTGCTTCTTTTTTCCACCTTTCTTCTTGGACTTAGGAATGCCCAACATATTTTCTATCGATTTCTGCTTCCATTTTGCTCTCCCCGTATCCTTAGCCTGCTCAATTTGATTAAGATCCACAACTAGCTGGAGAATCTCAACTTCCTTATCATTTAAAAAAAAGCCTACTTCTCAAAAGGTTATAAAAGCCTCCATCAGATTCCACTATCTCTGTAACAGAGATTTTTACAACTGCACCGTCTTCTAAGCAAGGAAAATTATCCCCTGCAATAATTGCTCCAACATCATCCAAGGATTGGGTTGTATCCTTGGCAGCAATTTAGGCATTATCAGGCTCAGAGTCGGCCACAAACTGATTATCCCCATCAAAATTAGCCTCCTTGGGTCTAGAATCATCCCCACCACGTACTTACTAAATCACAGTGAATTCCTCTCTCTTGTCGAACGAACAGCTCCGCAACCGCAGAGGACCCATTAGTTTTACTCCCAGACACCGAAATATCCGCCTCATCATCCTTGTCCTCCTCCTCGTCGTCCTTTGATTCTTCATCAGAATGCGACAAAGAAACTAGACTTACTTTAGGAATTTGTTTGTCTGATTCATGTGGTTGGGCGCACGAATCTTCCATCACCTTAACTTTGTAACTCTTAACTTCAACCTCAACGATAATCCACTCATCTATTTCCTTGAAAATATTAGTAGCGATTAGAATCTTAGCCTCCGCAAAAGATAACATCTTTATTGTTGATTCATCTGTAGATATGAAAGAACCCCATAGTTCTCTAATAGATTTGAAGGAAATATTACTCTATATATTAAGCGGAATCCCATAACAACATAACCATACAAATCTTTCAGCACACATCGCTTGACCATCCAATGGATTAGTTTTAGAGAACCGCCTTTAATTTGAAGACAGCTAGCGCTCTTTAACGATTCTCCATTTCATCTTTGCTAGGACAAGTTAAAATCATAGACCTTCCACCCAACGCCTTAATATCAATATTGTCTACGCCCATCCTTGCCATCTGGATCTTCAATTCGTTGATTGAGATAGAGGCATCCTCCTCGAAACCATCATCATCTTCCAAGATATCCTCTTCCTCGAAATCATCTAAAGCATGGATCCTATCTTTTAATTCTTCCTCTTGCATTTCAAAAAAACTCTTCATATTATAATTCTTCCCACCTTTAAGTTCAATACCCAAAATCTTACCAACATCCAACAGGTTGATTGAGATTAACCTGTGTAATTTTGCCACCACACTGCGGTATAGCCACCCATTACCAGCAGGTTTTAGTGATACTCTTCGACACACTTGATCTCTACTTTCCAACCCCTTCTCTGTCTCCTTCCTATCTCTACCGCCTTTATTTGTTTCACCTGAAACCATTTGGGCAAAAGATTTTGCATGAAAGTAGCTCTTTTGCCCGCTTTTGTCTGTACCAGTGAGCTTCTTGGTGCAAGTACTTTGATAAATTTGATAGATAAATTTGTTAAAAGCCATCTAGAACTTTTAAGTGAGGATTAATTTCGGCTTATATTAATTAATTTTATGCTGATCATTTAATTAGTTTTCTGGCCAAATACGTGCCAAGTATTAAATCTTTTTATTGATTGTGATTTTTGGTAGGTCCATTCTATTCAATTTAAGTACCAGCAAAGCACCCCTTGATGGTCCAAACATGGTCTTAGGTTCCGATGCAAGTAAAGTGAAGTGAGGAGATTGGCCCATCCTTTGTCACGTGCAAAAGCATAATCCAGAAATCAACCTAGCTATTCCCAATCATGAATTCCAGCTATGTATCTAAGAAGAACTGATCTGGGAACCTAAGGGGCCTCTATCCAATCTGGGAACCTAAGACCATGCATGTTTGGACCAATATGGTACTTTGTGGTCCTTAAATTGAATAGAATGGACCTACCAAAAATCACAACCAATTAAAAGAATTAATACTTAGCATGTATTTGGCCAGAAAACTAAATGATCAGCATAAAATTAATATAAGCCAAAATTAATCCTCGCATAAAAGTAGATGGCTTTTAACAAGCTTATCGATCTAGTTGATCAAAGTACTTGCACCAGGTTTTTTGAACAAGGACGATGCATGAAGAGGGCGGTTCTAGAACTTAATAAAGATGTGACAAAAACATACACAAATTTTTTGTTTGCAAAACTCTAAATGCAGTCATATGCGGGATATCAATCTCAGGGCTTACTTTTCGGTTGTTTTTTTTTTTTAATGTTTTTTCTCCTTTTATTCTCAACTTCTTGTTGGAAGTTTTCCCCTTTATCCCTCTCCTCTTCTCTTCTCCTTCTATCTCCCTCGATGTACCCATTATCAAGTTTCTTAATAAATTTTTGCCTTTGCAAAAGAAAGAAAGAAAGAGAAATTTGGAAATTAACACCAAATAATGGTTATAGGATGGAGTTCTTCAACAAATGGCACTGATGGTTATAGGATGGAGTTTAGTGGTAATTTACTCCCTCGTCATTCTTGTTGACTTTAGTTATTTATGAAGACATTGGTCATCAGTTGGGAACTGGCAGTGTCTCCTCTCCCCTATTCTCTCCAGTTAATGTAATGTCCAGATTTATGATACTATTAATTCCTTTATGGAGCAGAAAACCAAGGTGGAAAGAAGAAGTACTCGGGGCGGCTACTTGTAAATACGTCTGCTACTGTTGGTGCACTACTTTTAGTGGCACTGATGTGTTTTTGGGACTGTTTTCTAACCCCTCCATCATCAGTGGAAAACTCAAGGCTGGTGAAGTCTTAAAAGCAACAATACTGTCAAATAGACTACAGGAAGCAAGGCTGGCCAATTAGTTTTTGTTCCTTACATTTTGGAGTTAGTATTTGTTCTATTTGTTATTCCATGAATAGTTTGATTATATGAGTGCCGTACTCGTGTTCAAACTTTGTCTTGATTACTTTTACAGCAATACGTGTGAATGTTGATGCCTTTTGGATGAATAAACGTGAATGTTATTCCTTACAATGCTAATGCGGTCGCCACCACCGTTCTTTCCACAATCTAATGTCTATCAGGCTATTGGGGTATCCGCAACCTCTTTTTTTGTCCAAAAGATAGGGAGGCCAAAAAAAAAACTAAAATTAAATAGTGAAACAGATAGGATTAAACCTAGCTAAAACCTTTATATGTTAAGAAGACGAAGAGACTTGAGGTTAACGACCAGGTCCGGCCCTGAGATTTTCGAGACCCTAGGCGAGATTTGAAAATGGGGTCTCTCAAAGGTTTTTGTGTGTGTGTGTGTATATATTAGTATTTGGAGTAGTGGAGCATAAAACGGTTGTAGTCCAATGGCAATTCATGCGACCATCTCATTCGAGCTGTTGGTCGCGTGGTTGAGCCACGGCAACTTCATTTCCAAATGAGTTTTTGTACAAGTTTGAAGGTGTTCAAGTTAAAAATGTTGGCATGGGTGGGATTCGAACTCAAGCTTCGCGTGTGGCACACATGGTCCTTACCACTAAACTACACAAACTTGCAAAATAATTGACGTATACGAGTATTGATTACTAAGTAATGAAAGATGGAAGGGGAATATTAGGCATTACATTCCAAACGGTGGTGTTTTCATCTTCTTTTTTCACTATCCTGCGCCCTTTATGTAGAACAATTAGGACTATACTACGTGGTTCGTCACGTACGGATCTCTTCTTGATTATCCGAATCATTCATTTTGGAAGAATCGGAAAATTGAACCTTCATGGAAAATTTCGAACTGATCACATGTAGAGACCCGAATAATTTTAAATTTTTTTTAAAATGTTAATTAAATGCCTAATTGAGAAAAAATATGGATTAATTGGTGGATATTTTAGATTGGGGCTTGATTTGAAGGATTGGAAAGTTAAGGGAGTTTGTGTGTGATTTAGAGATATAGGAGTATAAATAGTGGTGTGTATATGTAGGAAATCATTTTTCCTCCCATCTCTATCTCTCTCACGCCATCCCTCTCTCTTTCTCATCCGGCTCTCTTTCTCTCTCTTCTCCTCTCACCCAAAACTCTACTCCATCTCCCAAAATCTTCAAAAATCAACATCCCTCAAGCCTTCCATTCGCGTTCTAAAGCTCGGAGATCTTTAGGTTGAGCTTGAATCAAAGTTTCGGAGTTCGAAAAGCTAGGGCTCGTTCAAAAACGCTTGAATCTCGACTATCATTGCGAGGTAGGGACTTCTTTACTTCTTTTATATGTTTATACGTTGATTTCGTGTAAAATCGTGCCCTTGATTGTAGGATTTGGGTTATAAAGCATATTTGAAAATCTGCTGAAAGTTCTACCCGAAGTCCCGTGGTATCGATACGGATTAAGCGCGTATCGATGCAGTGAGCTTATCTTTTTGGACAGTTGATAGCGTATCGATACGGATTAAGTGCGTATCGATACAGTGAGCTTAACTCCAGTTTTGTACCTTTTGCTTCTTCGTTGATTGTTTTGACCTCCAATCACTTCTAAACCCTTTTGGACACCTCCAAAACTATCTCAAGCTCATCCAATTGACTTCCTATAATGGCTCGATGTATTCCTAGATCCGTTGAACTTCCGTTAGTAAGACTCGAATAAGATTTGATTTAGTTAAATGTTGTAAATGTGCATTCTATATATATTGTTGGTATTTTGATCGTTTGTGGTGCATGTGTAACAACGTTGGTATAACGTAGGATGTTCTACCTAAGAATGTGTTCATGGGGGTGTCTTAGTTTGCGTGTTGTATGAGAAATAGTTGATTTTGGGTCGAGGGTTGGTTTAGGAAGTCTCGTAACGCAAGTGGTGGTAATACGTAGACTTAGAGGGTTTCGTAACGCAAGTGGTGGTAATACGGTAACCCGAGTCGTTAGGGATCACCGTGACGCAAGTGGTGGTAACACGGTAATCCTTATGGTGTTATTCCGGTAACGCAAGTGGTGGAAATACCGATGGTGAAGTTTGGGTTAACAAGTCGAGTTGGGATTGTTAAAGGGGTTAGCATCGTATGGTTCATGCACTCGATTTCGTTAGGGCTCATTTGCAAATTGATTGGTTATCGTCTCCCTAGCTGTACATTTCCATATTCTCTCTTGTTTGCACCTATCATCGTATTTGTATATAAATTTGGTAAAGATTTTCCTACTGGGCTAGTGTAGCTCAACAAAATCCTTCTTTTCAGGTTCGAATGTTGGACAGTAGGCTGCATGCGGCGGTGTGCTTGTACATGAAGACTTTTGGAGACTAAATTTTATTAGTTACTTATTTATCTTTGTAATAAATTTTCTTTTGGCCAAAGATGGTTTTGTAACTAATTAACTCTTGAATTATCTTTTGACTAAAGTTTGTAGTGTTCTGAACGTGTTGTATTTGTATTTAAGTTAATTTTGGCCGTAGTGCCAAGGTTGTATTTCTTTAACTATGGGGACTTGTTTGAAAAATTTAAACAGGTGGAAACTCTTTTGGGTTATACGTATGTTATGTGAGGATCTTTTGTTAAATTGTATTATTTATTTAAGTTGAAAATCGAGGTCGTGACCAATTGGTATCATAGCCTTAGGTTTGAATACCTAGTGACCGTGGGGAGACATAGTCTCAGGGGTTTTAAAAAAAAATCATTGCATATCTTTTTAACAAGACATGTGTGTGCTCGCATGACCGACGTTTGTTCATCGATTTGGCTTTGCATTTACGTTTACTCGGATAGGTGGAATGTTGGTGACCCGTGTTTGGGAAAAACGGAAGTTTGGCTTGTGCGTAACGTGTATGACAGTGTCTATTGCTATTGTTGTTATTTCCATTAGCAGTCTTGCTCTTAGATTCTATGTGGCAAAAAAAATGCCTTTTAGGTGAACTAGAAAGCCGTGAAGGATTGTAGTGGCTATGGTTGCGACTGTTGTTATGGTTCTCATTATTATTGATAGTCTTGGTCTTGAACCATTCCTAGTAAGGTACCTTTTTAGATGAGATATTTGACAGGAAAGAATCTGAAAGGTCGAGATCACTGTAGTGCTTGTGCGTGGTGGCGAGGCCGGCATATGAGATATCCATTAATATGTAATAGAAGTGTTAGGCTATTAGAAAGATTTGCGAGCTTAGTGTTTGATATATTTTATTCAAATTGCGCTGATTATGTATTAATTTTAAATGCTTTAAGTAGATTTTATGTGATGTGAGATGCGTTAAGTGTAAACGAGCATAAGGGAGTATGTTTGTTACGATTGAAGAGAAAAGGAGAAAAGAGAGTGCATGTTGAGGTGTGACAGGAGCCATAGTTTGTCCAGGAAGTAAGTGAGATGTATCATAGCAAGAGGGTTGAGCTAGTGAATGTCTCGAATGTATGAAGGGATGATATCTTGTTGTGGTAATAATTGTGTGTTGTCATTATTATGGTAGTTGTAGACACCCCAATCTGGGCTTCCAGATTAGTTTACTTACGGTTTTTGATTCCCCAATGATGAAATGGATCAAGAACACCCCGGGAATGATAGCGTGTTTGAGCTTTGAGTGTTTGCAAAAACCCTTGAACCTAACCTAGCCTAAACCACTTCAAAAACCAAAAACCTTGCTGGTCCGCGCCAGGGCGCAACCATTCCGCGCCCGGGCGCACCATCGCGCGACAGAGTCACTCCATCGCGCGACAGTGCGCCAGGGCGCACCATCGCGCGACAGTCTCACTCCGTCGCGCGACGGTCCAACCTACCACCGACCTTTCCTGAGGAGGACAGTTGGCCACCAATGCAACTCTCAGCAGGCCTCGTGGACTACCCAAACCCCTCTCCTGGCACCAACCAGATTCACCTCCCTCTCCCTATAAGTATCCCCTTTTGTTTCTCTTTCAAGGGGTTAACAAAAAATTGAAAGGGTAGAACACAATTCAAGGGTTAACAAGTTCCAAAAAAAATGTTCAAAGGGTTACACCTTGGGTTATAATATCACAAGCTACCTTGTTTCCTTGCTTCTATCACACACACAACCTCAAGAACATAGCTTGTTCTTCCACCTCAACCTTTTCAAACACCTCAATCAAACCTCAAAGCTCAAAATCGTTTCAAACTCAACCAAAGGTATAGCATACCTACTGTCTTTCTGTTCTGATCCCTGAGGGGGGCTGGCAGGGCCAAGGCTGGTAATCAATACCAGTTCTGGTCCTAAAGCTAGCAAGGTTTCAAAAACCGTCATGGCAAGAACCAGCGCGCGATAGAGCCACTCCCTCGCGCGACGGTTTCGATCATCGCGCGACGGTTCTCGTGGGGATTGGTGTCTTGCTGTTTTGTGCTTTATTTACGTATAGATCATTGCAAGCATGTTAAAAACCAGTTTACTACTTTCCTTTGTTAGAAATGCTAGTTGTACTTCAATATGAGTTTCTGCTATTTTGGAGTACCCCCGGGATCATTCTGGACCTGTCCCAGAACCCAGAAATGTGTAAACCAAACACTGGTACGCGCCAGGGCGCAACCATCCGCGCCGGGGCGCACCATCACGCGACTGACTCACTCCATCGCGCGACAGTGCGCCAAGGCGCATCCTCGCGCGCCAGAGTGAGTCCATCGCGCGACAGTTTGCCTCTGACCAGTGAGTGGCCTTGCACGGGTAGCTCGGCCTTAGGCCATTATTTTGTCCCCACACTGTTTATGGGGTGTTTTGTCAATTTCTAGGGCTTTTAAGCCTTTAAACTGTATATTATGTTTGCTATAAACTGCGTGGTTTGTCCTGGGTGTGCACTGGTCCTTCCAGAGCCCAGAAGGTTTGAGAATAAGAGTTGTGGGTTTTAAGCTCACCGGCGCGCATGTGTCTTGGAGTTGTGCGCGCAAAAGTAAACAACATGTAGTGACTTGTTCAGTGCATGTTGGTTTCTTCCTGCGCACGTCACTCCAAAACAGAGGCCTTCCAGTTTGTTTTAACTCCCACAACAACCTGTTCTCATCCTATACTAACCGCTCATTCATGCTATCATTCACATCCTGCAAAATATGTTACAGTTTCAATCCCCGATTAACTGTTCCCCCGCCCTAATTGGCTAAAAATTGATTAATTAAACAGAATCGCCAACAAACAATATTTTCGCAAAGGCCTAAGTAGAGACCGATCTCCGGATTGGGCGAGAGGGGTGCCATAAAACCCTTCCCCTCTCGTAACCTGGCTCCCGAACCCAGATATGGTTATGACGGACTGGTTCCGTAACTTTTTCAAATCAAACAGCGCGGCAAGTGCTTCGAAATACGGTTCCTTGGGTGTCGGACCTTCAAACCCAAGGGGCGACTCTGTATTTTCGCGAGCGCTTGTCGTCCAGCTTCAAAAGCGCTCCCGCGAACCGGCAGAAAGAAAGATCGGGCAAAATCGCTTTGCCCACAGTGGCGACTCTGTATTTTCGCGAGCGCTTGTCGTCCAGCTTCAAAAGCGCTCCCGCGAACCGGAGGAGAGAAAGATCGGGCAAATCGCATTTGCCCACAGTAGTTATTAAGATAGTGATTTTGAGTATAGATAAGACAAGTTAAGCCTTCGTAGAGAGTTGTAAGTATCTGAGGTTGACCTAGGAAGATAGGAGTTATAGGTAGGGTGTTTAGATACAGTATGTGTCTTCTGGACACCCAGGCGACTACCAATGAGATCCAGTTGGAAGAGGTGTTTGATCACCACCCCTTCTAGATGGAAGTCTCGGAAAGTCAATTGGACACTAGGATTGTGTATAAGGGCTAGATCTTTAGGTTTGAGAAAAGCTATAGTGTTGTCATTACTGTGGTGAATGTCATGATGGTGTCGTTAAGGTAGATTGACAGAAAATAGTGATAGCATCAGGTAAAAAAAAATTAATATGATATAATCAAAATGAAAGGAGAGACAAAACTTGGGGAGTACTATATCGATGTGATTTGAGGTGAGGGATTGATGTCAGTGTGTGGTGAAATACTTGTTTAAAGTGAGGGCAACATGAATGAGGACTGTTGTGAGTTAAAAGGTTGGAGTGTGGAGATCGTGTGTGATGTGAAATTGGCGACGTTTACTAGACTGATGACAGTATATGACACATTGAGGTATGCCATTGAGGTGATAGATTAGTAAGGGACTAGGGCTTAAATAGTGCTAGTGATAGCAGTGACGGTGATGGAAATGGTGTTGTCGACATTATTAAGGCTGAATGCAATTGTGGTAAATATCTTTGAGGAAAATTGATGTCGTTATGTTTTCTTAGTTGGGAGAAGAAATTTGTAAGCTATGAAACTTGTGATGAGCAGAACTATTAGAAGTTATTGGTGCAAGAAAATTGATTCCTAAGTGAATAGGTACTTGGAGAGTTGGAGTCTTAGAACATAATGAGAAGTATAGACTTATTGTTTGAAATCCCGGAGTTTTATGGCGATTTAGAAAAAAAATTTATCTTATTTAATTGGTTTGTATTGGTGACTGGATATTAGGATAGAGATATTCTAGATTATTGGATGTTTGTTGGTGCAGCTATGGCACCTATTTTGTGTAACTCTTTGCGTAATGAGATATTGTGAGGTTGTATTGTTGTCGAGTGATAGATTTGATTAAGTGTTAAAGAGTACGTATGTTCAGTGAGTATATTATATATGCCGTAATGTTTAAAGTTGTGAGTGTATTGAATACCTAGCTTGACTAGAGTAATTGAGTGTGAGTATTCGAGATTGATGGGCGAATGGAAAACATGAGAGGTATTGCGAGGATGAGATGAAATGATTACTATTGGGCTTGCTAGAGTCAGAGAAATTTTGATGTACTAGATGCTGAGTGAGTTTGTTGATACATGGATAAATTGGCATTGTGTAAGTCAGTAATTCGTATGAATAGTTTGTGGTTATACTTCATGTACGAAAATTGTCATTATTTAGCATGCACGCTTAATTTGATGTGTAATCCCAATGAATGCGATTTGCCTGAATATACAATACAGAGTAGACACCGATGGGTATGTGGATACGAAGAGAGGATTCTTAGCTAGAATCTGGCATGTGCCTCTGTTATCTTTTTGTATAAAATGATTAGAAGAATAGATATGGAGGGTGTTAGCAGGGTGTCAACCTATAGTTGAGAGTAGTTAATGGTTTGTGATAAGGGAAAATAGTGAACTTGGGAATTTCTCAGAACAGATCTAAAGTTGCGTTGAGTTATATAGCAAAGATGTAATTCCATAGAAGCAAGTTTGCATTTTCGAAAAGTAGAAACCAATAATGATTTAGAGTGGACTAAGAAAAGTGGAGTAGTGTTAGATTTTTTATTGTATTCGAATGTTTAAAAAAAATGGCATTTGAGGTCTATGTGGAATTTATATGAGGGTTGTGTGTGTAATAGATATGTGAAATGGAGGTAATGACTAGCAGCTTTGTGTTATAAGTGTGTTGATGTACTGATGGAGGTTAATTGTGTCCTTATGAGAAAGAGGTGAGTGTCATGAGGCAGGTGGTCATTTGAGAAACGTTAAGGGAAATGGTGTTACAGTCGGTTAATAGCGGTATCAATATTATGAATCAGTTGTAAGGTATGCTTATTCTTGACGTTGAAAGAAAAATCAATAACTTGAAGCGTGAAAAGTTTGACTATGGTGAGTGGATGTTTATAATTGATCCAAGAGTGATGAGGCATTATTTGGTTTAAGGATTCGAGGCTTATTAGTTTTGTTCCAATGGAGATTATTTGAGGTTCTTTGGATTGGTTGGTGAAGTGATTCGTTGTTTGATGTTGGTTAGAAAAGATAGAGCTTGGAGTTTAGAATTTGAGTTTCTATGAGCAGTTCAATTTGAAATTCTAGAAAGTTCGATGCGTACTTGGTAAAATAAGGCGCATGGAACGAAAATGTAGAATTCAGAATTTGGGAAATGTGAGGTTATTATTTGTCGGGTTATGGTCTGACTATCATGATTGTGTGTGGGGACTAGGATTCTTGTACTGATGTTGGGATTTGAGGATGTGATAAAATAATAGAGTTTCAAAATTGAGTGTTGAGTGGTAGGACCATACCGATAGTGAGAAATTTGTGGAGTAATTAGGACAAAAAAATTAATTACGTAGAAAGGAGTGGATGATGTGATGATTATGAGGTTGTAATATGAGATTTGATATTATGGTTGGTGACTCGGTTGGAGTTGAGTTAGCAAATTTCAAGGACGATTCAAATTTTTAGAAGATATAATTCGGGCTTGTTTCATGGATTTTTTCGGGGTAGTTGGGAAGATCACTTGCCGTTAGTTGAATTCACGTACAATAATAGTTACCAATTTAGCATCGAGATGGCGCCGTATGAAGCTTTATATGGAAAACCGTGTCGATCACTCGTTTGTTGGACCGAGTTGGGCGAGGCTACATTGGTTGGGCCGGAATTGATCCAAGAAACCTCCGAAAGCATGAGAGCGATTCAAAGTGATTCGTCAAGGGCTGTTAACAGCGCAAAGTAAGCAAAAGAGCTATGTCGATTGTTGTCGCCGACCGTTATCGTTTGAAGTGGGGGATCATGTGTTCCTTAAGGTGTCACCGCGTCGGGGATTATCTCGCTTTGGACAAAAGGGCAAGCTTTCACCGGGTTATATCGGACCGTTTGATATTATCGAGAAGATTGGGGAAGTCACGTATCGATTGGCATTACCACCAAGATTATCGAACGTTCACTATGTGCTCCACGTGTGGATGCTATGAAAGTATGACCGGATCTGTCACACGTTTTAGAGTAGTCTGAACTCGAGTTGGAAGCCGATGCATCTTACGGGGAGGAGCCGATACGTGTCCTAGATTCATGCAAGTAAATTCTGAGGGAGGGCAAAACCATTCTGTCAGTGCGAGTCTTATGGAGTAGTCTCGGGAAGGAAAAGTCAACGTGGGAAAGGGAAGACAAAGTGAGGGAGAAATATCTGCATTTGTTTCCGAGTTAATCGATGTGAGTCTCGAAATTTCAACCTTATGATTGTTAGCTTATTGTTTAGGTAATATGTGTTGGTGCATGAGCATGATTGCTTGATACATGATCTTGATAAGCTCGAGTTGTACATTTCGGGACGAAATTTCTTTAAGGAGGGTAGATTGTAGAGACCCGAATAATTTTAAATTTTTTTAAAAATGTTAATTAAATGCCTAATTGAGAAAAAATATGGATTAATTGGTGGATATTTTAGATTGGGGCTTGATTTGAAGGATTGGAAAGTTAAGGGAGTTTGTGTATGATTTAGAGATATAGGAGTATAAATAGTGGTGTGTATATGTAGGAAATCATTTTTCCTCCCATCTCTATCTCTCTCACGCCGTCCCTCTCTCTTTCTCATCCGGCTCTCTTTCTCTCTCTTCTCCTCTCACCCAAAACTCCACTCCATCTCCCAAAATCTTCAAAAATCAACATCCCTCAAGCCTTCCATTCGCGTTCTAAAGCTCGGAGATCTTTAGGTTGAGCTTGAATCGAAGTTTCGGAGTTTGAAAAGTTAGGGCTCGTTCAAAAACGCTTGAATCTCGACTATCATTGCGAGGTAGGGACTTCTTTACTTCTTTTATATGTTTATACGTTGATTTCGTGTAGAATCGTGCCCTTGATTGTAGGATTTGGGTTATAAAGCATATTTGAAAATCTGCTGAAAGTTCTACCCAAAGCCCCGTGGTATCGATACGGATTAAGCGCGTATCGATGCAGTGAGCTTATCTTTTTGGACAGTTGATAGCGTATCGATACGGATTAAGCGCGTATCGATACAGTGAGCTTAACTCCAGTTTTGTACCTTTTGCTTCTTCGTTGATTGTTTTGACCTCCAATCACTTCTAAACCTTTTTGGACACCTCCAAAACTATCTCAAGCTCGTCTAATTGACTTCCTATAATGGCTCGATGTATTCCTAGATCCGTTGAACTTCCGTTAGTAAGACTCGAATAAGATTTGATTTAGTTAAATGTTGTAAATGTGCATTCTATATATATTGTTGGTATTTTGATCGTTTGTGGTGCATGTGTAACGACGTTGGTATAACGTAGGATGTTCTACCTAAGAATGTGTTCATGGGGGAGTCTTAGTTTGCATGTTGTATGAGAAATAGTTGATTTTGGGTCGAGGGTTGGTTTAGGAAGTCTCGTAACGCAAGTGGTGGTAATACGTAGACTTAGAGGGTTTCGTAACGCAAGTGGTGGTAATACGGTAACCCGAATCATTAGGGATCACCGTGACGCAAGTGGTGGTAACATGGTAATCCTTATGGTGTTATTCCGGTAACGGAAGTGGTGGAAATACCGATGGTGAAGTTTGGGTTAACAAGTCGAGTTTGGATTGTTAGAGGGGTTAGCATCGTATGGTTCATGCACTCGATTTCGTTAGGGCTCATTTGCAAATTGATTGGTTATCATCTACCTAGCTGTATTTCCATATTCTCTCTTGTTTGCACCTATCATCGTATTTGTATATAAATTTGGTAAAGATTTTCCTACTGGGCTAGTGTAGCTCAACAAAATCCTTCTTTTCAGGTTCGAATGTTGGACAGTAGACTGCATGCGACGGTGTGCTTGTACATGAAGACTTTTGGAGACTAAATTTTATTAGTTGCTTATTTATCTTTGTAATAAATTTTATTTTGGCCAAAGATGGTTTTGTAACTAATTAACTCTTGAATTATCTTTTGACTAAAGTTTGTAGTGTTCTGAACATGTTGTATTTGTATTTAAGTTAATTTTGGCCGTAGTGCCAAGGTTGTATTTCTGTAACTATGGGGACTTGTTTGAAAAATTTAAACAGGTGGGAACTCTTTTGGGTTATACGTATGTTATGCGAGGATCTTTTGTTAAATTGTATTATTTATTTAAGTTGAAAATCGAGGTCGTGACATCACATCCCCGCAACTACCTCATCAAAACACTTTTTATATAGAAAAATAGACGAGTCTAATAAGTTTTGCTTGACTAAGCTATTCCAATGAGGTGGTTACGGTGCGGGTGTCCAATAAACTTCATTCTTGGTATGAATGATCTACTCTAAGATTTATAAGATAGATGGTTCCGATCGCGAAGAAATACCTTAGGCAGTGTTCAAGACGTGCATTATAAGACTTTAAAACCTCCAAATGCATTAAATGCCCTTCAACCATGTGGTTGGCGATATCCGATGATCTTCAATTTGGGTGACACTGATGGAATTGATAAGATATGAAATTCTAACCATTTAGATCCCCTATTTTCATAATAGACTCAACAATTACTTGTACAATCTATATGTTTAACTTAATTAATAGTAAACTAAGTTTTCTGCTGCAGTTGAATGTGTAGTAGCCAGGCAACTGCAACACAATAACGATGATCGATACCGTTTATTTCCTTGTGTTTATTGATAAGATCATTCACTTGAAATTTTGGGGTCAATCGAGTTTAGAAAGCCCCTTCAATGACATGCAAATTCATTAACAAGTTCCAAATTTTCTATCCGATCAAGTGTCTAACGACACATAATTAATTTCATTCTTGTTACGAAGATGATTTAGTCAATATATGTAAAAAATTAGGCGATTCCGATCGCAAAAATTGTCTAACGTGGTTGCCGATATCCAACCGATAAAGGTTTGATCCATTAGTTGCTCAATTTTTCAACAGAAATTCTATCAGAGCAAAAGAATAGATGAAGTCCTTACCCATATATACCTGCATGAGCTAATTTTTTGCAAGATTCCTTAAAAAACATTTTTAAAGAAATTGTGCGGTTTCGATCATTTTTGTAGAACCTAAAGGTGGATCCTACACGGCATAGTGTACATTTGGTGTACGCTAAAATGGTGGTTTTTGGTGTACACCATAGGCAGGCTCTAATAGATTAGCCAAAACAGATTTCACGCCTAAGTCTCCCGCTTACTTTACTTTCCCCCTCCCGAGAAATTATTCAATGCTTTGACGCATCGCCATGTGATACCTCAAGCCTCTTTTCAACCATATATTTTTTGGATTCGAGATTGATCATAAAGACCTCACAGTAATGTAAGGTGAGAAGACGCTTCGGCCACAACCACATGCTGGCCAAGTGCACTGAATAATCTCTCTATCTCTCCATATCTACAGCAGAGCAAGCCCTAGCAAAACCACTCCCTACCCACGCAGATCAACCATCGTTGCAGCTCTCACCTGGTATGTTCCCCCCCCCCCCCCCCCCCCCCTCTCTCTCTCTCTCTCTCTCTCCCCCCTTTCTTTGACGGAGATGTCGGCGAGGGAAGATTTTGGCGCAGATCAACCACATGCTGGCTGTAACCTCTTGTTGGCGCCGTCGCCGTAGATTTTGGGTTTTTCCATCCCAAAGCGCCAAACAACTCACAAAACTACAAAACCTATTTTTCATCTTTCTGTATTTGACTTTCGTATTTTTCCTTTTGCAAGGGTTACGTGAAGACAGAGCTCCATTCAATCCAAAAGCTTACATTTTTGCTGCTTGGTAAGTTCGATTATTTATTTTTCCCTGTTTTGTACATTTGCTTGTTGAGTTTTGGCTGAAATCTCTCCAGCATGTGTAAGAGGAATGAGATTGTGGTGTTTGCTGATATTTTGATATAATAACAAAAACAAGATTATGCAATTTGATTTATACTCTATACTGTTTTCATACTTTTTGTCTTTGGTATTCTAGAATCCACTTAAAATGGATAAATCTTGGATGCTCAAAGATCGTAGATCACAAGATTATGAGGATGGGGTTGAACAATTTTTAAATCAGTCCAAATCTGCCCAAATCTTAACTAGAGATGACAATTCCAAATCTGCCCACTATAACCCAACCCAACCCTCTCATATTGTATAACTTGGAACAAAGAACCGAAATGACAACTATTGGTTCTCTCTTTTGGGAGTAATAATTATTTCATGATCTTGGGGGTTCTTGTAGTTAAAATTACTAATACGGTGCCACCTCATGTAAGTTACCCTATTTGCTTGAGGTACTCCTCCATGGATTGGAATTCTTGGTATGAATTCGAAGGGATTACCATAATTTAAAATTTTAGACCAATATTATATGTGATGTAATTACTCTGGAAATCTATAAATTCTAGTATATGATTTGATGGGTTCCAAAACAAAGATCAAAAGATTATGAGGATGGGTTCCAGTGATGAAGAGCGGCAGGGTAATGAAGAGGATTTGACGGCATCACCAAAAAAACAACAAAGCAAGACAAGAAAGAGAAGAGGTTCAACAACCCTGCCAGATATTATAAAGGCTAAGAGTTCTGGTGTGAAGAAAGTCATTCAATATAATGAAAAAGGTCAACCGATGGGGGTAAATAGAGCAAAGTAGGCAAGTTATCTTGGAGTTTTGGCAAGGACACTGGTTCCAATATCTTATCATAATTGGTTTAAGGTGACACCTCAATTGAAAGATAAACTATGGAGCAGTGTTGAGGTATATCTAACTTGTGTTTTTAGAATTCAATTCACCCATCTCTTCATATTAAAAAAAAAAATCTTTTCCATAATTGCTTAGGCAGCATTTGATGTTGATCAGAACACTGAGAAGCAAGTTTTATCTTCCATTTGCGAGAAATGGAGAATATTCAAGGGAACTCTTTCACGGCACATACGTAATAATAGTTCATATCTCGAACTCCTTTCAAAACCACCAGAAAAATACAGGTTCATCGAACAAAAAGATTGGGAATTATTTCTGAAACATAGACTCTCCAAAGAATTTATGGTAGGTGCAATCTAGTTTGATTATTGCTTAAGTTTCTGTTTCTATGATGCATTTGACTTGTCATTCTACTCTGCTTCTTAAAAGGAAAAGAGCGAGGAACAACGAGGTAGGCAAAGCTTCAACAAATATCCCTGCAGGCTAAGTCGAAAGGGTTATATAGGTCTTGAGGAAGAACTTGTGAGTGTTCACAGATTTTGTTGGTTTATCTGTTAATTTCATTGGTTAAACTGTTGTGTGAGGAAAAAAACAACATAATACCTTCTCATTTTGAACTCTATCAAGAATTTCTTGTTTCCTCGTTTGTAGAAGAAGAAAAATCCAGCGAATCAGAAGTTTGATAGAAGCTTCATGTGGAAGAAGGGTCGTCAAAACAAAAAAGGAAAGTACAATAATGAGGAAGTAGCGCAACATGTTGCAAAAATAGTAAAGAACTCTATAATGCATTGAACTTAGTCTTTTGTTCTGATGAAATTAGATTGTGTTCATTCTTCTTATACATTAATGTTTGTTGTAGGATGAGGTTACCAAACAAGTAGATGAGGGGGTTTTAATCACGCAAGGAAGCAACGATATCCTAACCATGGCATTGGGTAAGGAACATTCTGGCCGAGTACGCTGTGTGGGACCACATGTTACACCAAGTGCCTACTTCCATATGCCTAGACGTGGAAATCACTCAAGTTGTGAGGAGAAGCAAAAATCTCTTGAGTTAATGTTAAATCAAGTGCAAGCTCAACTTGATGCATTGAGAGGGCACACCCCTTATATACCCCAATTTCAACATATTGATTCGGACAATTGGAGAAGTGATGACATAGGGATCAGTCCACAAGGCGATCCCATTGTGACAGAGACTAGGACAAGAACAAAGGATGACTTACCACCTCCGAACCAGAATCCAAAAGCAAAGAAGGTATGTAAGTTTTATTTCTAGTTTGCGTCCATTAATACTCATAATTCACTATTGATGGCCAAAAGTAAAAAAAAGGTATGTAAAGTTTGTTTCTCGTTAGTGTCCATTAATTCTTATATAACTCACTTTTGATGGGTAACATTTAATTTCCTTATTTGTTGTAGAGCAAACAATGTAAGTTAGCAATGGGATCCATTGAAAACATTGTAGCACATGTACGAGACGGTTTCCAATGATGAAGCAATGCATACACAACTAGGATATTCTAATGTGTGCGTCACCGTTGATTTTGTGATAGTACCATATGCCCATCTTCCAATACCTGTGCCAGGAAGTGTGACTCTTGTAGGCGAGGCTATAGGGTATCAAGTGGCCTGGCCCAAAAACCTTGTGTTGGTTGACGATGAGGTAAAGTTTTTTTTATTGTTACGTACCTTTTTTTTTTTGAACAAATTCTTATACTGTGAGGATCATTTATGTTTAGGCAATGCCGAAACATCTGCCAAAACAAAACAAGTGGAGAACCAAGAGTGATTTGCCACATCCGAACCCAAATCCAAAAGGAAAAAAGGTATTTAACTTTTATTTCTCGTTGAGTCCATTAATACTTATAACTCAATCTTACTTGATGGCTAACATGATATTTTCTTATTTGTGGTAGAGCAAACAATGTAAGTTAGCAGTGGGATCCATTGAAAATATTGTAGCTCATGGTAGAATGTATGAGAGAGTTTCCAGCGATGAAACAATCCATACGCTACCACTAGGGGAGCTTAATGTACGGGTGTGCGTTGATTTTGTGATAATACCCCATGCCTTTCTTCCCATACCTATTCCAGCAGATGCGACTAGTGTAGGCGAGGCAGTGGGGTATGAATTGGCCTGGCCCAAAAATCTTGTGTTGGTTAACGATGAGGTAATTCTTTTTATTATTATCTTTTTTTTAACATATGCTTACCTTTGGTTTGTGAGAAATCCTTCTTCTTCTTCTTCTTTTTTTTGTTTGTTTAGGGAGCTTCGAAACATCTGTCAAAACAAACCAACAAGGTATAATCTCCAATCTTGAAAGCTTTATCATGATTTCCTTGATGTGAAGGATGCAAAACATTTGTTTGGTTATGGGAATTTTCTAATTCAGAGGGCTCCGGAGCATGTTCAAGTGAGTGCCAATGAGGTAAACCTATCATGTCTTGCACTTTAATGGGGTACCATTTTGTTTCCGTACTTATGGTTAACTTCTACGTATGTACTCTGAAAATTTTTGCAACTTAGGCAACTTCAAAAAATGTTGATTCGGACAAGTATTTGGAGTCTATTCAGCTTTTTGCTTCATATGCTGCGCTTATGGAGTATGAAGATACCATGTTCATTATACTAGAGAAGGGCATATTTGGTGTCGAGCTTGAGTTTTCACTTACAAGAGAAGACATGGAATTCATTTGTCAATTTAAAGCATTATCTCTCTCATGCATAATGTTGTACATCAGGTATACGTACATAAGTATTTTGATGGCTAAACTCCAATATTTTACACTTCAGATGTTTATATCATTTGTTTCTTTCTCTGTCAGTTATCTTCATGTGGCTATAAAGGAAACCAATTTGGATACTAGATTTCTATTCGTTAACCCCTCCATCATCAGTGGAAAATTCAAGGCTGGTGAAGTCTCAAAAGCAACAATGTTGTCAAATAGACTACAGGAATCCAAGGCTGGCCAACTAGTTTTTGTTCCTTACAATTTGGAGTTAGTATTGGTTCTATTTGTTATTCCATGAATAGTTTGATTATATGATTTCCGTACTTGTGCTCAAACTTGGTCTTGATTAATTTTAGGTACCATTGGATGTTGGCTGTCATTGACTTGTCTTCTGCTATAATATATTACTTTGACTCAATTTATTGTAAGATCAATGTTTACCTTCAACTCATCATAGAAACGTAAGTTATTTGACTTCTTACAATCTACTAAGATTTTTGTTTCTTCGACTGATTATAACAAGAAAAAATTTTCTTCATGAAGTGCACTCAAAATTTATGATTCCAGCAAAGGAAACAGAAGGAGAAATCCAGATTGGAAAGTAGTTAAGGTAGTAATTTTGAATCTTTTGCTACTATTTTCTTGGTAAGTGTGAGTCGTGTCCTTATTAATTTCTCTTTATGCTTTCTTGTAGCGCCCGAAACAACCAGCTGAGGTGGAATGTGGATTTTGCGTGATGAGGTTCATGAAAGATGTGATAAGAGACCCAAGCATCTTAAACAATCGGGATGTGAGTTTCTTTTTTCTTTTTTTTTCCTTTTACTGCATGCATTTACTCTGTCTGTAATAGGATAATTTTCCCTCACTTTGTCATATCATTTTCTTGTAGTTTGGCGGGAAAATGATTTACACGAAGACCGAAATTGATGAAACACGGGTTGAATGGATAAACTGTGTCTTCAGCAGGTCGCAATCAGCTCGTTCACGTAAGTTAATTGGTCTTTTTCATAGGACTTGCCCCCCTCTAGACCTACACTCTAATTGGGAGCTAATGTAATGGAAAGTGAAAGTGAAAAGAGAAATTTCTGCAGAATAGTATGATGGTAGATGGCTCTGAATTCAAAAAAGAAATGTGTGCGATATTTGTTTTAGTTGTAGCTAATTGCACTGGATGATCAATGCATGAATGGTATCATGGTAAATCATTGTAATGTGATAGAGCATTCCGAAAAGTACTTCAGAATCATCTACTAGGAAATTCTCTCCCTGCCACTAGCAATGTTCCTTAGGGAATATCTTGATGTACTTCAATTTAATCTTTTTCTACTGGAGAGTTTGTGCCTTATCAAAGCTGAATATTAATAATTTTCTAGTGGTGGCACTCACTTCTTTAATGTTTTGGCTCTAAGCCTCTTGGGGGAAAAAGGGATAGGAAGCCTAAGAAGAAATGATTAGATTTGCCTCTTGGAATATAAGGGGTTTGAATGGTCTTCTGAAATAAAACCAGGTGATGAGGAAATGGATATTTGAGAATCAATTAACTTTGTTGGTTTGGTTGAGACAAAAGTTAGGCTAAATAATTTGGATGCAACCATGAGTCATTGTCTCCCTTCTCAGTGGAGTTGCATGATCTTGACTACTATTTGTGGTGGTTGATAGAAAATGTCAAGCCCCTGGTATTGCTGTTTCATAAATTAAGCTCTTCTCTGATTTATAATTACGACATTCAGACACAAACCTGACATGAAGATTGTAGATGCAGGGAATACGTCATATATGCAGTAGTTTCGTAGAGTTTTTTGGTCAATATTGAGTTCATAAACCTTGGAAGTTATTTCTGAAAGTGGTCCGTGTCTCTAGTCGGCTTTCATGCTACGGCCTTAAGAGTGTTTTTCTGTGTTGTGTTCTCTACCCATGCTTACTTTTTCTGTTGCCGTGTGGTCTGTATGAAACAAATATTGTGTTTTCTTAAGACTAGTAGCATTCCTTCTGGTCGCAGGACAAATTTGGTGTTGTTGCTTGGAATGCCTCATGTTTTAATGTGATTCCTGTGTTATGCAGGATAGATTTTGTTAGTGTTGCTTGAGTATGGTGTGCTGTTTTTTGTGTGTATGAGGCAACATGTATGTTGGTGCTGCAATGTTACAGAATATGTATGTGCTATATTTTTGGGTTTTTTTGGTCTTAGAAATTCTAACACTAGCATTTTATGTATTTGTTTCAGTTCATATGCTGGATGGTGCAATGTTTTCTGGACCGATCGACGAAGATCATGTTGGTTGAGCTGTTTTGAAGAGATTTTTGTTTTTTAATTTCATATTTTTGTAATCCCCAAGTACGATGTTTGGGCTTATTATGTATAACTCATGAGCTACTGGTATCTATTTTAATAGTTTTTATTGTCAAAGATTGATTTAGAAACTTGGGTTTAATTAATGTCTTTTTTATCTACTTGTCATTGTTTTTTAATTGAGGAGCCGACAAATATTTTTTTTCCCTCTCTTTTGGCGTAAAATTATTAATGTCGAATGTGGAAGATTATGGCAATATGCATAATAAACCATTAAACCACGGTTTTCACTTAAAAACGTAATCTTTTACGTAAGAACAACAACGGTTTTTCATAAAATCCGTTCTCTTCACTTGACTATTAACCACGTTTTTATGTCATAACCGTGATCTTATAACATATTTAACAACGGTTTTAAGTTCAAACCATAATGTTATAGTTAATTTAATTACGGTTTTTCATGCAAACCGTAATGGTATAATATTTTTAATCACAGTTGTGGTAGAAAACCGTGCTTATTTGATTGAAAATGATCACAGTAAAGAAGATACAATCACAGTTTGAGTAACAACTGTGATTAGTTCATTCAAAATGATCACGGTTTTATGAGAATACTGAGATGTTTAATTGCAAACAATCACGGTTCTTACCTATCAAGCATGATTTTTAATTATTTTGTATCACAGGTTATAACCGTGATTAAAAGTAGGAGACTTTTAATAATGGCCCGATAGACCACGGTTTTATAACTGTGATTAAAATCAATAGATCACGGGTAATAACTGTGATCATTAAGCATTATTGTAGTAGTGTGGTGGTTACGTATATTGAATCAGCATACAAAAAATTAATGTGCGTGCGAAGCAAACCAAACAAACGTGAAAGAATCCAAACACAAGTGAGAGAAATCAAATAAAGAGAGACGACATAGGTTTTGTGTAGTTCAGCTTACTTTGGAATGAAAACCTATCTCACGAGCAATCGATCAATGACTTCCATTTAAAACAAAGGTACATGAAACCTTCAAACTAGAGGACTTCTTCATCATTCTTGGGGTTTTTTTTACCTTTAAACCATAAAGGCTCAGGAACCAAACTGCAAGACGCAATACTCAGCAATGAGGGATCAAGGTGGTAAGTTTGCATAGCCCCAATGGGTTGGGCTTGCCATATTTCATTTTTGGTTAATCTATCTGTACCATGTTTTTATGCTTTAATCTGTTTTTTGCTGTTCTGGTGTGACGAAAAGTGGCGATCGCCACAACTTTGTGGTGGTCGCCAGTGTTGTCTATTGCATGTGGCGATCGGTCAACCTTACGTGGCGATTGCTAGAGACTTTGTGCTTTCCTATTTTCTACATGATTTTCCTTCTCACCCTTCCCGTGTGTGACTTTATTTCTTGTCATCACCCATATCTGTTTAACGGCTAATTAAGGTGTATTTGAATAAAGACAAAACCAAAACATTATTTTGCATAAGTTAATCACTAACGTAAATACCCTGAATCGCAAATTAACAGAGTTTGAAATTATGACCACAATAGACAAACTATGCGAAAGCAATGGTTGGTTTGGTTGGGGGATGGAAACAGGAAACCAATTCGTTTGTGTATAATAAGTGCATGTGTCTATGCATTTCAAGATGCCTTTAATTCCCTTCCACAAGTTTCGTCCATTTTTAATTACTCATAACTTAGCCCTAAGAACTTTAGGACAACTTCTCCCTCAAGTATTAGAGCCGGTCTTGACTTTTCAAGGATTTAAAACAAAATAAAAAATGAGACCCTTTTTTCATACTATTATAAGGGGTAAAAAGTAGGAGAGCTTTCTGAAATTCAAAAAATTTTGGAGGCCTAAAGCGGCAACACAAATTTTAGCTTAGGGTCGACTCTG
This sequence comes from Rhododendron mucronatum var. ripense, assembly GCA_019656295.1. Taxonomy (NCBI): domain Eukaryota; kingdom Viridiplantae; phylum Streptophyta; class Magnoliopsida; order Ericales; family Ericaceae; genus Rhododendron; species Rhododendron mucronatum. The sequence goes on along the minus strand of BPLT01000220.1, from coordinate 78,856 downwards.
CCAAGTACGTAACCCCCCCTCCCCCCCCCCCCCCCCCCCCCCCCCCCCCCCCCCCCCCTCATATAGGTAAAGTACGGGTTACCTCCTGTGGCTTGGTTGTAATTGGCAGATGACCTCCTTATCATTTAGAAATGGCCAACTTGCCTCCTCATAATTAATGCTCCCGTTAATTTTGTTGACTGTAGGTATAAAATTTCCTTTGTGTCCCTCTTTTTCTATACGCGTTTATGTACTCGTACATGCTTAAATTCCCAATTAGAGTTAAAGCCACATATTAATAACTAATCCCTTATTTTGGCATAATTTTTTAAGTGTGTTTGTTTTTAACTACTTTCTCTGAAAAAGTAAAATAAAAGAACACAGCCCCACCGGAATTAAAGTTCAAAATCCAACTCTCGATACTTACAGATCATCAATTTTCCTCCAAAAAAAAAAAAAAAAATCATCAACAGCTAGAGCACTCATACCGCCGGAATTAAAGTTCATCAATTCTACTTTCCGAAACTTCCTCTAAAATTTTCTTAAATATTTTTTTTAGAAATAACTCCAAAAACCCAATAAGACTCGGAAGCACCTGTCAAAGAACATAATTTGAGTTTTGAGAAATTGTATTTTCTCCTTTTGGAACTTTTCTGAGAAAACAAAAAGCGAGCATTTTGGTGGGATCAATGAGAGAGGAGAAACCATACAGAACCAGTGTTTAAGAGTTGTTGTTCGAACTCCCACCTTCAAACAACACTAGGTGGCTGATCACCAGTAGCGAACGAACTCCAATCGCCGAGCGGTGGAAAGACTGATCAAGAAAATTGCAGGAAAATGAATAGATTTTGGGTCTCCTTGGCCGATTATTTCCTCCGGTACTAGTGCTGTTGATGTAATTAGTGTTTGGACAATTGAATGTAAGGAGAGGAGAACGGTAAAACAAACCGCGGCGACGGTGTAAGTTGTTCCTACTTTATATGTGCTTATAGCACAGTTGCTTACTTAACACCAAAAAAGTAAAAATAATAATCTGCAATCATTTTCCATCGTTAATTTACTTTCTCTCACATGCAAAAGCATATAGAATCCAGAAATCAACCTAGCTATTCCCTATCATGATCAAATTCCAGCTATGTATCTACTAAGAAGAACTGATCCCAGATCTACTTGCACTTCCAGTTGAAATGCCAATTGAGGTACTTAAATTGAATGAAATAGAATGGACCTAACCAAAAATCACAACCAATTATTAAATGAATACTTGGCAGGTAGCACGTATAGTTGACAGAAAACTAAATTAATGATCAGCATAAAGTAAAAGCCGAAATTAATAATCACTTGAAAGTAGATGGCTTTTCACAAGCTTATCCATCTAATGGAAAAGTCTATAATATACACCCCTTAAAAGAGTGTACCATATGCACTTATTTTATTATTTATTTATAATATTTTAAAGTGTTTCGTAACTTTTGTTCTAAAATTCATAACCTTTCAGCAGTATGATTCGTAATATTTTTATTATGATTCATAATATTTTGGTATATCTCGTAACTTTTATACGATTCGTAACTTTTTAGCAATATGTTTCGTAACATTTTCTCTACAATTCATAACATTTTGGGGGTGCATATGATACACACCCAAATAAGAGGTGTGTATTATAGTCTTTCCCCATCTAATTGATCAGAGTACTTGCGCCAAGTTTCCGAACAAGGACGAAGCAGGAAGAGGCGGCTCTAGAATTTTTGTTCAAGTGGGACAATAACTCACACACAATTCTTGTTTGCAAAACTCTAAACGTGTACGTAGTAAAGAGATTTAGTTTGATGGAAAATTTATTGGGCTTGATTTTTTTTTCTTGAGTTATTTTATCTGTTTACTCACAAATTTAAGTAAAATTTTATTTACTATATAACTTTATTTGAATGGCTTAGTGCAGACAATTTCAATATACACACACACACTTTGGATCCAATGAGGGATCCCGCACGGGCTTACCGTGCGGGACTCCCCTTTCGATCGAATTGCGGTGATCCGAGCCGCTCAAAGTGATCAGAACGTGATTTTAAGGGTATTCGTGAGAAATCAGCAAAAAAATGATCAGGAAGGGCTTGTTCCGAGCAGTTTTTTACTAAATCGGTCAATAAAAAACTGTTCGGATCAAGCCCTTCCCGATCATTTTTTTTTGCTGATTTCTTGCGGGTACCCTTAAAATCACATTCTGATCACTTTGAGCGGCTCAGATCGTCGCAATTCGATCGGGAAAGGGGAGTCCCACACGATAAGCCCGTGCGGGATCCCTCATGGGAACCGGACTGGACTCTTAGGTGTCTCCTTGGGTGTTGTTTTGATTTTTTAGGCTTTGTTTTTGCTGTTTTTTCTTGGTTACGGTTTGCCTGGTTGGGGGTGACCCTTTTGGGTTTTGGGTGTGTTCCTTTTGGATTTTGCTTTGGATCTTAGGTGTTAGGCCGTGTCTCTTTAGAAGTGGTATCTTTGTGGGTTTCTTGCTAACCTTGGTTTGTTATTCTTTTCTTTTGGGTCCGTGTTCGTTTATAATTCCTGGAGCTGTTGTTTTCCCTTGTAGATTTTCTCTTCTTCAATTTGAAGCTGGTCTGGATCCTTTTAATCTTTGTAATTTGTTTTCGAAGATTAATAAATTTTTTGCCCTAAAAAAAAAAAAAGCTCACTAGAGAGAGAGAGAGAGAGGTACTTGGGGGAGAAGTGGTCCTAAAGTTCTTGGGGCTCAGTTAGGGGTAATTAAAAATGGACGAAACTTGAGGAAGGAAATTTAAGGCATGGGAACCCTTGAAATGCATAGACACACTTATTATACACAAACCATGACCGACATACCATTTCTTTCCTGTTTCCATCCCCCCCCAACCAAAGCAAACCAACCATTGCTTTCGCATACTTGTCTGATCATAATTCAAACTCTGGAATTTGCGATTCAGAAACTGTAGTAAAAAATAATGCTTCAAAAGGAAAATTGATTTTGGTACTCCACTTTTGTACACAGGCGCTTCACTTTTAACGTGAAGTTAAAATCAGCATCCTTCCTAAAAATCATCTTTGTTTTATCTAAAAGCCCTCTTGAGCTACACTCCTGCAAATATGCAACAATGAGAGCACGTGACATTTCGCCAGATAAGATTATCAAAATAAAATCACGATGAGTCTCATCTTGCATCAACGAGAATCCCTTTGCCTACTCTCTTTTTTCCCTTTTGAAAGTGAAATCCCCATATATGCTCCTATTTTTTATTTTTTATTTTTTTTTGCCAAAATTGTATACATCAATGGGATTTAATGAGAGAATTAGTACGTTAGTCTGCAGGGAATTTTAGAGACTATCCATAATTCTAAAATCTCAAACGCCCACAATGGGGCTTGAATTTTGCCTACTAGACCAGAGCCCATTGGCCTCATACTCCTAATTGAATCCATCTCTTTTTGCATCTACCATTGGTTCATTATTTAGTAGCACCCAAAAGTAGCTAGACACAAGTCACAGAGGGCTCAAGTCGTTTGTACCAAGTGGTTACTCTCTCTCTCTCTCTCTCTCTCTCTCTCTCTCTCTCTCTCTCTCTCTCTCTGTGTATGTCTGTGGTCCAAGAGCGAACGCCAATAAATTGGAGGCTGCAGGGTTTGGGGTCAAAACCAAACAGTGAAGAATCGAGAGAAAGATCAAGAACAGAAAGAGCCAAAAAAGACAACAACATGGAGTGGAATCATGGTAATTACCAAAGAGCAGCACCCCCTTTTGTTTCTCGTCCGGATAATCCCATGGGCTTTCTCTACAACTATAACTATGACCACTACCCTGCAGGTAATAATACATTATCAATCATCACTTGCTTTGGTTTTCTCTTTTTGTGATTTCTGCATGGCTCTTATAATTTTAGCTACTAAAACGTAGATAGAAAAGAAACCTTGCCTTTTTCTTTCCATCTTCAAGTACGTCACGCGAGCTCATAATTATTTCCTCCATCATCCTTATATATGAAAAGATATATAAGGTTCAAATTCGAACGAATGCTTCAATTGCAAATACTAGTAAACAAAGAAAGTGCCTTTTAAAGCTTGAACACTAGCGAGACTCAACCATAATTGATCTGGATGACCTAACTGCCTTTTCAGATTCTGTCTTTCTTTGTTGTTTGTTCTTGGTTGGTTGGTTCCTCACCAACTTGCTCCGGGTCCTTCGAGGCATAGGATTGTCGAGGGCTGAGGTGCCAACGATGTCAGTTTTTCCTCGTTGTGATGCCATAACTCTTTGGATCCTTTTAATCGTTGTAACTTGTTTCAAGTTACAACGATTAATAAAATTTTGTTGCCGATCAAAAAAACAAACTGTCTTTTAACTTCCTGCTTTATATTTGTAAAATATATAGTATGTATTTACAGAAATGAGAGAAAGATGCTACAAGCTAGAGCAATAAATCTGAAACTTACTTGCTAATTAAGGAAGAACCATGCAATTATATATAATGTATGTTTATTAATATATATCTAGTTATATAGGCTCGCACTTCAGGTCTGTATAGTATTTTATCAATGTTTTAAGTAGATTGATGTTGTAGTCCATGCTTGGTCATTTCTAGTGTTTCAAAATTTCATTTATAGAAGTCGTACCTCGAGTTTAAGTAGATCAAAGAATGGTTAGGGTGTAGGATCACATACAATACAGATTGATGTTGCATTTCTCCTTACTCCTGTTTGTCTTTGTAATCACTATCAAAGATTGATAAATTTTTACGCTATTCGAAAAAAAATATTACAGAAACATAAGAGAAGGCTTGAGTTTATTTTCTTGGAACGGCTTGAGTTTTATGATTAACATTTACAGGTTTAGAGATGATGAAGTATCCGGCGGTGGTGGGGCAGGGGTCGTCAACTCACGTGGTGGGGAGTGGATCGATGAACAAGGTGGTGATGAATGGGTATGGCGCCAACGGTGGTGTTCCTAATGATCAGATGGGGGATCAGAAGAAGAAGAGGTTGAGCGGCGAGCAGTTGGAGTCGTTGGAGAGTAGTTTTCAGGAGGAAGTGAAGCTAGACCCTGACCGGAAGCTGAAGCTGGCCAGGGAGCTAGGGCTGCAGCCGAGGCAAGTGGCAATTTGGTTCCAGAACAGGAGGGCTAGGTGGAAGGCTAAGCAGCTGGAGCAGCTCTACGATGGGCTTAAACACCAGTTCGAAGTCGTTTCTAATGAGAAGAAACAGATCAAACATGAGTTTGATGTTGTTTCAAAGGAGAACAAGCATCTCCGAGAGGAGGTACATCTCTCTCTCTCTCTCTCTCTCTCTCTCTCTCTCTCTCTCTCGCGTTCATTTTAGTAGTTTGTGATACTTTTTACAAGACAATGGTCTCGCTTAGGGAAGGGCATCACATTACTTAATTTGGTCAAGATCAATGGTGGGCAAAAAAATTTATATATGCACACGGATTGTGAAACAGATGTATCCGAAGCTATCCGATGGCACTCACACGTATCAAACTTTCCTATGTTAATTTGGGAAGCACACATCAAATGCTTCTCGTGGTTTTGATTTTGTTGTTATTTTGTGGTTTTGATTTTGTCGTTATGATATATTTCTCTTGTTTATTTCCCCAAAAGGTTTTTAATTAACCAATGCCACATGCAAAAATTAAAGTGAAGATTTCAAATGCATGGCATATATATTTATTTATTTCAAATGCATGGCAAATTAACTTTTTTCAGTTTGAATGTATAACTACTTATATGTTTTACCACTTTTCGTTGTTTTTATAATTTTTGTTTTTTTATCACCAAAGAGTACTGCAACTTTTTTTTTTTTTTAAGATGATACGTTATAAGGGAGGGACGAAGTAGAGAAATTACGTATCAACTTGGGAAAAACTTACAATCAGAAAATTAAAAAAAAGGGCACATAAAATGTGAATCTAGTAGACCCTATTATCAAAGCATAATCTATTCAAAGCATAATTTATTTTAATACAGCCAAAATAATCCGTCTTTTGGGCTTATTTTTTTCTTCATTGAAAAAAAATTGAGCTTTGATCATAATTTTTTACTTTTTCGATTCCTCTCTTCAAGTACTAAACATTAATTCCCAAAAATTTGACGTAAAACAAATAGATACGAAAAAAAATTGAATAAAGACAAAAAAAATAAGCAAAATGTTTTATTAAGCTAAACCAGACTAAAGTATTATTATCAATCACCATGTGATACTATGAATGCTTAAAAAAATAAATAGATTAAAAAAACAAAAGATAAATAACAAGATAAAAAAAAATATTACTTCCTAAAAATGAACATATTGACTATGGTGCCTTTATTTATGGCAGAAAACAGAGAAACAATAAAGATATGTATGAAATAAGGGAAATAAGGAGAGAGGGAGAATGTTGGCTCCAAAAATTTGAGAATTGCTGTAGGAGAGAACTTTCTCGCGACGCTAAATTTCATATCTTTTACATGACCATGATTTAAGAAAAGTGAGTCCTACCAAAAAAATTATTTTTTTGGGTCCTAACTTTTTCGTGATAATTGAGCATACCCAAATAGGTAAGAAAGTTACCTTCCTCATCTTTTCCCATCCTTTGTCAACATCCAAACGTACGGAGTCTTAAATTTGTGAGAAAGTTAAATTTTTGGGGTGTTAATAATTCTTGTGGGTTCAGTTCATTCTGGACTTCGTCATGGCTTTAATTAGATCATTCTTTAATTAGTTGATGGTGACCGGAATTGTTTCCTCCTCAAAAGTTTATATATGTGCGCGTAAACTATCTAAACACCTTGAGTTATGGAAAAAAATTGAAGTAACTTTTTAACATTGTCATAAAAGAGGGCTTGACCCCAAGTTTAATTAAGGTACGTGTAAACTGATCCGAATATCTGAGTTATCACAAAAAAAAACATAAAATCAATTTGAAGTGCATATAACTACTGTAAATTTTTTATCACTCCATACAAGGTGTTATAATTTTTTTTTTTTTTTGTCTCGATGAATTTTTTTATTATTAAAACTCGAAAGGGTACATATTGACATGCATCACCTCTACTCCACACATTAGGGTTGATGTTGATTATAGGAGATGCTAGACTTGGAGTCCCTGCAGTGCTCTAAAAGAGCTGCAACTTGCAGCGCTTTAAAACGGTGCTGTTTTGGGCAAAGATGCACACAAATCCTCTCTCTGACCCATTTGTCCCCCCTCCTCTCTCTCTCTCTCTTTTGTCAGACCCATTTGTCCTCTTCTACTCCAAAAACCAAAAACAATCTATAATTTCTTATCAATTTTGGTCATCAAGCAAATTTTTTATTTTCCCTTAAACGACTTCAATTCTAAATTAAATATGAGAAAAATGCTCCTAATTAAAACTCATTCCACTGGCACTAAAAGGACTTTTAGGACTTTTTTTGTCCTTATTTGAATTTTTTCTCGTTTGTTAGTTTTGTGCCAATTTTTTTTGACTTTTTGATTTGTCTCGACTCGGAAAAGTAAAATTTTTTTACTTTTACCGAAATATTTTTGGGAAATAACAATTTTTAAGTTTAAAAAAATGGATTTTTTTGACTTTTTTTGCTAAAAAATGGTTATTTCCCAAAATATTTAGGTAAAAGTAATTTTTTTTTACTCTTCCAATTTGTCTCGTTGAGACAAATCAATAATCCACAAAAATTTGAAATAAAACGAACAATCGCAGAATTTTTTGAATAAAGACAAAATGTTCTAAAAGAAAAAGTTACAGCGGAATTTAAGATTAATTTGGAAATGAACCAATTCATAAAATCTAGTAATTAAGAAAGAGATCCAAGTAACTAACCATTTTTCCATGGAGTTTATATTCTCGTTTAGAATCTCAGCAAAGTAGAGTGAATCACAAGAATCCATAGAAGAAACCCAATCAAAGATTAAAATTCATCAAAGCTTTGCTAAAAGTGTTCTTATTCCTCTTTAGATATCACCATTAATTATAACTGCTCACACGTACCTTTTAGAGTGGAGAAAGAAAATTTGCAGAAAAAATCAAAAAGAGGACAAAGGGTAGAGAGAGAGTCTCGATATGAGAAGAGAGAGAGAGAGAGAGAGGAGAGAGAGAGAGAGTATGTGGGTGTCAGACAAGAGAGGGTAGAGGGTTTGGTCCAAAACAGCACTGTTTTGATAGGCTGCAAGTTGCAGCTCTTTTAGAGCACTGCAGGAACTCCAACTCCATGCAGTTCTTGGTCATTTGACCATTGCCGACCTCAAAAAACAAGAGAAATAATAGCTCTTAATTGCACGCAGATACTCCTACGGAACATTAATGATCTGATCGTGTAAGTTTTTGTCTCTGATCATGATCTGCAAAAAATTAAAAATTAAAAACAAGAGAAATAATAGCTCTTAATTGCACGCAGATACTCCTACGGAATATTAATGATCTGATCATGTAAGTTCTTGTCTCTGATCATGATCTGCAAAAAAAAAAAAAACAGGTTTCGGCTTTGAAAGCTATGCTGAAGGAAGTTAAATCAGCCATGAAGAATCATCACCAGGTGGTCTCCACAGAGATCTCAGGCGAAGACACAGTGGAGAGCACGTCCGTAGGGAACCGGAGCTCAGTTCTGCTGACTCGTCAACATCACCACCACCAGAATATTGCTCCTACTGATGATCATGATCAGGTTAACAACTATCACTCCTTCAATATCGCCGAGGACTACAATCCGGTGGTGGTGATGCCTCAGCCGCCGCCGCAGCCACCTAGTTACTGGAATAATGTTATGACCCCTTCCTATCCTTAGAAATTTTTAATTTTAAGGCATATGCTAATTAATTAAGTTGCTTATATTATGTACTATAATAATAATAAGCAACTTATATCTCTTGTAACGACTGTGGGTTGGGTGTAGGTTCGTTCGTTAGGTTATTTATGCCTCGGGACAAGTGTCAGGATACAGATCAAGACACCGATGTTCAATGTGTGTGGGTCTTGCGTACTTCAGGCAAGACCAACATACATCAAACGATTCGGAAAATTTTGAATGAGATAAATTTGTGTCTAGACATGCATATGTGTCAGTAGCACGCTTTAGCAGAGGATGGGATTTAGAATCTCCCATTGTTGACAACTTTTACTACTCCCTCTTGTTGCCGTTTATGTTAATTTATTTCTATTATAGTATCTAGTTGACATCTTCTTGAGTTAAAGTTCTGTTGATTTGAATTGAGCTTCTCATGTCATACCTTGTTGCTCTTCTGAGTATGGTAGTGTTAAGGTTGTGTCAAGTTCCCTTATTTATTTTTTTGGAGAGGATGTTATTTAAAATTCTTTTGCCTTAAGGGTTTATTTATTTGTTTGATCGAATGTGTGTCGTGCGGCGGATCCCAAAGAACTCAATCGCAATTCAATGATTGTTGATGGTTATGTTAATGGAGGACAAGTGATAAACCGAACATATGAAAAAAATAAAACGGAGAAACCAAATCATAAACAAAACGAATAAGAGATATCAAGATATATATGGTTCGGCTTACATTACGTCGTAAACCTACGTACTCTATGGACAAGCAAATAAGATACGATTCCACTAATGTGAAGATAACAATGCTCCGAAAAGCTACTATGGCGATAGAACAAAACTCTCACAAAGAGATTAAACTCACCAACCTCAAATACAAATTCTTCCACCAAAATCCAATCGGAATCTCTTCTTACCAATTAAAACTATCTTTATCAAGTCTCACAAAACTTTCCACCAAGAGGAAAAAACGAAACGGAGTTCTACCAAGTGACTGGATTTCACATAGAAACATATGATTCTCACGAAATACTATGGGCTCAATCAACTAGAGAAATCGCTGAAACGAATGATCTACCAATGGATTTGACCACCATCCAAACAGGATACTTCAAACCAACCTTTAAAAAGTCCTAAAAAATAGCCAAAACACGTATCGATCATCCTGACGAACTTGACCACCGTCTAGACGGGACTTCCCAATTTTTTTTCTTTTTTAAGATCAGACGATGGGGTGAATGGGCTTTTGGATTGGGAATTTGCAAAACCCGCTCCCTTTCGAAAGAGAGTTAACTCTGAAATGGAGAATAGATGTTATATATTGGAGAGAAATTTTGAAATTATTTCCACTTTTGCACTTTATCAGAGAATTTAGGAGAAACCCACCATACTTTTTAGATATTTGGTCTCCAAATTACCTTTGGTTCTCCAAATATGGAGACCTTAAGTCATCCACAGTAGTATAATCAAAAAGCCAATTATTTTTAAAGTTAACAATGTTAGTGCAAAAAAATGGCTCACAATGATATAATCAAACTTAGCAACATCCTTATAAATAATCAAATTTTGAACTTTGGATAACCAAAACTAGCAACCTTTTTCGATAATCAAAATTTGTGGACCACACACCACATAAGTTAATTAGTTCCAAAATTTGTATACACGCATGTTTCAACTGGTATTTTCTTCTCTTCTTCGCCTACTCTATATTTTCTTCACTTCACCCACAAACTATTTCTCTTTCTTTCCCTCCAAAAGTGAAGCTTGTATCTCTCGATCATTTACAATTTAACCCATCATCGCCGGATTAAGATATTTCACTTTTGTTTTCCGTTTTTATTTTTCCCTCCAAAAAAATTCATAATAGGTGGGAAGAAAGTTACCAATTTTTTCCCAAAATTAAAAGAGAGAATCAATATATTTTTGCCCAAAAAAAAACGTAAATAGAGGGAAGTGAATTGAAGGAGAGAGAGAGAGAGAGAGAGAGAGAGAGAGTAAAATTGTAGTGAACTCATTATTTTGGTTATGGACTAGAAGTGACCATTGTGAAATTCAACATTGTTAAGCTTAGCAATCTCTTAAGTGAATAATCAAAAGTTGATGTGTCAACTTTTGCTTGACGATTCCCTAGTCCTAAATTAATAGGTTGCCCCAAGCGTAGGGCTGAGATCGACGTAGCACAATATCCAGTAAGACAGGAGTCGAATCCACAAAGACGGTGGATGTGTGCTGACTAAAAACTCGGGTTGTTACTTATTCAAACGGGCTCTTAGGTAGCCACCCCTTGTGGTTTGATTGAGATTAACTAAACTAAGAAATAATTGTTCTTTTCAAATAGTTAAAAGGAGGTATGGTCATAGGGTTCATAGCACTCATAACCAGTCTAGATTAACCTGCTACATTCGATGTTCTTAAAAACGATCAATTTTTTAATTGAAAAAGATACTCCGCAAGATGCGAGACTCTATGGTTGCCGTTTACCCATGCGCAGTGGAGAATGAGTTTTGGACCCCCATTCTCCCGTTCACATGGGCTCCGACAATGCTCGGGTTCATCTACTGGAAGGAAGTATTTTTTCAATCTAAAATCTTTTTTTTTATTGTTTGAAAATAGGAGCAGTGTCCGAACTGGCCACGGTGTTCTAATCACCCCGCGACCTTACCTAACAACTACTCATTAATCATTGCGCATAATAAAATACAAGAAACCCTAACTTGAAACATGTTTCTACTGCACGAGATGAAAAATAAGCAGAAAAATATCAACTGATCAAATTCCAATGAACAACTTTAATTAAGAACAGAAATTAAAACTAGTTACCGAACTGTAAATACTTGAACAAAACGTTAAAAACTTCAAAGAAGAAAACGCGGAAGAAAAGTAACCATTATTCGGAACCAATGCCTTGCAGCTCCCCGTTCTCTGTTTCCTTCCGTCCGAAACTTTTCTTGCGCGCAATTTTTTTCTGTTTCGTCAGTGGGAAATCAGATCTCGGCAGCCCTCGTTTGTTTCGTCCTCTGACAACGTGAAAAAGAGATGTCCTGCAAAACCCTTCTTTCCGCCTTTTATCAATCACCCGTGGGTCCCCAAGATACTTCCCAAATTCACTTTAAAATCTGATTAACCTTTGGTCATACAAAAAAAAACTCTCGGCTCACTATTTACTCAAACTATTGTGAACCAATCTTTTCAAAAAAACTATTGTGAACCAATGGGCCCACCTAATAAACATAATTCCTAGGCCAATTCTGTTACAGCCCAACTGAGCTGCAAATCAGTACTCCATTTTTGCACTCCAGATTAAATTCAAACAGCCCAAGTTTTTAGCACCATTCAAAATTCCAACTTCGTACTTTTTGTATCAAACTCTTCAAATACCTACAACACAAAAATAAACCATCAAACTTCAAATAATTATACAAATAGACGTAACAAAGATAAATTAGTGGGCGCTAATGTAAACATTTACGTGCTTATCAACTTTTAGTTATCATTTTTGATTATACCAATAGTAGATAGGCCTTACTCCCATTTTGGATACAAAATCTATTAATAAAAAAAAAAGTACAATGGGTCCCTCCTAAATTCTCAAAGTGTAAAAAGTGAAAATAAATTAAAAGAATCTCCCTTGAATATATCTCATCCATTCTCCGTTTTGGAGTTTTAGAGATGGGTTGGAAGATGCTAAGAACTTATGGGATTCAGGGAGAAGAGAGGATGTTGGAGATTTTGACTAAAAGAGAGGAAAAGCTGGAGAGGAGGAATTTGAAGAGGAAAGTATTTATGGGTGGAGCCTTAATTGGGCTGGTGGTACGGTGGTGGAGGGAATTGTGGTGGTGGTAGCGGTGGGTTATGTGTGTGTATGAGAGAGAGAGAGAGAGAGAGAGAGAGAGAGAAATGAGCACCAAGTCAGCGTTTAACGAAAAAACATAACCCTTTAAACAATTTTCATTATTAATTTGATTGGATTTAGATGACACGGCCTCCTTGAAAAAACAAAGTGTAAAATTAAAGTTTTTAAAAGTTTAGGGGCCTATTAGTTATTGATGACACAGGGGCATATTATCTTTAACTTTTCACTTTTTTCAGTGTTTAATTGACGCTTAAAAATATTTTCAATAATAAAATAAAACTTCTATCCACAACAGTTGTGAAGGAACCAACTCGTAGGTTAGGCTGATGCACATCTGGTCTTGAAAACGGAGGAAGAAACGTGGAGCTTGATTGGAGAGACAGAGACGTCAAGGATAGGAGCCCAGTTTTCCATTTTGGGGTCCTTAGAAGATTTGTCTAACCACCATTCTATAGACACCGACCAAGTTCCCTGCACAGACCGTCACGCGAGACCCACTCAGGGTTCTGTGTGAATTATCCAAGCCGTTCAATAATTTAGTTGTGTTTCGCTTATCGATGAGTATAGGTAAAATCACCAGCAAATTACCAAAGAAGACCTGGGCTATGAAAGGTGGTAGAAGTTCAAAAATCTGCTCCTTAGACTAAAATAACAAATCAACTTCCAATGAAAAGAAATTATATCCGACGAAGAAATAGAAACTATTCGTCTTTACTAGTACTCAATTCTGGAAAAAGAAAATCAAAACTGCCATTTCGGTAAATAACAAGCAAAATTTCAGTTTTTTCATCGGACAACATAGGAAACATTTCCCTCAAAATACTGCGAAAGGTAAGAAAACTAACTAATGATTGGATCTGGCAAAGCAGCATTATGAAACTGGACGAACATGATGCTCAACGCTTTCCACCACCCCCTCCTAGTTTAGGACCCTTCGCTGCACCACCCTTAGGCATGTTACCCTTGCCTCCGGCTTTTTGAGCCTTTGCCGTCACTTCAGCCTTCTTTGCCTTCTTCTCGTCTTTTGTTTTCTTTATCCTTTCCTTAATTTCACTGCATAGCAAAACATGATCCCAAAAGACATAAGAAACCAACATACTCCAGTCTCCAAAATAAAGAATAACAGGATATAAGTTCAATTCAACAACTTGGAACTATACAAACACTATTTGAAAAGTCCACTGATTTAGGAATATTGACAGCGCAATAAAAACTCACCGGAGTGCGGCTTCCCTGGCTGCATCACGAACTTCTGGCTTTTCAGTTCTCTTCTTCTGGATAACCTCCAAGGTGGCACCCACAATGGACCGAGAGTAAGGTTTCTTGGTGGTACGTCGCCTCTTTTTCACAGCCTCTTTAGTGTCATCCTGCGACCATCAAGATAATGGGCAGGCATATTCTATAGCGCATAAGCATGCAGACCCAAAATACACCATCAGAAGCAGAACTGAAGGTTAACACCAGGGGGGCGAAGGAAAATAGAAGGCAAGGGCCTCAACTACCCTTATGCCTCGGTGTCTGCGTTTTATGCACTTTTCATCCAAAATGTGGTCTTTATTTGTTAGAGGAATCTCTCTCCTGCTGAGGTAGGCAAACTTAGGTCGAACCACATAAACATTGTGATACTCTTCGGTTTGTACGTTTATATAAACGTGAGTTGTTTCCGCTAGTTTGGTTGGTAGAGGGTCAATAAATCCCAGCAAGTGGTTTGCAGTAGTTTTCGTTTGCAGGAAAGCAATCTAAGGAAGCATCACGTCCACATAAAATCTTTAGTGATGCAAGATCCAATGAAGTAAAACAGTCAAGGGACCTATGAACAAGGTATAAGACATAAAGGCCATCCTGAAAAGTAACTGCCTAGAAATCTCACTATCAACTAATTTTTTTAAGGATGCCTTTTTACCTGGACACAAAGTGCAACAACAAAAAAAGATGCTTAAATGGGTCAACTAACTGGCGTTCAACAAAATGTCAAGAAAAGAAAAACAAAAGAAAACACTCCCAAAAAGTCACTTGCCTTCTTGTGCTGCTTCCTGTACATGGCTGTCCAAGTAAGTTTCGAAGGCTTCAATTTGTTGTGGAAGTACCTCTTACATTTTGAATTGAGAAACAGGAAAACCTAGATGTATAGAAAGATAAGGCGCACAACTGTCAATACCGGGAGAGAAACCACTTTCTTCTCTCCAACCGAGGGGAGACCGATGAAAACAGGAATAGAATACTTCGTAGACCAAGTAATCTGAGACCCAAATGTCAGTTTGAAAACTACCTGAGAATCTGAGCGGACAAATCTGATGCCCCTTCCAGGGTAGATCTTGGCCCCACTGAAACGACAGAGCTCTGTCCTGAAATGAAAATGTCACACACATTTTGAGATTAGGCAGATCAGAATGCAGGTGTTATTGTTATATTATTGAGCAAGTAACAGAGGAAAAAAAGCAGCAAGTAGTAGTGAACTTATAACATCGAGATCATTTATTCAGCTACTAGTACAGCAATATTCTAGAGACAATTCCACGTTGACCAAAAAAAAACGAAAAAGTAAATATGAGCCTCTTCCTAGCTTAATAGCTCTGTTCTACATGGCGGCTGCCTAGGCACTTGGAGGTGCCCTGCCGCCACGCCAATAGCCCTTGGCGTTTGATTTGGCACCCAGGGAGGTTTGGCGGTGTTTGGCGGCTGCCTTGGCGGGCTTGGCGTCTTTGGAGGCCTTTGGCGGCCTAGATATATATATATATATATATATATATATATATATATATATATATATATATATCGGGGCGATTCAATGGACAACTATGTAAACAACTATGTAGACACCTATTAAGTAGTTGCTACTACTTAATTTCATTTGGGTTTGTACTTTGAAGTTTGAACTTGCATTATGGATACATGAAATATAGTTTGATTGGATAATGGTTTGTTTTAAAAAAAAAAAAAAATCCGCCTAATTGCTTGGCGCCGCCTAGGCAGCTTGGCGCTTGGAGGTGGGTCTCCGCCTACTAGCGCCAAGCGCCATTTAGAACATTGCTTATAGGACTTCATACTTTTCCTCTGCGGAATAGATGTGTAAAATTTCATGTACCTTACATCAGTGGCATACCAGTTTTAGCAGCTCCAAGTCCAATAAAACTCTTTTGAATGTACAAAATTGGTTAGGCAACCCCTTTAGTGCATAATAAACCACATCAAGGAGTTGTGAGATGGGTTAGTAACACTGTAACATAATGCTTTGACTTTCAGTCTCAATGCTTTAGAAGTACAGAAGGTAAACATCCTACGATTAATAAGCTAACTTTGAATGTGACATGGTTTGCAAGGAAAAGAATGGAGGCTCATTTGTTATTTGATGTTAGCGATGAGGGAATTTTTGAACTTAGTAGTCTAGACTCTAGGGTTGGCATAGTCTACGTATACGACTCTTTTCTCGATTTGGGAATGTCAATGAAAGAGAATCCACAGAGTTTGTTTGTGGGCTCCTTCGTCCCCTGCCCCTTCTCCCCCTTCGTTTTGCTCTATTCTCCCAAGTAGACTCTAGGATTTGTCCCTTTGTGGTCTCCCTCTATGCCTCAATCTTTTATTGACATATTCAATATATACCCATTTGAATAGAATAATACACCACAGGCGCAGCTTGCTCCATTTGGTGTATTTTTCCAGTAACATCACAAAAAAGACAATAGGAACAAGGGGATGTGCTATGCTGGATACACACCGAGCCGAGATTACCAGGCATGTCATTGCAGCGTGAGAGGATTATAATTGACTGGAGGTTTCATGGGCAAGCCACCAGGTTCAGCAACCATGTTTGGGCAATGAGCCAAAAATATTAGAGTCGCTTAATGCACAGGACACAAACTAGCATAGAGCTGACTCATGGAACCATGACGAAGGAGTTCGTAATAAGGGAATGAGCTGTCATCCACATAGAAGATTTGGAAAAATATACCAACATTACATCATTTTTGGAAAAATATACCAACATTACATCATTCTTCAACATCGTGCATTTGAAAAGTTCATCAATTACCTAAAAGTTGCTATCTATTTTCATATAGTGAAAATAATAAATTTTGCAACGAATGTTTCCTTAAAAGATGTACTAGCTTTCGCAATTATTTCCTCCGAGCTCAATATATGCATCTTCCAGTCAGCTCCGTTCATATTTTTTGGCAGTCTGCAGTCATACTTCCGACGACGCCCAATAATCTACTACTGCCTGACACATCAGACCATCGGTCATCAAGAGGACCCCTCATGATTTAGGGACTGGACGGTCCTGTCGAGGGCCCTTTTTCAGTCCACTTTGATTTTCAAAACCCTCGACTTTCTAAAAAGTTGTTGAGGACATTGTCAAACTAAGTATCTAGAGCAATCAGATTTCGATCAATACAATTTCAAAATATACTGGATCGAAATCCATTTATCTCAAGGTAAACATGTCGTGAAATCATATCAATCATTTCCATACAACAAATTAGGTAAGATTACTGCTATTGATGATCTCTAAAGAGCGAACGGCTCCATCCTTGGCCCCGAGAAGGGCCCAAAATAGCCCTCGACAGGACCGTCCAGGACTGGACATCTACAAAAAGTTCTTGCCTCTTTTACCGGAAATTTTAAGCTCATTTCCTCTTCTCAGATATACTACCCAAACAATAACTTCTAATAACAACAAAACAGGAAATAAAATGCATTTGAAATATAAAAATTTCCGCGATTTTTTGGTGATATAAAAATTTACTTACCAAAAAAAAAAACTAAAAATGAGTTCATATGAACGTAATTTAAGTCAAAACCAGCCCAGGCTTCAACAATAACATGATCTAAAGATAATGGAACTAAAAAAAATGATATATGTACGTATGCACATGTACGCATATATACAGTTCCAAATGCATTAAGAGAGAGAGAGAGAGAGAGAGAGAGAGAGAGAGAGAGAGATACTTGAGAACCATGGCTGAGGCTGTTCGCTGATTTTCAAGTCTTCGTTGCGCAAACCTAAAGATGCAGCAAAAACCCTAAATTCACTTCCACTATAAATATGTCAAAACGGGCATCTGGAATTTGAGTTCATTGGGCCTCATTCAGTCCTGGGCCCAATATTATCAGCCCGAGTTCCTTCCACTTTTGAGGATGGCCCAATGGTCCTAAGAAAATGCAACACCCTGATGTGCACTAGATTGTGTGGGACTCTAATTCCACTTTGGAGTCCCATATAGATGATCTGAGCCGTTCAGTTTGTTTAAAATATTTTTCGATGGTCCTTAAGAAGAATTAGATCAATCAAACATGGGGTAAATATAAATGATCTGAGCCGTTCAGTTTGTTTAAAATATTTTTTCGATGGTCCTTGTGAAGAATTAGATCAATCAAACATGGGTAAGGGATTGATCAATTCATTCATTTCATTTTTGGTTCCTAAAGTACTCTAAAATTTTAAAAAGTACCTCTATATTTTAATGGGGTTTGACGGTCTCCTACATTGTATATCTTTATGATTTTCTTAACAAAGGAGAGCTTTCCAATATTGATAGGAGGGATTTGTGTTCTTAATTGGAATTCTTGAGAGAACTTTTACCGAAAGAGCTACGAAAGTCCATATTAATATGCTCAATCATTTGAAGTTATCGGATATGTACTTTTCTAATCCATGGATTGTCATTTCAAATATTGTTGACTATTCCGGATACAGTTGTCTTTGAAGGGAAAACTTTTCCAAGTTAAAGTCGACAAATCATGTCACATAAGAGATTGAATGAGTTGGCTGTGTTTCCTATTAAAAAGGGAGATGGAATGAATTGGCTGTGTTTGTATTAAAAAGGGTATGGTGGATAAATTTGATTATGAAAGTTTAATTAGTACATTTGCAGCTAAGAGTTGGAGAAGACAAATGTCTAAATGAGATAATTTTTGATATCTTGTAACGGTTATTGATTATGTTTATCCTCAATTTTTTAACTATTTTAATAATGCAAAGAGACCATATTTGAAAAGTTGCCTTATATGGTACTCCCAATATGCATGACAATAATTCAGATCTATTCTATAGATAAACAAATAGAGTGCATATGCATATTGGTTTTTTTCACGTTGGGAATGAAAGTTGTAAATGAACTATTGGATTCTTTCCTCCAAAGTCCAATCACATCCTGACATCCACAAACCCCACACCATATGCCTCTTCATGTCGGAAAAATTTTCAGTGCCGGGTCAAGTGGGTAGCATGTGGTGTCCGCTCGGCGTATTCAAGTCGTCCATTGCGTTTTTGGACGGTCCAGATTTGAAGAGAGAAAAAGGAAAGAGAAAGTGTTGGGGGTGAGAGAGGACAGAGAGGGTTATAATCCGAGCTGTCCGAAAGTGTATTAGACGGTCCGGATGTACCGAACGAGTGAGTGAGTGAGTGAGTATCACATAGGATATACCAACCCGATACCGAAAAATTTCTCCTTCATGTCGTAACTCTCAACTCATTTTTATTGGCAGACAATTGGTCATACCTCCAAGGATAGGAGCTAAGAGGAGACAAGTACAGGCGGCAATCGTCACCACAAGGATTTTTAAAAATGTAATTACTATATGTTTAGAAATAATATTATTTCCAAATTGTATACTCTCCAGCACATTATTTTATTTTATTTTTCGTCACATAGGAGGTCTTTAATCCTCTAGTTTTTTTCCTTAAAAAGAAAAAAAAAAAGCCCGAAAATCATGGCCAAGTGAAATTTTGTAAAAGATAAGTCTAAATTAAGAAAAAGTAAACTTTACGCTTTACTATAAAATAAAAAAAATAAAAAAAAACACACCCTAGAGCAAATAGAATGATAGCAGCAGGGGTGTGGATATTAGTGGCATCGGAAGTCTAGATTTGCGAGACTTAAGAAAGGGAGGTAGGGATTACAATCACTCTTTCTTTGTATTCCACGTGCATAGGACAAAAAATTTATTATAGTTTGAATATGGTATTTTAATTTTTTTCTAGAGTCGATGAATGTTTATATTTATATTGTGGTCTATATTTTCTATTTTTCCTAATATACATGTTAACCACCACAAAGATAAAATTCTGGTTCTACTCCTGCATACCTCTATGCCAGCGAGGTAGGGATTTGATAGACATATTATATATATATATATATATATATGCATCACATAGTGTACAAATCAACTCACTTATGTGTAGTTGATTGCATGGAGTCTGAGTGTCATTTTTCATAAGGGATCCAACTAACTTATGTTCATGTGAAGAGTCAGTTTAAAAGTGTTCGTACTTTAATGGGGTTCTCCGATAGTCAACGTTGGAATTGATCTCCGGGATTATTTGGTCCGCTAGCATCCGGAATAGATAGTTCTCGTAGAGAATCGGAGTTATCAAGATATGGACTTTTTCTATCTAAAATGATAAAAACAAAAAAGGGACTTCTACCGTTCATTATCCCCTGGCGAAGTGGCTAGGGGTAGACAGACCCTATCGATTAGGGGTGCCCGGGCAACCACCCCTTATGTTTGCTAATACCATTGTATGTATGGCACATCTACGCGCTAATGCAACTAGTTATTATTAAATTAAAGCCCATTTAAATCATTGATTTAGAAGTAAGCTTATATCAGGCTTTGATTGTGGGTAAATCCAATAAGTTGGGCTTTTATTTCGATTTTAACCAAACAAATTTGGACTCCCTATTATGTTAATTGTGTACACTAAATATTGGAAATTCTAGAACATCCAGCTCTATTGTGATAGGTGGTTGGGTTGAATATATTTTGGAAATTTTATTTGTCTTCTTTTGAAGCTTGAAGCGATAAAAAAAATTGAATTAATTCTTAGTCTTGCAATTTTTTTCTCATGCTTAAATTTTTAAAATTTGACATTCCGAGGAAAATTCTGATTCCGCCACTACACTTGGTAGAAATTAACAATTATCACACGTCTCAAACATATAGATTAGGGCTGTTACGAACCCGACCGAATCGAAAAAGACCAAAAAGAACCGACTGATCGATTCGGCCTTTGGTCAGTCTAGGGCATTTTTTTGGTGGTTCGGAGTGGACCAAACCGATGCGGACCAAACCGACCGAACCGATTGATTGTTAACTTTTGGCTCTTACTGTTTTTTTTTTTTTTTTGGAATTTCATTGCTTGATTTATTTACGGTTTTGCAAAATTTTCCAATTGATTGGTCTCTGTGTTCTAAATTACTTTAACTCCTCCAAGATTTATACACTAATGTCAAAGATATTTCCAATCAATTGGAAAAAAAAAAGGTGAAAGTACTTGTAAAAATTGTAATCATTTGAGCATGCCTGTTGTATGTTTTTTTTTTCAATTGGTGTCAAAAAGAAAAAAAACATGTACAATGGCCCAAATATGGGTGAAAAAATGGCCCAAACATGGATGATTGACTTAAGGTTAAAAATTGTCCAAATATGAGTGAAAAACATGTGAAAATGGCCTAAATATGGATGAAAAAATGACACAAACATGACCCATAATCTATTGTTAGTTTTTAAAAATGGCCCAACTAAAGCACATTTCGGGCGGACCGAATTCCCCGATCGTACCGAACTCACCCCAAACCGAAATTAATACCGGTTGAGATAGGTCTCCGGATTATATACCCCGAACCCGATCAGGATGCGGCAAATCCACCTCAAACCGACCCGACCGAATAACACCCCTAGATTAGATGTACTGATTGGCAGTGGATTACGCATCATGACTTCTCGTTGGAATTACTCACCCTATAAATTTATCCAGTTTATTAGTAATAGTCAAATCAATTAAAGCACAAGGAAAGCTACAAATGCTAGAAAAACAAGTCTACCAATAGATGTCACACAATATGTTTTTGCCTTGATCAAAAAAAAAAAAAAACTAGAAATGCCTTGGACAAACAAATACGATCTCTCAAATAAATACCCACTAGATTTGAAAATAATCCATTGTCACAGCAAAGCGACAAATAAATAAGGTGTTGGTGGTGTTAACGACCAGCTAACACTCACACAGCCACCGTCGCGAACAAAACAAATAACGACTCAAATTGTACGGCAGAGATGCTGGGGTTAGTCAATTAGGCATTGACCAAACACCCCCCTAATATCTATGCCTAATATATGGAATCACTGACTGCTGCAAAATCCTAAAAATCCTATGAACTCGTGGTT
The DNA here is from genome assembly GCA_019656295.1 of Rhododendron mucronatum var. ripense. Lineage (NCBI taxonomy): Eukaryota > Viridiplantae > Streptophyta > Magnoliopsida > Ericales > Ericaceae > Rhododendron > Rhododendron mucronatum. Next base: position 57,081 of record BPLT01000220.1, on the reverse strand, counting down.
GTGAACCATTATGATAGTTTTCTCAATGCCAATCACCCCTGTTAAAACAAAACAAGAAACCAGTTTACGCACTTCAGCTTAAAAATGGAAGAGAGTTTGGGAGGACGAATTTGTGTCGTACTTACCCATCGTTAGAGCACTGGCAAAGATAACACCGGAGAGGATGAACACGATGATCGAAGCTCTTCTTACAAAGCAACGAGTTTTCTTATAAAGAATTGTCCCCAGAAGCCAGCCAATATAGACACAGCTATAAGGTATAGAGCTGCAAACATTTTGAACCGTATCAGATTTTACAGAATTATTTCTCATAAAAGTGTGAATTAATAAATTATAACTTGCTCATTACAAGCTGAAAAAAATGAAGCTGAGAATATACCATATGGGATAGGGAACCTTTGAGGAGGTAAAACTCCACCACAGACAAGGATGAGGAGAACATCATCACAAACGTTGCTGTCGCGCTTGCAACCTGTGATAAAAAAAAAAATCATTCAATCATCTATCGGGTCAATTTCGTATGGACAAATAAAGGTAGCATTTAAGTTTTGTTAGCACCATGAACTCTCATTCTGTGCAACTTGCATCGAGTCTCTATCGATGACGAATAATGAAGTCCATTCCAAATTTTAAGAAATTACATTTATGAAATGCAGTTGTGATTGAAGCAAGAATAACTTTTCAGGTTTGTTTGATTGCTCAGGAAATAGGGGAGTGTTAAAGGTAATCGGAACTTTCGGTACAACACTGCAACCACAATTATAATGGATGCAAATCTCCAACCAACTATGGTGAGAGGGACAAAAAGTAAGAACCTTTGTGGTCCAAATGAAAGATGCAAGTCCTTTGTGTGGACGATTCTACTTCCCCAAAGTTTATTGAGAAATTTGGAAACACTAGAACTGCAACTATATAGCTTCGGGAGGGGAAAAGTACAATTAACATGCGATGTCGTCAGGGGCGGAGCAAGGATCATTAGCTGACGTGGTCAAATACCTAACGAATGTTTGGTAGGATAAAAGATATTACATTTTTTTTGTTCCATGAAACAATGATTAACAAATTATGCATCTATATTTGAGAAATTTTGCAAGTCAGTAGGGGTCACTTGCCCCCAGTTGCCACAATGTGGTTCTGCCCTTGGATGTCAAGGTAAAAGAAAATATTTTTGAAAGTTGACTAGATGGCCGTTTGGCAGAGGGGAGGTGAAAAGGAATTCATGTAGCCAACACAATGGATTCAGAAAGAAGACTTATTTGGTTGGTTGGTTTATTTTATTTTCAAGACAAGATGCAACAAATTGGATTTTTAGAATACACTTTTGAGTAAAGGTGCAAGTCCCAAGCTATTAAAAACTAGTAGTACTCAACTTTGACTTCTAATCAAACAAAGCTTAATGTTTCCAAACAGACTCAAATTTCCTCTATTTTCTTGGCTACTAAACAAGAGAGTGCTAAAAGTGAACCAATGTATGGATGATCATACCTGAGGTATGACACCAATCTCAAGGAGGAGAGGACCCAGAATGAATCCACCCCCAGATCCAAGTAGTCCCCCAACAGTGCCTCCCAATATACCACACAGTGCACAGAAAGCAAGCTGAATTGGGGTCCATTCAAGCGTAGCCTCGCATACTGATTCTGTGTTCCCTGAGATCCTCCTCTTTTTGCTTTCTTTGTACAGTTTCACACATTCATTCCCAAAAACACCGAAAGCTATCGGAAACTGGAAAACCAAAACTGAAGGCACTGAGATTTTGACCTCTGAATTCAAGAAAATGAAACAAAACTGCAGCTAGGAAGACAGTATCCCAAGGAGTATTAACTAGACTTCAAGTACCTGTAAGCAAAAAAGCAGCCAATACCATGCACTACAAACCACTACATCATTCTGCAAAACAGAATAAACATAATTATCCATTCACGAAACAGAAAAAGGGAAGAAGTAAAAGAAAGAACCCGCCACTAAGAACTTGTACTATGATATGTATACAAACATATACCAACAGAGCGATTGAGAATGTACATGCCTTGACGATCTGAAGAAGTAGAAATGCAACCCATACGAGTAGTAGCACCAGAATCCTTTTCCATCTCAGGTTGAAAAGTAAAATTTGCTGAAACAGAAGAAAGGACAAGTTTAGAGCCGCTAATTTATAAAATTGAAACCATAGAAATGTCAAGAGTGGCCTTTTGCTCACCAATGGTGTTTTCTCCTCTCTAGGGATCAATGGGTCATACTGTGTATCAATTAGTACTGCAGACAAAAGAAACAATGAAAACACGAGAATCTTATGATTTGATAATGAAAGATATTCAAAGGTCATGGATTTTCCAGAATGTCTTACATTCACCATGAGAGTTAACGAAAGTTTCTTGTTGCCGAGCCATTTCTTTCTGCATTTCAGAAAATAAATTTACTTAGAAACCAAGTGACTACTGCCTTTTTTTTTTTTTTTTTGTATTTATGCTATTTGAGTACACTTCATTATAGTTTTAATAAGCAGCTTTGTACCTACCCATTATTAGATGTTACAGTTCATTAATTAAAAATGCCATCCAGAAAGATCCAAAAAACCAACCTTCAGAATAGTCTCTTCCTTCCACATCTGAGTGGCCTTAAAGAAAGATCTTGATGATGTTCCTATCCATGACATTTAGAAGAATTACAATAAGGTGAAAAGGTCAGGGAACCATTAGAAAATTAACATAGTTCTTGGGTCAACTACAGCATATCAACCATTATTAAGCACAAATCCGGACATTAAAAAAGTCGTAAAGGTGGAACAACAATTTAAACTAGAAAAAGAGATCCAAGTCACAACTGGGATTGATTAGCATATTTTGATAACCAAGGACCTTGGGTTTCCGTGATGGAGATCTGCAATAAACAAGAAATACTAAAGGTTTAAGTTTTTTTATCAAGAGCCGACCGGGCCCTGACTTTTCAGGGGACTAATGTGAAAAATAAAGATCGGGGCCATTTAGCCGACTATTATAAAGGGTATCAAAATAGGAGAGGCCCAAGAAATCTAAAAATCTTTTGAGGTCTAAAGCGGCCACCTCATCGGCTTGAGAACAAGACCGGCTCTGTAACTGAAGAATGCCAGACATGCGTAAGGGCGGAGCTATTAAGACACAAGTACTTGACCTCCACTTTCTTTGATTTCTCAATTAGAAAAATTGTATTTTGCACCCAAAACATGTTATTTTAACCCCACAATAGATCTCCTAATTGCCATAAACCGCTGTTTGTCAAGTTTCTATGACGAACCAATCATACGGTCTACTGGCGAGGGGGCCTGAAAGAATTGATAGCACCTAGGAGGGAGCAAACCCCTAAATCTCAAACCTTACCTGGGTTGCTAATAATAAAAGTGACTGAATCATTGGTAAATAAGGCATACCCATGAACAGAATGATGATAAGCACAGTGATGAGCCAATAGGGGAAGACAACACTCAGAGCCACACCAATGGTGATTCCTAGCATAAGCATGGGCTGGAATAGAAGGGCCAGATCATAGTCTAGGATGGGCACTTCTCTGCATGGATGAGGCACCCTTAAATTGTACCAAACTGATGCTGCTGAAGCCCCCATTATCATACCTGCGAACCCACAATTGCAAGGGAAAATTGAAATGATATTAAGCAAAAATTATTTCCCCTTATTAAGAGCAATAAATCCATTGAATCGTTAAGAAAAGAATGGTTGCAGTTTTAAAATCAGCTTTGAGAAAATAAATCAGAAACCATAGGTCTCATCGTTATATGTCTTTGTTCATTTGTCAGCCAGAAAGGTTTCAGAGTGTTTGAAAAACCCATCTTGAAAAGGGTTATTTTCCCACAAATACCAAGAAACAAATTGCAAAAGCCTACAACGAATCAAGTTTCATTGCATTAACTGCAATCAAAAGCGCGTAATCTGGCCCGGACAAAAACAAAAAAAAAAAAAACAGAAAAGAGAGAATACATTTTGACAGAGCAGCAGCAGACTTGGTATCAAACCCAACAATCAAAGTAAGCATCGGCACAAAAATGCCTCCCCCTCCAACCCCACCCACCGTTCCAAATGCTGATCCCAAGAACCCTATAACCGTTGCCACTACAATTCTCCAGCTAAACTCCAATTCCTGCGACAAAAACCAATACCCATTAACCAAATACAACCTTTCTCTCAGATACAAAATCCCAATTGTTTTACAGAGCTGCTATGAATACGGCCTAATTTCTGAAGCAAAGTTACATGTTTCGCAAAAACTCTTATCGTTAACCGATTGAAATGATATTTGTCAAGGGACCCTAAACAATATATTTTAAATAAAATGAGCGGCTCGAATCATCACCCGAGACGGAATCTAAAGACGTATGCGCGCCGGAATGTATTCGTATTCTTTTCAATCGTTTTACACACATGCATTATCAAAGTAAACAAACACATGATATGGCGAAACAGAGAGAGGAGACTCACAGGCCAAGTTGTGGATTCAGATCCATATGGGTGATGCGAAAATGTGTTGTTCAGAGAGGAAAGGTGAGGGGAGAATGTGTTTTGATTAATTGGGTGGTCGTTGATGAAGAGAACTGATAGGACAGCGACGGAGAAACCAGACAATAGGTACAACACAAATCCTTTGGTCGCCATGGCTCTCTGTGACTGTTTGATTCAGAGTGTGTAAGGTTATGAAATTCACGCCGCAGGCCGCCTCCCTGTGTTTTCCTTCACAAATCTTTGGCTACGTTACTTATTTACTTTGTCCTGCTATAAATGGTAGCACCGTGAAATCAAATCCAAAAGTTAACGCCCGCACAAAGATTAGAGAGAGAGAGAGAGAGAGAGAGAGAGAGAGAGAGGGGAGAGATTTTTTTTTTGACAAAAGTTGTGATGGTAGGCGGACATGTACTGATTGGAAGGATATCTGTGCCCAAAAAATTCTGTCCTTCTCGGTTGAAGGGATTTTCAGTAGTTAGATTTAGACTTTTGTTCGGATAAATAAGTCAAAGTGGCTTATTTTTTGTCCTTATTCAAATTTTTTTCGTATCACTTGGCTTATTGTCAATTTTTTGGGGATTATTGCATCCTCATGACAAGAGGAATCTAAAAAGTAAAATTTTTTGACCGAAATCCAATTTTTTTTGAATAAAGACGAAACAAGTGGCTTATTGGCTTATTTTTGTTTTTTTGTGGGTTTATTTGGCTCATTTTTGGAGGGAAAGCCAGTGGCTTATTAAGAAAACAAAGTAAAAAGGAAATTACACAATTCAACGGCCGAAAAACATCTCGACACAGAGGTATAGAAATTTTCAAAACAAATGAGATCGGGCACAAAGATTTTTGGCACTCCACTTTTCATCTTTTTTTTTTATCTAAAATTGTTACAATATCCTTTAAAATAAATGAACACTAACAAAATAAAAGATAATTTAAAAATTTTCACATATGATAAAGACAAAAAGTGATGATAGCTAAATATGGAGGGCCAAAATTACTTTTCTTGTGCAAATCAAAATGATGTGTTTATAACGAGCCGGATTGTGAGTACACCATGCTTAATGTATACCAAATGCATACATGATGTGTGGGATCTATTTTGAAACACATAAATGATCGGAATCGTTCAATTTATTTCAACATTTCGATAGTTTTTCACTGCTCATGTAGGGGTGTAGTTTTCTATTTATTTTGGAAAGTAAACCGGGTCAAAGGAAGATAAAATTACACTTACCAACCCTGTGTGTTTGCAAAAATGTCACTTTGGTGGTCTACTTCTTTGTTTTTGGAGAATTACCACCTTATAATTTATGAGTTAATTGCACTTAACACCCCTACTCATCCACCAAAATATCATTCCCACAATCTACTTTTGGTACGTTTGGTGTCTCCAATATGGCCAGGATTAACAATACAACACGATTAGTAGTAGACCTATAGGTTAATTGGCTTGACCATTCTATAGGGGTCGTATTGCAAATCCGTCAGAATGGTATTGGACCTATAAAGACCACTTTGCGCATATTTTTTTCTTGTATTGGCACAAATATCCATGACCCTAGCTAATGAGGACAAAACCCCGACTCATGTACACCATTTTCTCTTCACCTTCTTTCTACGGACAATGTCGTAGCTAGAGAGTGAAGAAGAGAGTGTTAGGCGACGACAAAGATTTTATCACAAATTTTGTGGAGTTTGTCAATTTTGACCACTTTGTGAGTTTATAGAGTTTTTCACAAATTCGAACAATGGGCATGTGTAGTTCATGTTTGTGTTTGTACCTTGGCATTAGCTGGAGAAGCCTAGGATGGAGGTTTTACCTATCGAGTTCAATCTCTAAATCTTTTGTAGATATGCAATTTTGGAGAAGCTTAGGATGCGATTTTGTATTTTTCCATTTGCGCAGTTGTCAATAGTTGAAAGGATCTTTCTCATTGTATCTTTTTAGCCACCCAATTGAGCATTTAGGCCATTAAGATAGATGGTGGTTACATATTATTCATCTATGAAAGGGAACAAACTAAGTATTTTGTTAAATAGATCAAGTCTGGTCTTTTTGTATGTTTGATAAGGGCTTTTTATGAGCCATATGATCTCTCCCAAAAAGTGGTTAATGCTATAAAAAAATCAACCTTGGGAAAGTATTCTTTCATTCCATGATAGGGGTAGAAGTGGAAAGAATGTTATAATCCAGACTTCCTCTATGAAAACAAACACGGCACTAACATTCGTATATGGTCTAATCCGACACAAAATAAGCATATAAGACAATATATATCACAGAAAATCCCAATGCATTACCAATCTCCCAAAACATAAGGGCAATCCAACATGGCCTTAGTTGTCACAGTTAACACCATATATTCTTAGGTAAATTGCACAGGTTGATGATAGTTAGCACCCCCTTTCATTCACCTAAATCCAAGTTTTCACTCTCATTTTTTTTTCTTAGTTGTGAATTAAACACCTTACATTGTAAGTCAAGTTTCAATATCATTTATTTTGTTCATGCTATTATCGATCAGTAAGACTAATGAAATTTTGGCTTTCAAGGAAGTAATGAAACCTAATTGAATTTTGACATGTGGGTCGCATGCATTGTTAATGTTGGGAGACCAAACTAGAATTTTCGAAAACATAGAGAGCAAAATGGGATTTCAGTAAAATACGTAACTAAGTACTAACAAATAGAGATAAAACGTCTCATGTGAATCCTATGCCAGTCCCTCTCATCCGCATAAGTTCCCATCAATAAAGGGTGGTACTAACTTAAATAAACCATACAAGGGCTTTCTAACACAATTAGAAGTGGAGAGACAAAATAGAAGTTTAAGCGAAGTTCGAGATCCTATGTGTATTTGACCATGATGTGTGATAAGCTCAAACCCCTGGATGCAGCCAATTTTCTTTTGTCACTTTGTCATGCAACCATGTGATTGTGAAATGTGCAGCCCACTGGCCGCTAGTAGTTAAATATAGAAACAAAATGTTAAGAGAAAGAAATTTGTGGAATTTATTGCCCCATAAAGCTGGCATCTGTCTCTGTAGGGTAGAGGGGAAGGACCAAGTCGAATTGGAAACGTCTTTCCAGTGAATCGATCTGATTTGAATTAATGGGATTCCTTGCCAAGTATACTACGACTGATTCCATTATTCGTTTTTTTTTATTTTTTATTTATGGTAATGCATAGTGTTTCAGATCAGCTTTTGCGCACCACAGATTAATCTCTTACAACACCTCCATACAACCTTACGCGTGGGGGTGAACTACATCCCTACGTTCCATTATTCATATTTTTGTCTGAACTTCATACTTCATAGTCAGTTGAACTGTTCACGAGTTACCGCATTCGTTTCCAGTTCGCCCAGGATTTACGGTAATGGTTTTCTTTTATGGAACGGACCCAATGATTGCGCCTTGCGAAACTCATCATGGGTTCAATTTCAAATTGACAGCACCGTGTTTCAGTTGTCATGGAAATCGTTACGTACGTACCTTCCTGATCGATTTAGATCCGGTAGCTACATACGTCACATGTCAGACAAGAAAATTACATGACCTAAAAGTTTTGTCAGAGGCAAAACGTAGACGCCCTCGTCGGCCAAGAGGGAGAGAGAGATAGTCACTAATAATTACAGTGTTTTATTTTGCAAACAAAACATCAACTGGATTCACAAACCATAACGGTAGACTGGAATTTGAAGAAAAATAATTGCAAGTAGAGGTGTACATTGTCCGGATTTGTTCGGATTCTCTAAAAAATCAGTAATCGGACCATTTTAAACGGTTCTACAACATTGGGAACCAGAACCTAACCAATATATGCATGGAACCTAACCAAAACCAAACCGTTAGATCTGTCCGGTTTTAATTCGGTTCCGATTCTATCCAATAAGCATCCAAACACTTATTCACAAAATATGAACTCATAAAATTAAATAAATAGGAAGATAATTTCCTGAAGGGAATGACTTCGGTGTCCCCGGTCATTTTGGGGACACCGTAATTTTTGGCATAACAAAACCATTATAAGCATAACCAAATTCATTACAAGCATAACCAAAACCATTATAAGCATAACCAAAACCATAACAAGGCATAACTTGGTTGGTTATGCCTTGGTTGATTTTGGTTATGCCTTGATTGGTTTTTGGTTATACCTTGGTTATGTCATGTTATGGTTCTATTATAATGATTTTTGTTATGCTTGTAAGGGTTATGTTATGTCAAAAATTACGGTGTCCCCAAAATGACCGGGGACACCATAACATCATCCTTTGCTGAAATAGGAAAGAAAAGAAGAAAATAAAAGCTTTCCTAATAAATGAAATTTCATCTCTAAATAAATGAAGTTTAGCAAGGAAAAGATTAACCTACCAAATTCAAATACATGTTTAATAACACACATATGTACATCTATATTTATCTTAGTTTTAAACGATCCGGTTCGGTTCTAAAATTAACGGTTCTTATTTTTTGGAACTATAACCTGACCGTAGAAACCTCATAACCGAACAAATAGAATGGTTCGGTCCAGATCAGACCGGTTTTATTGTTCGAAACGGTTTTCTTGAACATCCCTAATTACATGTCCATAATAGACAAACAAAGCAGAGCTCAATCATGGATACATCACTCCCTGACCGATGAAGTAGTACATATATAGGCTACTCCAGTCCAATTATTTTCCAGAGACTTAATTCACGGCTCTGTGCCATTTTCAGCAGTCCATTTTGACAATATATTAATGGTCCGAATTTTTAAAAAAAAAAAAAAACTCTTCCAACAAAGAGTTAAGCTTTTCTAGCGAATAGTTTTTTAAAAATTCAAACCGTCCAAATCACTTTTGGACGTGCGCACGATTGAGCTCCGTAAAATATATTTACGGCTCCGCCATAAAAATGTTTTCCTCTATTTTCTATGTCATGTTATGTTTTTCTTTAGTCATTTTCCAGAAAGCTCGTCGTCTGAAGTAATATGATAAGTGTAATCCAGTTGCACAATATTTTCATTTTCATCTGATTAAAAAAAAAAAGTTGTATAATATTTCGGTTTTTCATAAATGAGATAAATAAGCATACAAAATATTGATCCAAACTGGGGGCACACCGATCGACCTCAGGGGAGTAGCACGGGCCACCCCCAATTTTTTCCGAACCACTCAATATTAGTTGACAACATGTACTTATCCAGCTCTTTCGTCTTTCCGTACTCTCTCTTCTTTTCTTTTTTACGTGACTGAAAGTTTCAAACAAGCCGATCGAAGCTTAAAAGGCTGGACATTAAAAACATTCATGTTGTTTAGAGTTCCATTTTTTTGCAGATCGTTGAACTATTTTTGTAGTACATTGACGGATAACTAACCTTAACATGTAGTATGACATACTAATTAACCTTTAAAATACTTGCACTAAATTTGATAATTTTATTATTAGTTGTTGATGTATTCTAATTTTGTCACCCCTAAATTGAAATGCTAACTCTGCCACAGGTTAACACTTTTGGAAGATTATCCTAACTCAATCCCATCACATAATTGGGGGAATTCGGTTTCAATGGCCACTGGGGTAAATATTCCTCAACTGATCATCGACTACTTTTTCGGAATTAAAAAATATTGGAAAGAAAAATATTAATTGTTAAGACAAGGTTTTGAAGACAAAAATGTCCCTCCCCTAAAATTATTTCACTTTTTCATTCCCCTTTGTCACTAATATCTGAGGTATAAAAGAGCAAGTCATTAATTAGAACGGACTACATTGAGAACTTTATCCCAAATAACTGACTATTGTTTGAGGTATAAAAAGAGAAAGTCATTAAAGGATTACGTTAGGTATTAGTAACAACCAATCTTTCTGTTAACATGAACCAAGCCATATTTTTTGAGAGAATTATGTCCCAAATAATTAACTATTGTTTGAAATATAAAAGAGTAAGTCATTAATTATAAAGGATTATGTCAGGTATTAGTAAGTCCCTATATGCACCCAAAAATTTACCCACATGCACTAGATTCACCCCAAAAACACACCATTTTTATTTCTCAAACCCTAGATTATTCAAAAAACTACAACCCACAAATCAGCAACTTTTCTTACCTTTTCCAGAGCCAAACGCCAACGAGGCCAGATCTGAAGGTCAGAAGTGATAGATAGATAGAGAGGGAGAGAGAGAGAGAGAGAGAGAGAGAGAGAGAGAGAGGCAACCGAGTGCTACAGGGACTCACTGGCTCTGCCGAGTCACTGTAGCAAAGTGGGGAAACAGAGAGGACAAGGAGAGGATGAAACGAGATTGATGGAGATGCATAGAAGCTTCAGAGTTCAGACCATCTCCAACCTCGTCCGTCTCTCTCTCACACACAACCCCCCTCTCTCTCTCCTCTGTATATGTATATGTATCGATATGCATGCATAGGTGTGCTTTTTTGCTTGGAAATCAAAATGATATTAAGGGGGTATATTAGTCTTTTTACGTGGCCCTTTTCATGTATTACGAATTAGTTTTCTCCATTTCATATCTTGAGCAGTTTCATAAAAACTAGTCCATGACTTGAATCTTATTTGCCCCAATGGCCACTGAACCGTAATTCCCCCCCCCCCCCCCCCCCCCCCCCCAACCCACACACACACACACACACACAATTTTCCAAGCTACAAACACGTTCTTGGTGGTCAGTCGTCCAACTGGAGTTTAAACCTTTTCGGTACTACTCCTCCTACTAGTACTATTCCTGTAAGCTAAAAACTTAACCAATGAAAACGTTATCTTTTCTTTTCTTTTTTAACAAGAACCAATTAAAAAGGTTTAAGTATTTAACCTGAAAGATCTCTTAACCTACAACCTGATAACCCTTTTTTTCAATGGTCAAAGGTGTTCGTGTCAGTTTACGTGCTCCTCAACTATTTCCCTTCCTAGTCAATCAAAAACAGGTCATTCACGTCAGAACTACAGGATTTTACAAAAAATTATTCATGTTATATGACTATATTGATATGTTGTCTACAGAGCAGATATTTGATTATGAGAACCCTAAAGACAACTATTAATTATAACCTTTAAGATAAAATGATAAGAAAAATAAGATCTTTGTATCGGTTCAAACGGATTGAACATTGGAGCATTTAAATTTTTTAGACTATTTATATATTAAAAAATATAGTTAAAAATGAGTATTTCTAATTTTCAATTTGTTTGAACCGATGCGAAAATCTTATCTTTTTGATCATTTTATCTTAAAATATCATAATTATTTTTTTGTCTATAGGGCTTTCATAGGTCATAATCAAGTATCTGCTCTAGTTTAATTTATGAGTATTTCCGTTTGACCAAAAAAATAAATAAATAAAGAGCATATACTTACTTAATTATTAGAGTCTTAAAGATAAAAATTAATTACGACATTTCAAAATAAAATGATTAAAAAAATAAGTATTTTCTCACCGGTTCAAATCAATACATATAGTCATATACCATGAACAATTTTTTTTTAAATTCCTTAGTTTCGGCGTGGATGACCTGTTTTTTATCATATTAAGAAAAAAAAAATAGTCAAGGCTAGCGTAAACTGACCCAAATATTTCTGACAGTTGTAAAAATAGGTTATCAGCCTATAGAGTTTTTTTTTTTTAACAGAGCCTATGGGTTTGGCTTGCAGTAGTAGTACTAGTAGGATGGAGGAGTGTAACTGTAGGTTTAACCCAAGTTAGAGAACCAAACCACCAACTACCAAGCACGTGAGTCTTCCATTTTTTGGTACAATTTGATGATGTGGCAGCATATTATTGGTTTGGAGGAAAACTGGGGTTTTCCAACCAAGTCATTCTACCACCATACTCATTTACACACTCATTCACACACTCACATTCACAACAAGGGTGGAGCCCGTACACACTATACATCCAGTCTATGTGGGCCCCACCCTTATTGTGAGTGTGGGTGTGAATGTGTGTGAAAATAGGTGTGATATTAGAATTATTGTTTCCAACCCTGGTGGAGAGAATTTATTGTCTAATTAATAAAGCACGTCATTGTCTGGAGAGTATTATGTCGGGAAGCCATGATTTTCATGTATAGGCAATCATGCATAAACGCTTATTGCAGCAAACCACCACAAAGGTCCACAGCAAAGCTAGTGGGGTTCACTTGAGTTTCACAAAAATATAAAAAGTTATTCATAATTTTAAATAATTTTTTATGGGGTCTGTAAAAAATCAGTTCCAACAAATATCGGTAGGTATGTTTTTTGAATTTGCAGGAACAAAATTGAGCAGTTAAGCAGTTTCACTCCTACGAATTCAGAAAACATATATACGTACCAATATCTGTTGAAGCAGATTTTTTATAAGGCCCCATATAAAATTATTTTAAAATTTATGGATATTTTTTGTGGGGCCCGGAGTGGATCCCATTAGCTGTGCGGTGGACATATGCGATGGGTGTGTGCGGTGGTTCTAGACTTTTTGATTCAAGTTATACTAATGCAACTGGAATATTTTACACCAGTCTCGTGTGTATCACAAGCTCAGATATATATATATATATATATATATATATATATATATATATATATATATATATATATATATCGCTCATTTTTAGTAGACAAAGTTTAGTTTGGTGGTATGTCCAAATTAGAAAGGGTAGGTTTCCGTCAACAAGAATCCCCCTTCCATGAGAAATGGTGGTAGGAATTGGTCAATTTCCATGAGAAAAGATAGGAGAGTTAATTGGCATAGGATATTTAGGGATGCAAACGAGCCAAGTTGTAGTGTTCGAGCTTGCATGAGCCTGTAAAGCAACAAAAAAAAAAAAAACGAGCTAAGCCTATACATACAAGTCAAGTTTTTTCGAATTGAGTCGAGTTTTAAAGTGTTGAACTCAACTTGTTTCTTACATGAGCCTAAAATTCAAATTGAACTCAACAAGATTACTAACGAGTCATGCCGAGTCTCAAGCTGCTCCTCAATGGCTCATTTTGTTTCCAGACCTACGTATGGTTATTGAAAAATAGTAATGTCTCTATGATATGTTGCCACAGGCAGGCTCAGGCCTGGAGTCAGATGACGCAAGGCAATGCCTGACATAAAGAGTGCTTTGATTTGGTTGGTTCCCCTTCGTTCCACATTACGTACATAATTAGCACATTATTTGATGGTCCGGATGTAATGTGTGAGGTGTCACGCGCATCAAAATACAACGTGATGGGCGAAGTATAGTTAGAATGTAATCGGTGTATGTAAGATGGATGCCACATGGGGTGGGTATAAATTTGTTACATCCAAATGTTGTCGCTGTGGAATGATTCTTCTTGAGCGTGTGCAATATTATAATTGAGTTTTTTATGAAAATATTTTTCAAACAATTGCTATTTTTTCTACTTCGTTCTCAAACTATTAAAATCACCTATTTTGTTCTCGAACTATCCAATTTCTCCAAATCGTAACTTGAAATTGCACTTTGAATCTCGGATTGAAATTCAAAGTGCCACTACTCTGCAACTTCTCTCTCTCTCTCTCTCTAACCCTAAAAAAGTCGCCGCCCCATCTCTCTTCTTCCCCTCCCCCCCAGGGTTTTATGCCCTAATGGGTGATGGGAGGGGAGGGATTTCTCCCTCTCGTGAGATTTTTCAATTTCTCGATTATAGATCTCAAAGGTTTTCTCTCTTTTCCTCTTCACCCCCATCCTCCTCCTCTCCAAACCACCATCCGCCGGCCCTCCTCCGTCTCTTTCGTCGTGCAGTCCAACAACTTTTGGATGTAGGGGCTTGCAAATCATGGTTGCCGGAGGCATCCTCCTCCCGCCGGAGTAGGAGATCTAGGTGGGTGGATGAAGTCTGCTCTGGTACGGCGGACTCTGTCCGGATCCGTTACCCTTTTTTTTTTTCTTTTTTCTGGTTCTTTTCTTTGGTGTCCCCTGTGTGGGATTTCTCCCTGTTTGTGGGACTTCTATCACCCCTATGTGAGTGTTTTTGGTTGTTTTCTGCAGTACTCCGTCTGTTTGGAGCGATTGGTTTAGTTGGAGTTGGGTATAGTCTTTGAACTGAGTCCCCTCCTATTTGGTTTCTTGATCCCTTGTTTAGGGATAGAGTTTCCTCTTGATGTACTGTTTCTTGGATCTATAATATCACCTGTTATCGTTGTGGCAAAAAAAAAAAAAAAAAAAGTCCAAATCGTAACTTTATCCATGAATTTGGATGGAAAACTCATCAGGTGCCAAGCACGGGAGTTTTTAAGGGTCAAAAATGAAATTTCATCTCTATAACTCCCGCATTCGGATGAACCTCTTTTCTCTCTCTCTCTCTCTCTCTCTATGAGACAAACCCAATTTGTTCCCTCTTCTTCACACACCCACAAACCCATTTGGGAACCAATTCCAAACCCATTACTCTACAAAACAAACCCAATTCGAAACCACCACCACCACCACAACAACAACAAACCCCCCCACCCACCCACCGAACCCATAAGAATTGTCGATATTTGTAGTTAGAAAACTTTTTTTTGTAAATCTCGCCGGAAATCTACCAAATCCCTTCCCTTACATCACTCAATCTCTCTTCCCAATTAATCAAAATCAAATTGGGATATCAGGGGCTGATGTGATGGGGTGATTAATCTCACGATGTCAGATTGGGAGTTCCCCGATTCATTAATCAAAATACCACATCGACGTCGGAGTTACCTGAGAAATCCTGTGTCGTCGTCGGAGACTAGGTGATTTAAGACCTCGTCGAGTACAACAAAAAAATGAAAACCAAAGTTGGAATCGCGCCCGGGACAGTATTTGAATTGTCGAAATTGGACAACTTCTTCATGGCCGGACGGCGGCGCAGTCGGGACCATGTCTTTGTTGGAATTGATCAACAGAATTTGTTTTCATCGTCGCCGTCGAGTTCATCTGGGTCGTCATGGTGGTGTTTTTGCGTTGGAAAATGATACGCCCACCGCAGTATTTCCACCGAACCATTCACCGTACCACCCACTGCCCCCCACGTGGCAGTGGGCCCTTTGTGCCAAAAAAAAACAAAAAACAAAACATAAACGAAATAACAGTGGACAAAAACCCCAATTGAATTCAAAAACCGCGCGCTCTTTCTATTTCCATGAGAGAGAGAGAGAGATGGAGAGACCGGCCACCACTAGCGCTGCAGACCACCACCGCCGACCCCAATCACCACCTTCGACCACCACGTCAGCTGCTAAACCTCCAGCGACCACCTCAACCACCAAGGTCTCTCTTCCTCCTCCTCCTCTCTATCTCTCTCTCTCTCTCTCTCTGAATTTGCCCAATACAGTAGTAAGCCATAATGTGTACTAAACATCTTCTTGGTTTTGTCATGTTTTTCCTTTTATGTTACCCGATTCATGTTCTAAGCCATGGCTAAGAAATTTTTGAAAATCAGTTTACCCAAGGTTTTTAAAATTTCCAAATTTCATAGTAGGGCTTTAAAACGTTTCTTGTTTAATTTTGATTAAACACAAGTGAGGCATTGGCAGCAGTAAATGATAGATCATGGGTAGCAAAAAAAAATCTGCAATTTCCCAAATTTTTAAAACCCTAATTTTTAGGGGTTTTAAGGTGGAGATTTTAGAGCAAAATCGGCAAGTCCAAAGAGAGAGAGAAAGGGCGAGAGAGAGAGAGAGAGAGAGAGAGACCTTGGCTGGCGGTGGAGTCCGTCCCGATTTAAAAATGGATGTCCGATTTTCGCGATTCTCTCGAGATGGTGGTGTCGCCAAAGGTCGAGTGCTGACGTGGTGGGTGGAGGTGGTGATGTGGTGGTCGGAAGTGGTGACATTGTGGTTGGAGGTGGTGATGGGGGTCGTCGGCGTCGAAGGTATGGCTGCCCCCTCTCTCTCTCTTGGAACCAGAAGAACGGGCTTCGGCTTCGTAATTGGAGTTGTCGTTATTCTTCTGTTTTGTTTTTTTTTTTTGGCACAAAGGGCCCACTGCCACGTGGCGGGCAGTGGGTGGTACGGTGAATGGTTTGGTGGAAATATTGCGGTGGGTGTATCATTTTCCGCTTGGGTTTAGTCGTAATGACAAGAGGGTTTATCCGAATTTATGAGTAATAGAGATGAAATACCATTTTTGCCCCTCAAAAACTCACATGCTTCGCACATAGTGAGTTTTCCATCCAAATTGATGGATGGAGTTAGGATTTGGACTTAATAGGTGGGAATTGGATAGTTTGAGGATGAAATAAGTGATTTTGATAATTTGAGGACGAAGTGGAAAAAATGGTGATAGTTTGAGGGATGTTTTCATAAAAAAAACTCATTATAATTTGGGTGATTTGTTAGTTTCTAGTCCATTAGGGCTCGTTTGGATGCATGATAAGGATTGAGAGTATTAGTTATTAATATGGGATAAGATAGTAAGGGGTATTATGTAAAAAAGATGAACCCACATTTATGTGACGATGGGAGTAAATATTACTTGGTTTGGATGAGGAATAAAATCGGGAAATAAGGTTATTTTGTAATTGAAATGAAAGAGAGAGAGAGGGGGTATTATGTAATAACGCCTTAGAACCTCTCCATAAATAATCCCCCTCCGGAAATATTAGGGGGTACAAAAGAATCCAAGGCTTAGCTAATACCCCCGAAAAAATGTGTTCCCAAACCATGACTTAATCATAAGCCCACGGTCTTAGGAGGGGGTTATTACTAATACCCTTCGATAGCCCCCATCCAAACAGGTCCTTACTCCTATTTTGAACCCAAGGAGTCAACCCACCTATTTCTAAAAGCATCAAGTCGACCTTGACAAAAATGCCCCGACTTCTATCCACACCCTTCCTCCAACCATCTCCAGTGACCGGTCGCTGGCATCGGAAACTTCATAGAAAAAATTGTCGGCGACGCGAAGTTAACCGAAAAATCTACAAGCACTAGAAAATTGGTCGGCATCGAAAATTGATAGGAAAAGTTGTCGACGCTGGCGCCGGAGTTGGTCGCCAACCATAGGCACCAGAGATGGTAGTGGTGGGAAAGACCCATAAGGTATTTTAATAGTAAAAGTAAAAAATGGTGGTGATTGGAGATGTACATATTTAAGTTGGAAAATGCTACAGATACACACCCCTTATACACCCCCAAAATATTATGATTTTTAAAGAAAATGTTGCGAATCATATTGCTAAAAAGTTATGAAATTTTTAGTATAAAAGTTACGAGATGCACGAAAATGTTATGAATCATAATGAAAATATTACGAATCGTATTGTTAAAAAGTTATGAATTCTAAAATAAAAATTACGAAACATACTAAAACACTTTGCCTATCTGGTTGGTCTTATATTTTAGTAGATGAACTTAGAAGTTAGTACTCACCAAATCAAAATGAGAATAAAATTTTTACACCGCCGGTGTAAACATTTGTTTCTTTCAAATCAATTACATTGCAACACATGTCAAAAGAGTAGTCCCAATTAATAAAACATTGCGATGTGGCGCAATGTCGTCGAGAGATGCTACATACACTACACCATCCACTACCATTTTTATAGAGCCCATCTTGGGTTCTAAAAAAATACAGAAAAATGTTCATAAATTTTAAAATAATATATTATGGGACCCTGTAAAAAATCAGCTCTAACGGATATCGGTAAGTATTATTTCTTGATTTGTAGGGACGAAACTGTTTAACTGCACAGTTTCGCCCCTACGAATCAAGAAATACTACTTATTGATATTCGTTGAAGCTAATTTTTTACATGACCCCATAATATATTATTTTAAAATTTATGAACATTTTTCTGTATTTTTTTAGGACCCCGGAGTGGGCCCTACAAAACTGATAGTGGATAGTGTAGTGGTTTGATGTAGTGTACCTAGACTTATTGTTGTCTTCTAGCCTCACAACATGATCATGACACAAGACGAAACTAAACGGACTTACGACATCACGTGCCATAATTGCTTAAATATTGATTCTTGAAAGGCAATGCCAACCTTGTTGTCGTTTCACAAATTAGTACATTGTTTTTTGTGGTTATGGAGATAAGTCATAGTTGGTGAGATGTCAATACCAAAGTTCTTGTTATATTGAGTTTTTGCATGTGACAATTGGGACGGATTCGGAGATCCTGTAAGGCGGATTTATACTATAGGGTGCCGTCCAAAGTGTTTTACAAGTAAAACACTTATCCTACATGTAAGATAATGGTTGAAATTTGGACTTTTAGGCTCACGTAAGAATGGTCATTCTCAGCAAATTAAAAACGTTGTACAATTAAATTAAAAAGACCTCCCCAAGAAAATGATAAGTTTGTATATATAGTAGTACTAATCAGAGATGGAACAAGCCGATTCGTATGTAGGGAACATTTAGAAGCATCAGTACGTATATTCAACTTCAGTCGGACAATGTTTTAGTTAGGCCAGGCTTTAGGATGCGGCCGAATCGAGCTTCTCAATTTTATTTTTGGGCCCTCAACTCGTTTTATAGTCTTATATTACGTCTAGGGGTGTTCAAGAAAATCACCCGAACCGTAAAACCGGTCCGATCCGGACCGAACCGTTCAATTTGATCTGGTTCTGTGGTTCTGCGGTCAGGTTATGGCTCCAAAAAAATAATAACCGTTAATTTTGGTTCGGTTACTGATTCTCAATTAAAGAACCGTGATTAGAACCGGACCGGACCGTTTAAAACTAATATATATGTAATTATATAAAAATAAATATATGTGTATAATTTGGTAGGTTAATCTCTTTCTTGCTAAACTTACTTTATTTAGAGATGAAATCTCATTTGTTAGGAAAGTTTTTATTTTCTTCCTTCTTTTTCTATTCTAATAGATTACCTTCCTATTCTTTCAACTCTTTGCAACCTTATTTAACGGAGTAGTTTTTATAATTTCAATCTCACACACCGGAGATAGATTTGGATGCTAATTGGATAGAATCGGAACCGGAACCGAACCAAAATCGGACCGGTTTTGCGGTTTGATTCTGGTTAGGTTCCACTCATATATTGGTTAGGTTCTGGTTCCCAATTTCCTAGAACCGTTTGAAATGGTCCGGTTATTGGTTTTCTAAAAAACCGGACCAATCCGGACCATGTACACCCCTAATTACGTCTATACGTAAAACTAGCTAGTATGAGAGCATAATTATTACTCATTTACTGCTAATTAAAAATGCGAGAAAAGTTTGCTTCGGCTCCCTAAAAATCCAGAATCGGCCCTGGTTTTAGTCCCTCGTGCTTTTGTTTTATTCCTACCATATAATAATGAAGTCCTAGAATTAATTATTGATCACAGAAAAGAAGTCGGGGGAAAAACTCTCCTAGAAATTATGAGCTGTGTGAAATTCAAGTGGTCAGAGAAATTTTTGCAGGTCTCTCTCTCATCAACAAGAGTGGACTCCATCAACAATTAATAATGGTCCCTTAATAATGCCACCAATTTTGAACCGTTGTTCTTGGACATGTGATTGAATTCTGATGCAGATACCATAGACTCGTAGAGGAATAGTACTTTATGGAATTCCGCATCGGACCCACTTGTATTTGATTCGAAACGGTTCAACGGTTATGACCCGAGGCTATGCCATGGCCTAAGCCATTTTCCGAACGTTTGTCTCTGTTTGGGGCCTCGAATTGTCAAATTTGTCGTTTAAGAAAAGTTTTGATTTGCGAATTACTTGGACAAGGAATGTCCGAATTAAGTTGGACTTTTTGGAGAAGTTTTAGAATTTCCTTTATTTTCTAAATTTGCTATTATTCCGAATTTTCTATTTTTGGTAATTTTTCGTTAATTATCGTTGTTAATTGATTCGGGTTCTTTTTGGACGAATCAATCAAGTTTTGGGTTTCTGCCTATTTAATGAAGTTGTAAGCCTTCGGGCTAATTAGTAGTCGATTCTTATTATTGGCCGAAAAAGAGTCTAGAAAGAGTTCTATAAATCAATCCAATTTGTGATTGTCTCCTTGTTGCACGTCCGTTCTTTAGTTCACAGTTGCCCAGCATCAAATTCACTGTCTTTGAAGTTTGAATGCACCAAGTTCATCACATTCTATTCTCGAATCTTTCCATCACTAGATTGGCTACATTGATGTGGCACGAATTCTTATTACGTACATTTGCTACACAGTATTCTTCTTGTATTTTTATATATATCTACATCCATTTTTTTATTTTTTTACTATGTAAGTGAATTTACACTCTCTTTTACTATCTTGACCAAACAAGAAAGAACAATATGTACTCCATAATGAAAAGAAAGAAAGAAAAAGGAGTGTAGATGGTAAAGATAGAAGTGACAATTTCAACCAATATTTTTATAAACCGCTCAATCCGCCCACTTATAATTCAACTCAATCTGTCCATATTATATATATAGGTTGAACCCATATCAATCCATATTTATATGGGTTTAGGTGGGTTAAAAATAAGTTCAATATAGACTGGACTTAAAAAGACCCAAATGTCTCGCTACTCTTTCTTTTTTTGTCTTGATGCTCTTTCATTTCTCTATCACTGTGACTAGTAGTAAACTGAGAACTGTGGAACACAGAATTTCAAAAAATAGAAGTTTGTATTAACTATTCAATCCAATCAAATTCATCCACACAAATCCTCTCTCTCTCTCTCTCTCTCTCTCTCTCTCTCTCTCCAATCCCTTGAGTTCCTCTCCCTCTTTTGGGTTTTTTTTTTTCGTTTTGTCCTTATTCAACGTTTTCCGCATTTGTCGTTTTGCATCAAATATTTTTCGATTTTTGATTCGCTCCAATCAGAAAAGTAAAAAATTATGACTTTTACTCAAATATTTTTGAAAACATCCAAGATAAAGCTCAAAAAGCCGGTTGTTGGGAGTTATCTTGAATATTACAAAAAATATTAGGGTAAAAGTAAAAAAAAAAAAACTTTTTCGATTATTTCGTCGAGACGAACTAATAGGGATAAAAAATTTGTCGCAAAACAAACAAATACAAATATAAAAAATTGAAAGGTAAGTTCTTTCTTGAAGATCTTCACACAATGCATGAGTTTAAATCCCCGTGGCTGCTTGTCGGGAAAAAACATATATTCTTTAGCGCTCGTACCACACATTGAGACTTTAACTTCGGCGTCGACATAGCCACATAGGTGCAGTGATATCGTCTGCCGGTAGTTATATATGTTTCTAAACATTTTGTTCCAACGTCTAGTTCACAAACCTTTCACGGACTGGGCTCGGAGTTTAACCGGGCCAAGTTGCACCTAGAAATCAAACGCTAAACGTTCACGGACTAGGCTCGGGCTGGACTAGCCCAAGTTGAACCTAAAAAAATACTGGGCCCAATGTTCCATGATATCTTCAACTCCCAAACTTTCCAACGTGGTAAATAAATTTGCAATTCTTCATTGTCCTAACTCCTTCCTCAATTCTACCGTTTTGGTTCACTCTTGTATTTTGTGATAAAATCTATTATTTTTTTAGATTCGGACACGGATTTTATACTGTTTTTGATATGGAGCTCCGCCATCCTGAGGTGTCTGGGTACTCGCACCACTTAAGCCGATCCTTCTTGATTAGGGTGTGGAATGAGCGATGGCTCTTGCGTTGGCGCTAGACATCTTCGTCTCTTTGTTTTTTCCTGTATATCGTTAGTTGTAGGGCTTGACTGTATTTCTGTATTCGGATGAAAATTGTTTTATGTCGTATGGGCTGATCTGTATTCGTTGCTAATTTGTAAATATTTTATTGACTGATTTAAATGAATATGCTTCTTCAGTTGGAAAAAAAAAAAAAAATGGGCACCTTTTCAAAAAAAAAAAAAAAAACTCAATTCTACCGTTTCTAAATCGAAGATTTTTTTTTTTATCTCCTCAACAATGATGTATTGGATTCAGTTTTAAAGTTTCTATATTTTAGTGATTCACTTGCGTAATTGGTCAATTCTTACCAAAAAGCAAAGAAGTGATTATATCTTCCAACTATATATAAACGGGAATTATTTGTCTAATTAACCATTTGTTCTTTTAATGAGTTATCAATTGAGCTTAATATAATTCTTAGTTTACATCCTGTTTTTGTAATTCAACAATTTGTACTGTTCTACCTCTTCTAATAAAAAAAATTTCTTCATTTCTACAACAGTTTTATCAATCTTTATTAAATATATATGGTGCATGAGACAACCCAAGGAGTTGATATCGTGGTCAAGGCTTAGAAGTAAGAATTTGTTCTCTTCTAAGATTTTAGGTTCAAAATTTATAAGATGCTATCAACTCATTTAAGACTAATCTGTACGTAGCTTTGCTCTGGTTTTAATTGGACTCCCCGCAAATGAGCAATTGAATTGAGCCCCCAACAGCGTTCAGATGCACATTAACTAATCCGAACACGTAATTTATCAGGGAAAAAAACTACTATTAAAATAACTATGCAAGTCAAATATGGTGTATGAGAACACTATTCAAGTCCATCGTAAGTGTAATCTATATGCATGTCCTCCTATTCCTTTTTTTCCTAACCGAGTCGATTTATGCACCTTTGAACTGAGGAATAATAAAAATCTTTAACTATCAACACATTTTTTGAGACTTATCCACCCCAAGATTCATCCTCCTCGCGAGCACAGATTGATGAGCCCTAGTTTCATCCTCACAAACACATATTCATTCAGAAATAGACAGTCAAGATCGTGCGACTTCATTAACATCCGAACTGTCTAAAGTCGATCTCACGGCTTCATTAACATCTGAATAGTCAAGATCGCGCGGCTTCATTAACATCCGAACTGTCTAAAGTCGATCTCACGGCTTCATTAACATCCGAATTGTCTGAAGTCGAAATAGACAGTTGACATCGCGAAGCTTCCTCGTGAATAAGGGATTCACGGAGCCTACGTAAATAAGCCAACCCCTTGGAGTATCCTTATCTGAATATGTCCAATTTGTCTGTAGCATTTTTCGTACATGCTAAGGACACATACATTTGTGCACATATCTTGCACATACATTTTTATGGGCCCACCTCGGGTCCCACCTATATGATCCGAACCGCTCATTATTTTTAACATAATGTTTTAAGAGTTTCTGTAAAAAATCAACTTGGTAGGATATCGATAAGAACTTTTTTAGAAATCGCAGTGTGAATCAGACTGTTTCACCTTATGATTTCTAAAAAAACCCTTACCGATATCCTATCGAGTTGATTTTTTACAGGAACTCTTAAAAAATTATTGAAAAAATAATGAGCGATTCAGATTATATTGGTGAGATCCGAGGTGGACCCCATAAAAGTATATGTGCAAGATATGTGCAAAAATGTATGTGCAAATAGCATGACTCTTTTTCGTACTAGTACTAGTTAGGGTAATTACCTATTGACGACAATTCCACAGCCTTTGTACACCAAGCTAATAAAAAATACCAACTTATTTACCAGTTACGTAAAACCTAGAGACAGGAAATACTAAAACAGAGCAAAAAGGACCAAATAAACACACGGCTCAGGCAGAGCATCATTGCAACATCCATCTCACTTATCAGCACGGCGACGACGAGGATCCTCGTCACATTCCATGACCAAAACGCCCCGGCGCTCGACCTCCGGGGGAGGGTCCACCCCTTCCCCTGCCACAACGCCCGGGCAACCCATGGCAGCGGCAGGAGGATGTTCTGTGCGTTCCACCACCACCACGCCCTTGCCCTCGTCGTCGAGGCGGCCGACGTCGTTGAAAGTCTGCCCCGTCGCCTGGTCCGCTGCCTTGAGGGTCGCAGCCGCCTGTCCCACCGGAGTGCCTTCTACGTGGACCAGCACCACGTCCACCACCTCCCTCTTCCTCTTGTCGTCCAAATCTTCTTCTTGTAGTCGTAGGTCCGCCATCTTCCGCCCGGCTTCTGCGTCGTCTGCATCCCAGAATTCGTCCTGCAAAATGGTGTGATTACTCGTCATTTAAGCCCAATTATGCATATGATCTAAAAACCTCAATAATCATATGGCAAAATGTTACACTGCCTTTAGGCTTCACTTGTTCCTTGTTCAAGGTCTCATCCAAGAAATGGTGTCCAAATTGCACAAATGTACCCCAAAAATGCACAAAATGCCAATGCTCTCCAAATTGCACATTCAATATATGTGAATCCCTGCGTATCGCACCTGATATGCGTGCGTGTCTTATGGAGTCCATGTGCATCGAATTATTTCGAACACATCTGTATAAAGCATTGCTCATTCAAAACTATATAAGCTGTTTTAGACAATTACCATGAACAGAATTTATAGGTTCCATAGCATTACCCTCCTAAATCCTGGCTGGATCTTGTCCGTATTTTCATATAGAGCGGTGCTACATCCATCGCACGGTTTCGCCGCTCTCTTTCACTGCTATCTCAATCGCACCATCCATCAATGAGGGTAGCGGTAAAAAAGTGAGCGGTGGGTGTAGACTTTCCCATTATCATAGCACTACTAAAAGTAAGAACATATAGGCACACAAACAGGCAAAAATGGACTTCGAGATATATATTCTGTGAAAGAGCTACATTTTCTGGGAATCAACATGATAGACTATACAACAAACATGCAAAAAATAAACAACAAAGAAAAACACAAAACAGAAGGGCTGTCGACTAACCAAACAGAGCTCAGAACATTTACAAAAACATTTGAACAAAAACCAACAGAAGAATTACCATGTTCTCTGCAGGTTCAATTTGCTACTATATCAGAGACGACTCACCTTGTTTTCCTGACCAGTTGTCTCCTCCCTCCTCCCTGTCAAGAACTCCACAGCCCTCTTCGCCTTATCCACCGCGGCGTCCTTCAACTCAGCAACCTTCCCCACGGCCGTGTCCTTCGTCTCCTTCGCTCTCTCCGCAGCATAATCCTTGTACTCCCCTGCCTTCTCCGCCGAACTATCCTTCGTCTCCTCCGCCTTCTGCGCCGTCTTTTCCTTCCCCTCTTTCGCCCTCTCCGCGGCAGTGTCCTTGGCCTCCTTCGCCTTCTCCGCGGCAGAGTCCTTATACTCGCTCACTTTCCCCAGAGTCGAATCCTTTGCCTGCTTCGCCTTCTTCGCCTTCTCCGCCGCGGAATTCTTCGTCTGCTCCGCTTTCTCCGCCGTGTAATCCTTGTACTCTTTGGCCTTCTCCTTCGTCTCCTCAGCTTTCTCCTTGGCCGACTCTTTTGTCTCTTTCGCCTTCTCCTTGGCCCTTTCTTTCGCCTCCCTCGCCTTCTCCGTGAGACCCTCGGAACCCTCTCCCCTAGTTCGATCTTCGGAAGCTTCGTCCCTCTTGCCGCCGGTAACCACCTTCAATAGGCTCCCGAGAATACCGGGCCTTCCTTCCTCTCGGTTATCGTCTCGACGTCGATCATCATCGCGCGACGGTTGATCCTCTCCTCCTCTCTCCCTATCCATGCCGGTAACCTCACCCAACTTCTCCTTCGCTTGCCTCGCCTTCTCCGCGGCCGACTCTTTCGTCTCCTCCAACTTCTCCTTTGCGGAATCCTTGTACTCCCTCGCCTTCTCCTTCGCAGATTCCTTTGTCTCATCCACCTTCTCCTTCGCCTCCTCTTTCGTCTCCTCCGCTTTCCGTTTAGCCTTCTCAGTAGGCAGAGGAGACTCGTTTCCGCCTTCCACTTCCTCCCTCCTCGTCATATCGTCATCGGAAGTGCCAGGAGCCCTTCCGGTGACAGCCTGCTCGAGGGTTTCCGCAACCGACTTCAACACGTTCCCTATAACGCCCCGCTTTTCGTCGTCGTCCCGGGATTGATCCCGATCGTCACCACCCCGATCAGACTCCGTTTTGGATGCCCCTCTTTCTTCCCCATACTGTTGTCTTCTTTGCTCTCTGTGCACGTCACTGAGCTCCGCCGCTGCCATTCTTGCTGCTGCCTCTGCCCTCTCCATCTTCTCTTGCGTTGATGCCATCTCTCTCTCTCTCTCTCTCTCTCTCTCTCTAAAGCGCAATAATCTCAAAGGACAATGCTACTCACACAACGATCCAAACACAACAATTTACACAACCTCTCACATACATGTGGGGTCCGCACATAGTAGTGTGTGTGGAGCCCACATGTATGTGAGAGGTTGTGTAAGTTGTTGTGTTTGGATTGTTGTGTGAGTATCATTTTTGAATCTGAAAACACGTAGGGATGCATGGGGAGTTGGTTTTATATGTTCGGTGCTGTGTAATGATAGGGAGTGAGTGAACTGATTTGGGGATTGTGATATGGTGACATGTAGTTGACACGTGTTGAGGTGGGATGGTTTCATGGACACGTCGGTGATTGTTTGGATGCATGAGGGGAGACACCCTTATCTTGGAGAATTTGTTGGGTGCCGGCCGAGCGGCTGTAACATATCGAACGACTCTGAACTCAATTGTGTCGAAAAATTATGTTCACGTATCGAACACTATCGAACACTCTGAACTCAATTTTGTCTGAAATTGTGTTTTAAAATCGTGTTGATAGCATTGCTCGATAATTGTTTTAACTGCACATATGTCAAATTTCTATATGCTGAATTCATATACAGAGCCTTTCAAAAACAAAAACCAAAAAAATTCATATGCATAAATCTTTAAAAAATAATAATAATAAATATGACCTCCCAGTTTCTTAAGCCAAGATTAGATCGAGATGCTCTAATCAACCAAAAGCAAATGCCAATTTTCTGATCGGAGAAGCCGTGAATGTCTAATAAGACATTTACGGAGGCGTGGAATCTGGGCTGTTCGTTCCCGCTTGACGGTCCGAATTAAACTCTTTTCCAAAAAAGTTTTATTATCCGGACAGTCCAAAACCGGAACGAACGCACGCGAATCACCTCCAAACTTGACAAAAGATCTGGAACTATAAATGACAGATTCTACAATTCTGTAAACATGCGTTTATTTATGTAAAATGTTTAACTAACGAATGATTTTAACTAACATTACACAAATCACATTAATCAACACAATAATTCATGTACACATCTTACTTGCACAGCTCCTTCCCTTGACCACTCTGAAACAATTATCAACCGGTCAGGATTTATCGAAGTCGTTTAGGCGAACATTTAGTCTTCTGAGCCATACCGAATGAAGTATCATGTGAAAAACATCGAACCGCTTCGGACGCAAATTCACCTCGAAATGCCTCCTCACTTGCTTCCCCCTCCGCTGCAACCGTATATACTGTCTCTGAGAAATTCCCATCAGAATGGTCTTCAAATTCGGAATATCCTTCACCGAGACCTCAACCGAAAATGACTTCCAGTTTAGGACATCGCTAAATGGGGCTACGTAATGGTCCTTGATGATTACCGGAACGCAGCCCATGTAAAGCGCCTCGACCATCCTAGGACTAGCTACTTCGTACCCGCTCGGGCAGATGCAGTACCGGCTCTTGCGGATCATCCCATGGTACGAAACGCCTTTTGGAAGGTACTTGTGGACTTGGATGTCTACGTCCTTGTTTTCCCAATGCTCTAGAAGGACCGGCCTGATGGGGCCGTGGACCCCTCCTGCAAAGAAAGCCAAGATCGGCCGTCGCGAAGGGGAGGGACCGCCAAGGAGGTGATTCGTGCTACCATCCGGGAGGAGGATTTCCGGGAAGGAGACATCTTTCTTTGGGTTGAATCCTTCGGATGTGTTTGCATTACATAGAGCTCGAATGGAGTTTTTGTAGAGGTCAGGGACGGCTTTGGAAAGTTCGGGCCCCTGCAATGCAGCAATTGCCAGAAAAAATTAGAACACTTTTGATTCCTATTTTTTGGGGTAGTATGAGGAACTTGGTTTGGATCGTGATTCACGGATGGACCGTTAAAGAAATTCGGGAAGGTATTCAAACACATCCAATATCAGAAAAACCAAAAACCAGTGCTTTTATACCAGAAAACTTGCCCCGTTTGCAATTCGACATATAGTGTCGCGTGGAACCACTTAATTTGCACGAATTTTAGGTTCTTGCAAGAGTATGTATGTGTTTATAACATTTTACTGGCAAAATTTGGAGAGCTACCGAAATCCACTCAAGAACAAAAATTAGAACTTGAGAAAGCTTTTACTTGTAATTGGTAACCTTCTCCTAATGTGAGAGCAGAAACTTAAAAAGCAATGCAGTGACTACTTACCCAATCATGGCAAGCAAGCATGAAGTGATCGGCCCCGAGGCTCCTATTCCAGTACTGGTATTTCCGCGCAACAAGATGGACGTAATCTTTGACTGTTTGTTTCATAGGACCCCAATGATCATGAGACTTCCTATCGTAAACGAAACGAACAATCAACGTGACGCTGAGTGGGAGGAAAAAGACATGTGCCTTTTCGGGATCTTTGGTGCGGAACTGGCTAATCTCCATATGGTAAATGAAATTTCCCTCCATTGCGTATATGCTCTTGCATGGACCGTCGTGAAAAACGGGCTGCTCTCCTTCTTCATAGACAAATACCTTAAATTTTTTTTCCATTTCCAAGTAGCTCCTGGAGTTATAATGAAGATGAAATGATTAGATCCAAAGCTTCAACTCAATATACAAAACTTCAAATTTGGTTGTAGTTTGGGGTTTACTTAACTTTTTGTTCGACGCAGTAATCCTAAACAAAACACTAAAGAGTACTATTCGAAATCGGTTCATTCTTGTAGAATAAAAACCCAGAAGCGAATAAATAATGGTTTTACTAATCAAATTTATTTGTTTCATGGAAATATTGCTCGAGATCGATTATTGACTTGGATATCAATTAACTCACTCCAACGGATCCCATGAGTTACTGGATTAGTAGGGTTATCAATCTATTCAAATCTTACAATGACTCACTCCGATGGATCCTTTGAAATACTCTGGGTAGTACGGTTATTACGCCTTTCCAATCTTAAAACGCGTTTCCATCGGCAGATTAAAACAGAACACCTTTTTCTTTCTACAACAGTTTTCCATTGTTATGAAGCAGCATAATAGACTCCATAAACTCTCCATTACAATTTCTATCTGCATTGAGCCATTCCATAACTTGGGGAAAGACATGAAGATACGAAAGTTGTAAGAACGACAAAAAAGGTACCTGTGAAAAGCATTAGCATTCCAGTACATTGGACCTCCGGGGACATAGTCGGGGTCCTCTGATTGATTTCCGTTAATTCTGGCTTCTTTTATTACAGCACGAGCTTTTCCAAGACCAGCTTCAATATTGTGTACATGGCTAGGTCTTCTCTTTGTTATTGCCGTCATGGAATGAATGCCAGACTCATTCTTGGAAGGAACAATATGGGGTCCAATTTTGGTAGTATTCAAGCTCTCTCCAATCTTCTCAACCTGTTGAATTGATAAACACACCGACTTAAATATAAATCGAAGTAAAACCAACTTGATAAACGAAAGATAACTAATCGATAGCATTTTCATTCCATTCTTTCTAACAAATCAGATAGCATCAATAATTGCAATGATAAGAATACTAAAACGGAAAAAGAAGTTAGCTACGCTCAGGATTTTAATCGAACCACACTAAATGTCACCTACTTCCAATTAATTTCTTGTCACGGGATGCATTAAGAACAATAGATAACCAAATTAAGCAACGTTCCTTCAATAACACAACACAAATTCAAGTTGTCTCTACGCAGATTGTTAATTTACCTTCTCAAGAAGCATTAAGAACAATAGATATTCAAAGCAACGTTCTATCCAAATTCACTCACGAAATGCCAATAGCGCGCAAAACTTACTTTCATATGCCAAATTTGGTCTACCCCTCCTCTTAGTGCTACCCTCTACTATAAGGCCATAACCATATCTTCTCTTAACTACGGCATCTACCGAGCTACAAAGCCCCGCCCACATCTATTCTTTCTCATCTTATCTTCTAGGATTTGGGCATGTCTATGTAGATTGAAAGATACAGAAGTTTGAAATGATCTAGCTAGGTTTGTTGGATATCACGGAACATAGTGCCTTTGATAGAGCTCAATGGTGGCAACAAAGCCATATAGCCGAGCCCAATTAATTGGGGCTTGTTAAGGCTTGGTAATGATTTTTGTTCCATTTTCGTAGACATTTACTCTGATGTCTAACTTGTATTGCTTACAATTATACACAACTCAATTTCAAGGCACACTAAAAGACTAAATTTTGAATTGCATTCATAAAAAAAAATTGGGTGCAAAAATAATTTCCCGGTACAGTCGGTGTAGAATTAAATACTATAGCATTTCACTAGTAGTTCACACTTCAATCTCAGAGTCATATTTTGATCCTTCACGTACATTGTCGCCTCTTGTTCATAACGTACACATCAAATTCATTACTCTTTCAAAGCCAGAAAACATGGGGTATAAACACTACAACAGTTTCTTAATTTCTGTTCTTCAATTCTGGTATTATCCTTTTCTTCAACAAAATAAAAATAAAAAAATGGAAACAAGGAAAAAATTCTGGGAGTATGGAAATTGATACCATGCCATTTGAAGAGTAACTACATACACATACTCAACAAGCATATATGTGTGCCAGAATACTATATCTAGGGTTGAGTATCGTGCTCGTGTTTTGTCATTTCGGATTTTGTCTGTTTTCAGGTACGTGTCAAAACAGACGTGAGATAATGTACCATCCACGAAAATTTTTTATTTCACGGATCCTCTGTCCTCGAAAATGTTTTTTCCTATCCCAAATCACGCTCTTCGACCCGACCGACCCTTCGTAGCACTCTTGACAAAAACCTTCAATTCAGACATGAGACATGAGATTCTCTGCTCCCAAATATTTATCCTCTCTCAATGATGAGACACTTCAACCCTGTTACCATTAGTCCCCTCTAAACCCCAACATACCCCAATTCATTCACGCAACAAGATCCTCTGTCTCAGGTTTTTCTTATCCAAATCCAATGCATGCACTTCTGGCCTATGGGCCATTAATTCGTTAATTTTGAAAAAAAAATGACGCTCCATTTCACCACTTCATAGAGGAACATGCCTTTTGTAGGACTCCTGTCCTCAACTCTTTCCAATAAAGAGAAATACTTATTTCCGGAGCAGTAGGAAACAACTTGTTTACAGCAGCAGTCCATCGCGAACGTAAAAGTGTTTTGGATGGTTCGAATTTTAATGAAACTTTTTCCGTTTTAGGGGAAAAGTTTAACTCTTCCCTGAAAAGCTTCATTAACATCCAGATTATCCAAAACACTTTTGGATGGTCGCGATTGAGGGCTGTAAACTCTTGTTTACGGCTGCTCCGGAAATAAGATTTTCTCTCCAATAAAACACAAACTTACGGTCCAAAGATTCCATTTGCTTATAAATGCACACTAAAATTTACTAGCTTGTAAATGTTTAAAACTTAACACAAGTCACAGCTCAATTTTAAGGTACGTTACAAGATTTTTTTTTGAATTGCATTATAAAAAGAAATGTGTGCAAAAATCATTTCCCTATGAACGAGAGAGAGAGAGAGAGAGAGAGAGAGAGAGCAAACATCCACATAAATAATCGGTGACATACACATACCATATACAACTCATATACAGAGAAACAGAGGAAAACAGGGCACTTACAGTTGTCTGGATTTCAATGGCTTCTACGGCAAGCGGCGGTGGCGAACCCAAAGAACCGTCGAGTTTAACGGACTCATGATCTGGTATAGCATCCTCTTGTCGGTGAACATTTCCAGTTCCACCGCTGGCCAATCTCGAACGCCAATCTGTTTCATTTAAATGGGCTCCACTTCCCTCCTGATCAGATGAAACAGAGCTAGAACTGTTTGCACCCAATAATACTCCTACTCCAGAAGAAGAAGAAGAAGAAGAAGAAAAAGAAGAAGATGGAGATGGAATAGCAACAGGACTCCGTAAATCCCAAATGGAATTCTTCGGACCCAGTAAACCCATAAACCCGGATACAACAATCAGTGGAACTACCAACCAAACAAGCTTCAGTGAGTACGATGATGACGAGGAACAGAGTCTTTTGATCTCTCCCATCCCCCTCTCTCTCTCTCTCTAGAACAGCGAAACTCTATTGCACCGCTTTATTTCTTTTTATTTAGATATGTGCATGTATTGGTATTGGTAGATACATGTTTGTTTAACTTCTGGGTGGGTAATAACACCGTATGGACTCTCTCTCTCTCTCTCTCTCTCTCTCTCTCTCTCTCTCTCTCTCTCTCTCTCTCTCCTCTTTTTCCCTGGGTAAAGTTGACGGGGGAAGAGGTTCTTGGGGCATGGGCAGAGCAACAATTGGGAAGAGATGGTTGCGCCAACACGCCAAGCGTTCCCTCTCTCTCTCTCTCTCTCTCTCTGTGCGTGTGCGTGTGTGTGTGTGTGTGTGTTTTTTAGCTCGCAATGCAAAATGGGGAAGCTTTTTTACTTCATTTCCAATTCTGCGCTTCCTCAAATCTCCGTCCACCGATTTACATCATAAATAGAGTTTAAATTCTTTCCCCTCACGGTTTGCCCCCACTCATTGTGGGCTCCATGAGCATTCATTACAAAATTTTAGAAGTCAAAAAGGATTGAAAAATTAGGATGGAGAGAGTACATTCTCCATTTGGATTAATAGCGCTACAAACAAAAATATTTAAAAACCCTAATTATTGCTAATTTTAAAATTCTCCGTATTGTTTTTGGATTAGGATGGAGAGAGTACATTCTCCATTTTGATTTCTTTTTATATTTCTTGCATAATTATCGATGACTTGATGATAATCTAACAAAATCAAGGCTTTAAATTCCAAATTTGGATAAAGTTATTAAGTGAAGGTCATTTCTTAGTTTTCTCTAAAATTATCCCTGTTCTTTGATGATTCAATGAGAAATATTTATGTGACACGCACATTTGAGAGTCGATATGTTAGCTCGATGATATAGGCCGCTAAAGTTCATTTGTGTATTTAATAGATGGGTGTGGATTTGTTTCGTATCGTATAACAAATAAGTAGCTAAGACAAAAGTGAAGTGAGAGTTCAATTTGAGGAGAATGCATGCGGAGGTTAATTTCTCCATATTACTCTTTTCTCGTATTGTATTTTTCATATATTTTTATTTTTAGGAGAATGTGTGGTTGTGGAGTGATCTGAAACACCACGTAACCGTGCTCCGGGACTATTGAGTATTTTCACTTGCTTCTTGCACTAAATCCACGCTTCAAGTCAAGCACAACATGGAAAGAAGTATTTTAATTTGTATCCAAAATTCCTTAATTATTCATGTATTATATTTTTCCCCATTATACACGAAATTTGTTCAATTAATGCATTATCCTATAAATCTTTTTTTTACAAGAGAAAATATTTAGGGCGTTTACGCTAGTAATTAACTTATGCAGAATAATTTTTTAGTTTTGTCTTTATTCAATATTTTTGCACTTTTCAATTTTTTTTATGTGATATGGGTGACTAAAGACGAGAGGAATCGAAAAAGCAAAAAAACTATGACTTTTAAACAAGTGTTTTGGAAATTATTCAAGAAAAAGTCCAAAAATCGACTTTTTGAGCTTTTCTTTGGATATTTTCAAAAATACTTGTGTAAAAAGTTAAATTTTTTTACTTTTCCGATTTCTCTCATCCTTACTCACCCTGTCACCCATATCACATAAAAAATTGGCGTGAAACTAACAAACACAAAAAAAATAAAAAATTGAATAAGGATAAAACCAAAAAATTATTGTGCATAAGTTAAACCCTAGCGTGAACAGGGCCTAAACGAGTCATGAAACATGGGACCTGGGGACCCTAAAGCGCAGAAGTGCACTACAGTCTATATATAGGTGTGTCATGTGCGGTTCGAGTCATCCACATTTACAATCAATGGTCTAGATTCAAAAAAGTAACTTACATATACAACCCTACTTTTACGAAACGAGTTGAGCCGAGCTCGCGAGTTACTCGATTCATTTATAGTCCTGCTTTTAACCAAGTGAACTATTAAAAACACTTTTAAACAGCGCAAATTTAGTTACGCACTGCACGCCTGTAGTCCACCCTCCACTACAGATCCCGAGTTCAGGAAGGTGATGCTATCAAAGTATTTATTTGTTTTTGGAAGGTAAAAAAGAAAAAGAAAGGGGCACTTGGGACATTTCATTTTCAGTAGTAGTTCACACTTCAATCTCCATGTGTCATCTTTTGACCATCCATTCTCGTGCATGGCCACCTCTTGTTCGTAACGGTGGGTGAAATTCATCCCTGTTGCAAAGCCAGAAAACAGGGGGTATAAAACTACAACCGTTTCTTTCTTTTAAATCTCACTTTTTAACCAACCTCCTGCAATCAATTTGGCAGTATCCTTTTCTTCCAAAAAAAAAAAAAAAACAAATATATATATATATATATATGTGTGTGTGTGTGTCA
Source organism: Rhododendron mucronatum var. ripense (assembly GCA_019656295.1). Classification (NCBI taxonomy): domain Eukaryota; kingdom Viridiplantae; phylum Streptophyta; class Magnoliopsida; order Ericales; family Ericaceae; genus Rhododendron; species Rhododendron mucronatum. Next base: position 22,326 of record BPLT01000220.1, on the reverse strand, counting down.
GCACGACACGAGCATTCGATGACACCACTAAAAAGGATATGGAATAACGAGTGCTTGTAACCCGGCTAGGACTAGGCATGGCCTTGCACAAAGTGCGGTCATCAACCTGCTAGGCGAGGTTTGGCGTGACATTTTTTATGTGCCCTTCACCCTATTAGGCAAAAGGCACGACATGTACTTATCACCAAGTTTGGAGATACTATATATATCATTAGAAAGGGTGTTTCGCTTTCTAAAAAAAGGAACTTTTAAAAAAGAAACATAATTTCAAGTTTAAAAATCATGTGTTTACGCAAATAATTTTTCTATCAATATGGATTTTGTTTGATATATCATTGAGATCTTTTAAATGGTGAAAAAAATTTAAAATTTTATTTTTATTTCATTATATTTGAGCTTGAAATTATCGATATTCTTTTTGGAAAAGAAGATTTAAAAAGAAAGTCAAACGGGGCGGAGTCCATGCATGGCTTATTCTGACTTTAATCAAATCTTTTGTTAATGGAGGGCGAAATTGGTCCCGAAAAGTAGTTAAGATACATGTACATAAATTCGAACACCTTGATGTATGCTTTGTTGTCTACTCGTGTTTTTCAGTCCTAAATTTAGAAGGTGTTGATCATGACATACATGCACCCGTAGTATTCCAAAGGATCAGAATATCCCAAGAAGTAACGCTGCCCACAAGAGGTGGATCATATACAAGAGGTGGATATGCTATCTGCTCGAACAGTATATTCGAAGTTCCTCGATATAGACCTCGGATATAATATCTTTCGATATTGTATCTGCCCACAGGTGGATATAATAAGGACATGAGGGAGGTGGTCTTATTATATCCACTTTCTTAATTACAAAAATACCCACCGTCCTCTTTTGATTCTTTATCTACATACTCATAGTCAGACTTCATTCCACTTTTTCAAAAAGTGGGTTTTTGAAAAAGAATGTAAATTTCAAGATCAAAAATCATGTATTTACGCAAATAATTTTTCTACCAATATGAATATTGTTTGATAGATCTCATTGAGATCTTTTAAACGGTGCAAAAAAAATTATAAAATTATTTTTCATTTTCATTATATTTGAGTTTGAAATTTGAAAAAAAAGAACTTTTTCAAAAAGAAGGGAAACTGGAACACCCTTTCACTCAAAACAAACCAAGTATACACATGTTCCCTCTGGCCTCTTCTATGTATTACTCAAATAAACCATCTATATCATATTCCCTCTGCATGTATATCCACCTTTTTATTGTATCTCCACTCATATTATATCCATAAAAAATTAATCCGCACTACAACAAATACCACTTTCAAAAGCATAATTCAATAGCGTTCTTTTACAAATGCTATTGTAAAGGACCAACAATAGCATTCCTTAAACTAGAAGGACCAACAATAGCGTTTCAAAAACACGGAAGGAATTTATAGCGTTTTCATTAAACCTCATCTACAAACTACAGTGTGCGTTCAACCTAAATATTTGAAAACCTTGGCGCCTCACAGACGCTCTGAAATTTTCGAACCCTCCACCGGATCATCGGCGCATTTTTCTCATCATCTCTCGTGAGGCTTCCAGAAGAGTCAGATTCTCTACTGCTCTCCGAAGCCACAGCCGCCGCCGAGGTTTTCGTTGCCGACAGAGGGCTTGAAGACCAGGGATCAATGGACTAAGTGGATGTAGCCCATCGTTTTCTGTAACATTCGGCGGAAAACCCTGGTGCTTCACAGACGCCTGAAATTTTCTCAGTCATTGTTGTGCAAACTAGTTTGGATGGATCTGCTGTGATTCTAGGGTTTTGTTCATTTCAGGTTTATCCATTTTTCTTAATCGTATCTCTCTGAATTGATTTTCTCTGCACCTGCTCTTCTTATTCGTTTTTCTCTATTTTTCCTAATAGCTATTGGGTACTCTTCAATCATTATTAATGACCAACCTTGATCGTTTTTATGCTCCCTCGCTCCCTTCTCGGACAAGAATGAAGCCGTATTCAAAAAGCCCAAACCAGGGTTGATTCAGTAGTTTTCTTAATTCTTGGCCAAATACAAGGCTAGGGTTTTAATATTCATTCATTAATTAGCATGTGATATCATTTTAGGTTTTACACTTATTATGCACTAATATGGTATAACAATCGTTGTTGGGGCTTAACGTTTCAATCATTAGCATGCGTGATTCTAGGATTATGCACTTGTGTGGCCAAATACAAGAATGTTGCGCTTATAGGGAGGATGGAACCGGTGGTAATCACGTGGTGGCGAGACAGTGAATGGTGGTGATAATTGGGGCTTTACATTTCTGTTTTCGATAAGTAACTGGGGCTTTATCTTTCTGTCACTAGAACAAATATGGGTATTTTAGAGTCATTTAATAGCATTTTTTCAACAATGCTTTTAAAAGAAGCAACTATATCGTTCAATTGTCATAAAACGTGGAAACGCTCACACCCAATTAAGCGTAGTGTTCCTTTAGAGTTTTCATAGCGTTCCACGAAAACATAGCCATCGATCCGCTAAAATATAGGGAGCCAGATCCCCCTTTCAATTCATTCAAACTAGGGCAAGATTTCCGGATCTGCAATGACATCAATCCCGTTGGAGACTGAATCGTGAACTCTCGCTACAAATCAAATTAGATCTCCATGCTTTTGGTATTTCGGCAATTGTGAGGTCTCTTTCTCATCTACATGCTCTCAGTATGTCGGTTGCGCGATTGGAGACTGAATTTGCGTCTCTTCCTCTCTCTCTCTCATTGTCTTAATTTGTTTCAGATTAGCGATGTCATTGTTTCGATTATTTTGACCCATTTTTGGAGACTGAATCAATTGCTACTTGAAACTTGAAGTGATGTACTTCATGGACACTGTAATCCAAGCCCATTGTTTTGGTAAGTTCTGAAATCAATCATGTGGACCCTAAACTTAGAGTTCTCTAACCCTAAGTCTGTAGTTTTCCTTGAGTTGAGTTTCTAGGTTTGAAATTTATTGGATTTGTTATGCTTGAAATTGTTTGGATTTTCCTGATTGTTTACGCTTTACATCACTGAATTTGTTCTCTTATTAATTCTGTAACCATCTATGTTTTTACTTTTTCGGAATAGTAGTTAGATGTAATATACTTCCTTGCTCACATAAGTGTCTATTTTTTTAAACCATATTCCAAGTTCAGCATGATTAACATGGCTCATTTCATTCAAGAGTATGAGTTACTTTTTATTCTCTTTTGATCAACATAAATCCGTACCTTATGATTCAGTTTACGAAGGTTAGCTGTGGGCTACATTAGAGTTCTAAAAAGTCTATTATTTAGGTATACCTTGTGGCTAGTACATGTGAGCAGAATCTATAGCTAAATTTTTCCACACCGCGTGCTTGTGGTGATGCAATTTTTTTTTTTTCTTGAGCGGGAATTGGATAAAGAAATCAGAGTTCCAAAACATCTAATATGTTCTTCAGTTTAATATGCCATTTTGCTATACATGCAATTTATTCTAGCCATTTTGCAGGTTTAGTTGTGAGTTGTTCCTAGGAGTCAAAAGGTACATAATGTCGGTGCCCATTAAGTTCTTCCCACAAGTGAGGAATACTCATAGGTCGTGAGGAATACTTATAGGTCAAGGTCAATTGCTTGAACTTGTTTGTATACTTTCACCTTTTTGCCTTTGGTCGTTGAGCACTGAGCGGTACAAGCAAAATGATTGTGTATTGTTAAGGAATTCATATGATTACACTACAAGAAAATACACATTCGCCGACTAAAAGTTTAGTCGCCAAATGTCAAATTTTAGTCGCCCAAAAATTTCAACGACTAAATGTTTGGTCGCCAGGTTTGTCGTTGACACTTGGTCTGGGAAAGCTTATGCCGACTAAATATTTTGTCGGCGAAAATAACAACTTATGCCGACTAAATATTTTGTCGGCGAACATAAAAACTTGTGCCGACTAAATATTTTTGTCGGCGAAATAAAAAACTTGTGCCGACTAAATATTTTTGTCGGCAAAAATTAAGAACTTGTGCCGACTAAATATTTTGTCGGCGAAAATTAAGAACTTGTGCCGACTAAATATTTTGTCGGCAAAAATGAACTTTTATGGACTAAATATTTAGTCATGAACTCCGAGTTTAAAGCCATATTTTTAGAAATTTCAAAATATTTAATAATTTCTGACCCAAAATCGAATGTGTATTTCAAATCACTCTATTTAATCTAACCAAAAGCAATAACAAATGAAACATAATATTCAAACTTAATCCATCCAAAAGCACAATTTAATATATATATATATATATATATATATATGAAATCACTAAGCATAGATCAATTCCAACTTAAAATTTTCATAGATTACATATTCATATTCATCCTAAACAAAAACCATCTATCTAAGTCCTCCATCCCAAGCAAAAATCATCAGCCAAATTGCTCCTTATACAAAATCTAGATGTCCATCAAAGTCTTGCCATATTGCTCCATATACAAAATCTAGCTGTCCATCAAAGTCTTGCCAAATTGCTCCATATACAAAATATGTCCATCAAAGTCTTTCCATCACGACAAAAAATCATCTGCCAAATGGCTCCATATACAAAAATCTGTCCATCACAAGCAAAATTCATCTTTCAAATTGCTTCATTTACAAAAAAACATCCCTTCAAGTCAATCTCGTATCTATATACAAAGAAGAGTGGTAAACAACAAATTCTTTGTCAATTACCATGCACCAATATACAAACAATTATAACCTACCTATTCATTTGTTTACCAGTAACTCAAAAAAGAAGGCAAAGATGTCAGCAAAACATCCCTAGAAGGGACCATGACTGTCTACCAAAAAAAAGAAGGTATACTATAACTTATAATTTCCCATTTTTTACCATACCAAAAGAAGAAGAATATCAACCAATGGTATGGGTCACAAGGCAGCCAATCAAAGCTTATCAAGGCGCCTGTGGGGTATGTGAAGATCCCCCAAGGCCAGCACCAACACCATCCCAAGAGTTTCAACAGGTTATCCAAAAATTTGCATGACCCAACACAATTTTCCTTCTTTTGCATAGGCAATGCCCAACAGAACTAAAACCCCACAACTTGGCAAATATGGCCATGAAATGGCCATGAAATGACAAAGTGATACAACTATATAGCCCAAGTCTGAAATAAACATGATCGACCCACGTCCCAAAAAGACAAATTGGTTTGAGCAATCACAAAATTAGTCCAATGGGTAGCAAGAAAATCTACTGAATGGCCTAAAAAATGAGTGTACAAGCCTCCACGAGTTTTTTATGAAACCATCCCTCAAACTATCACTTATTTTTCTACTTCATCCTTGAACTATCAAAATCACCTATTTCATCCTCGAACTATCCATATCCCATCCTACTTGGTCCATAACCAAACGCACTCCAATATTTTGGACAACAAACCCAACAAAAAACTACACTCTCCACCAATGTAACGGCAGAATTGAAATTCCACCTTCCCAACACATCTGTGATAGATTAACAGCTAGTAATATAAACCATTTACGCTTGAGCAACAAAACAATTACATGAAACTAACATCACCTAGTGAGCACGGAAAATTCATCCTGAAAACATTACAACAGAGATCATGGGAATTCATGCAAACCAGAAAACTTGACTAGTGGAATTGCAACAGAAAAGTGATCATTTAAATGCAAACATCGGAAACTATGCAATGCCAGGACTATCGAATTGTTAAATTACGCTTAGCTTGGTTTCTGATACCAGTACTTGCAATTATCCACACCATTTTTACACATTCATTCAACAAGATGATTTGGCAGACGTAGCAGTAATATGGGTAAGCCACATAAAGATTTATAAGGAGAAACTCGCCTTAACCCTACTGAAAACCTTGGAAGGTATAATCAGTCTGCTTGGTTACTCAGACCATCTTCGAACCCAATAGCATTCAATGGGAAAATCTGTAAAGTCCCCATGAGGTCTGGCTTCTATCTGCTCTATCATTAAGTGTATCCTCAGCAACTAGGGAATGAACTCGTTGAGTGAATTTTGCTAAAATAGCTTCAGATTTACTGATAAGTGCATGCCTATAGCATGACTTATTGTATCCATGTACTCAATCTACAGAGGTGCAGTTTTAAACATTGTTCAAGTAGGGAATAAAAGTAAAAGAGCTGATATTTATTTGGTGGAATGGAGGTTATAAGTGAGTATTTTAGGAATAGAATCTATAGAGTGAAGGGGAAGGGATAGATCAAAGGACTGAAGACAAATTTCAAACTAAGGGGTGCCAGTTGGGGGCTGCACCCTCTCGGTAAAGAGCCACTATGTTCATGTATTGGAGAGGTGGCTGTACATCTTACACTAAAGATACAAGTATGAATGAGATGCACTGCTCCCGCATTTGATAGAGCACTCCACCATTATTACCTCACCATTCCCACCACCATTCCTCCATTGTGACGAAACCCATAAACAATCAAGTCTCCCTCCCTCCCTCCCTCCCTCTATGGGGAATTACCAACAAATAGTTGCGAATGGACTCAATTAAAAAAGAAATAACTCTAACATTAGAGCCACGCAATCTTCAACATTGGTTTAACTTACAACACAGATAATGCAGCTAGAAAACAGCTCTACTAGAATTTCCTCAACTGGATCAGAAAGATAATTTACGGGCAAAAAAGAAAGTTGAACTTCTAATTTCCAGCCTATGAGAGCAGTAGAGGATGAGAATATACATGGGAAACGCACAAACACATATCAAGTAAGAAAAAAAATGCAACCCTCGAGAGACCGACTGGTGTATTGGTCCTGCCTAACATGAACTTTCACTTGAAACGTAGCGACAGTGTTAAAACTATGGTCATCGCATAACTCGCACTTTCAGTATTTCCATGATTCCTAGAATCTTTTTCTATTCTTGACGCCTAACGCTGTACCAAGGCTTGTACATAGTCTCCTTTGTAACGTAGATCATTTTCTGTGAGCTAAGTAGTAACTGTATCTTTTCCTCTTTTGTTTTTGTACTCTCACTCTTTGAATGGTATCCTCTGCTTCAAACTTGATCTTATGTGCATTAGTATAGGGGTCCAAGGGCTTGGCTCGATTATCCACAAAATGAAAGGGCTCCACTCATCAACTATATAATTCAGGGACTTTAAGAAATCCTCCTTGAACTTCTAATAAGACATCCCTCTAATTCACATTCTGAAGCTTATAATATACTCCTGAAATCTATCTTGGATTGCAGCTGCCCCTCACATTTTGGCGATATGCATTATTTATAAGAAAAGAATCATTATCATTACTAGGCAGGTGGTGATACAACAAAACTAACATGCACGAATAAACTTGCTCGCAAGGTTAGAATCTAGTAAGTTATTGTATGAACACATGAACCACCCAACTCAATTACAGCTAGTTAGATGATAAATGGATCCTTGAGCGCGCATACAAATTAGGCACAAAAAATTAACACATGACCTAAACCACACCAAACCCACTTGAATTAACCCCCAAATCTCCAATTGAAATCATGCATTTTCCCTTTTCTTTCTCTATCGATTATAGAAGGATTAAAGAAACCCATATCAGATATTGTAGTTTGTGTATGAATTCTAAGGGGGTTGAAAAACCATATCACCATAGATAAAGTAGAGAGAAAATCATACCTAGTGAGAACTGAGCGGTGCGAGATCCGAATACTTTCAATTGTCAAGACCTTAAACCTGCCAAATGAATTCGTACATTAAGGATGAGTGAAGCATTCTGTCAAACACGAAAAAGGCAGTCAATTGTACCTAAAAAAATTGAAGAGTAACACCACTATTCCATAAACTTCTCTATAAACAGAGCAACACCAGTCTTAATTTTAAACCCATATGTTTCTGAACTAATGATACAGAAGCTACCAAGTAGGCTTTCAGGTGTGAGATGTTTTGAACCTAGAAGGCGCATTTGAGAAAGAGAATTTTAGATGAGGGAGACTAACGTACACGCTATTTTTTACGTGGTGAACCTAACAAACCAAACACGTCTACAACAGAGCCAGAACATACAACAAGCACAAGTTCTGGAAACAATATCCTAGGTTCTAATTTAAGCACACAAGGAAAGGGTAAGGCCAACAATCAAAACCAGAAAATAAATACAGCACTTGTGCTGTATTAGGGCTCTATGTACAGCACCAAATTAAATTCCAGCACTTGAGGACATGTTTTCAACAAATATTATTTGTTTCCAGCATGTTACACTCAATTCCTGCACTTTTACACATAATTTCAGCTCTTGTAGGTTATTTCCAGAATTCAACAACCAAATTCTTGCATCTATACTACAACTACAACTGATTTAGCACTTAATAGAACTAATTTCAACCTCTAAACTTCAATTCTAGCAATTACAACTTCAATTTTAGCATCACAACAAAAAACTTAAGGAACACAAAAAGATAGCAAGGTACAACACTTGAAATGCCAAAAAAACAGCCATGTACAGCTATTTCAATCAACTATACAAAAAATACAAGTATTTCAAACTTCAAAGAAACAAATGAGTACAGGGACCACTTTAATGTGTCAAGTCTCGGGCTGCCTGAAGGTGAGCACGTACCTGTTTAATTTATTTCTAGGTTACAATTTTATGTTTGCTGTTTGATTCTCTTATATTAAGCAAGCACATTAAAATATAATCCTCCAAAAAGCCATATACATGAGACAATACCTTAATAAAGCTTAATCACCTTAGCAAGAGGGCAATGATTGAGATCATCAAACTGCATTTTCAAAAAGGTCAACACACACCCACACAAACTGGCAAAGAGAGATAGAGCTAAAGATTGAAATTTTTAACGCATGCGGAAAAAAAGCTGAAGAATGACAAAAAAAAAAAGAGGATTTTTTTATTTTTTTGGGGAAACTAGGCCTAAACAATTTAAGAAGAACCAAACGAGGCCTTAGATCCTGAGAGTTTTCCTATTAATCTCCACCACCACCAAACCCTCGTTTTTCTACCAAAAAAAAAAAAACCAAGGGTTACATTGCAGGCAGCTCGAGCTGACTCAAATCAATTCTATGGCGTCTAAGGTGATTACACCGAAGGCGAAAGGCAAGGCGGCGAAGGGCTCCTCAAGGCCGTCGGAGGACCAGTCGCTGGCCAAGTCCGTCAAGGAATGGACGAACTGGATCATGAAGAAAGCCAAGGTTTACCCATTATGGCTTCATCCCGCTCGTCATCATCATCAGCATGAACCCCGACCCCAACCCCCAATTGGTAGGTCCGTTGGGAGCCCAAAGGAAACCCCATCGGAGGCCGTTCACCGACACCCTCTACAAGAGATCTTATTACACACTCTGCATATATCGTGTGTGTGCACGTGTATATGCGAGGATAAAGCAAGAAATCGACAGCAACGAGATTTCGAGGATACCTCAGGGACGCTCGATTTGGGGCAGCTCGATTTGGGGAAGATTGATTTCTCCACCACTGGGTCTCTCCCTCTCTCTCTCTACCGCTGGGTTTGGAAAAGAGGGGAAAGTAGTGAACGAGGGAAAAGTACAGAGCAACAAAAAAGATTAAACAAAAAAGAAAAGGCAAAAAACAAACGACGTCGTTTCACCGAAGGGGAAATTTTATTTCCCGCCCTTGAGCCCTTTTTAGCGCGTTCCAGATGCCGCCGAAAATTTGGGGACTAAAAACGGCTGCGTGATCATGTGCAACAGTTGCACCATAATCCATATGCATTTAATAAAGAAAAATTTTCGTAAAATCCTATAATGTACCACTTGAGGACCATTCGAGCTGTTTTCTAAAAATCTGAATCGTCTACCTTTTATGTGATAGTGATTATATCATTCATGCAAAAAATAAAGTAAATTGGATATCGTTATATACTCGATCGCAATAACAAAAATTTCATATTAACGAATCTATGTCCCGATAAAAGGGCTTCTCAAACTCGATAGACCCAAAAATTTGCGATAATGATTAAAACACCAAGAATAACAAAAAGAACGGTATGGATCGTCATAGCTGTGTCGCAATCATGTGGTTAACGTACATTGGACTATAGCGGAATACATTGGTTTATAACAAGATAAGTTTAATGTATAGATTTGAAAGGTAGCGGTAGACTCATTTTTTCGAATATTCGATCTAAACCGTTACGATTTAAGATCTTATCAAATTTACCATTCTCCCCTAAATAGGTGATAACCGGATGTCAAAAATCACAAGATCGGATCACATTCGGTGCTTCCAAAGCTATTAAAGTCCTATAATACATCACTCGAGGGCTATCCGAGCTGTTTTTTGAAAATCAAAACCGTCTACCTTTTATGTGAGAGTTATTATATCATTTGTGCAAAAAATAAAGTAAATTGAATATCGTTATATACTTGATCGCAATAACAAAAAATTTCATATTAATGAATTTACGTCCCGATAAAAGGGCTTCCAATACCCGATAGACCCGAAAATTTGTGATAGTAATTACAACACCAAGAATAACAAAAAGAATGGTATGAATCGTCATAGTTCTATCGCATTCGTATGGTTAACATACATTGAACTACAGCGGAATACATTGGTTTAGAACTAGATAAGTTTGATGTATAGATTTGAAAGGAGCTGCTGACTCATTTTTTTCGAATATTCGATCAAAACCGTTACGACTTAAGATCTTATCGAATTTATCATTCTCCTCTAAATAGGTGATAATCGGATGTTGAAAACCACGTGATCGGAACACATTCGGTACTTCCAAAGGCTTTAAAGTCCTATAATGCATCACTCGAGGGCCGGCCAAGCTATTTTTTGAAAATCGGAACCGTCTACCTTTTTTATATGGGAGTGATTATATCATTCGTGCAAAAAAAGAAGTAAATTGGTTATCGTTATATACTTGATCGCACATAATAAAAAATTTCATATTAATGAATCTATGTCCCGATGAAAGGGTTTCCAAAATCCGGTAGACCCGAAAATTTAAGAGAGTGATTAAAACACCAAGAACAACAAAATGAACGGTATGGATCGTCATAGTTGTGTCGCAATTGTGTGGCTACCGTACAAGAGGCCCGCTTTTATACAATAGAATTATATAATTTATATCTTACTTGTTTCAATTATAAGCATAAAAAGATTGTGAGTCCTGGTGGTTTGAGATGTGTGTCAAGTTAAGGATTTGGGTTCGATCCCCATAGGAATTATTTTTTTAAAACCAATTTATTAGGACTTGGATTCGAATCACATGGAGGGGTTTTTTTTTTTCAATTAGTTTTTTTTCTTATTTGTTTTCTATGTATTTTTTTTAAAACCTTTATTAGATAAAACATAATGCATATCAGTATATTTGTGGTAATTGGTATATTATCATGTTTGAATTTTGCTTCAAATTTTCTTAATCATATAAAATATTTTAAAAGCTTATTTTAGTTAAATAAAAGGAAAAATTTAATAAATTATTGAATTATCAAAAAATACATTGAAATCAAAGATGATTTGATATCGGCAGCCTCGTGATCGAAATACATTTTATGCATTTAGAGACGTTTAAGTGTTATATTGCACTAACCAAACCCTGAATAAGGTATTTTTTGGCAAACAAAATCATTTATCTTTGACGTAATAAGAATTAAATTATTCATCCTAAATGAAGTTAAACGCATGTGGATAAACTCTTGATTGGAAAACAAAAAACTGTTAATTGAAGAATTTAAGCGTCGATAAAGGGATTTTCTTAGCCCAATTGAGCCAAAATTTTATGAGAATCTCATAATTAAGAAGAAAACAAATTGGAACAATTTCTATCAAAAAAGTTGCATTGTAATCAATGTAGTTGGAATAAATATTCCATTCCTTTCTTGAATTTTTTTCGAATATAATGTATTATATTTATTGATTTTTTAAATTCGTAAAAAAAGATTTTTACCGACTAAACTTATTTTTAGTCGGCTAATACATATAAATTCCGACTAAATGATTAGTCGGGAATATATATTATAGTTATTGATTTTTTAAATTTGTAAAAAATGATTTTTACCGACTAAACATATTATTAGTCGGCTAAAATTTGTAAATACCGACTAAAATGTTTAGTCGGGAATATATATTATATTTTTTAATTTTAAAAATTGGTTAAAAATTAATTTTTCCCGACTAAACGTTTTTTGGTCGGGAAAAAACTAGCATTAGCGACTAAAGTATGTTTAGTCGGGAATAATTATCACTTTTACCGACTAATTTATATTTAGTCGGTAATTGTTTGATTTTTGGCGACCAAAGTATTTTTAGTCGGCAAATTTGGTCGGCAATTGTGTAATTTGTTGTAGTGTTAAAAGCTCAAAAATGAACTCAAAACTTGTTATGGTTTTCACTTAACTATAAATTAAGAATTAGGTGGGTACGCTTCAACAAATAGATATTCTTCTTTCGATTTACACGTGTGCAATTTTTCCTTGTGGTGTCATTGAAACTATGGTTAATATTCCATGAAGAATGGTGTGTATATTTAGATACCATACAGTACCACCATTTTTCCCCTGCTCACTTTTGGTCCCTTAATTGCAGTATTTGAAATCTTAATGATCATTATATTTTCCTTGGACCCTAGACTCTTCATAGTAGAATAATAAAGTGAACTTTGGTGGTGCAAGATTCATTGAACATGAGACTACTAATGGTTTGTGATGCAAGTTCAGTTCGACTTGAGCTGAACATAAAGAAGTTTGCTAGCTTAGATGGTAATTCATATTGTTATAAGTATTGCCCTATTATTCGTTGAACACATGGATGTCAATATAGTTAAGTTCAAGCGCATTTTTTTTTTGCTTGGGAAAATAAGTTTTACCTCCGATGTGAGGACAGTACTTCTGTGAAACAAAAAGGGAAAAAGGAAAAACTAATCTACATTCTATAATATATCTGTAAGTAGAAGGACATGGATACACACCAATAGTTTTGCCCTCTTTCTAAGTTTGTCTAGGACTTGTCCCATTGTTTTTACTGGATCATCTTCTACATATAGTCAACTCAGCCCATGCAACTAAAATCTTCTAACCGTTAGCCCAAAGTGGCAACATAGCGTCTATCTTTGTCTCTCGCTCAATTTCTCTCTGACTCTGCCTCTCTCTCTCTCTCTCTCTCTCTCTCTCTCTCTCTCTCTTTTTTTCTCTGTATGTGCATATTACTCCTATTCATGTGGGTATTACATATATATTGTTGCTAAGAAGGTGAACTGAGCCGCCCATTTGAACTTTGGCTCAGTCATCTTGTGATGTCACTACTATTTGGCCCCATACCTAATTACATGCATTATGTTTTTGTAGATGCATGGTTCAAATTTGGTAACACCCATTGGTGACAGTTAAGGCCTTGATCAGGCAGGTTTTTGTCAAGCATTTGAAACTGATTAAATTTGTGATATTTCTTCTCGCAGCATCTCCTAAATGACATGTGGTTTGGTATTTATCTTTCCATTTAAGGGGGCATACCATAAACCCCACGGATATCAAAGCTAGATAGTAGAATCTTGGAGCTTCCATCTCTGATGATTTGGATATATGGAGACTGCCAAGAAGGGTATAAGTCAATATGCTTGATAAGGTACGCGTCTTGCTTGGGAAGCTAGCTTGAGCATTCTTCATTGAGTATGTTCATTGGCAATGCTATATTAGTCTCTTGTTTGCACGGTTTTACAACTGATCCAGTTCACCTGAATCCTCTATTTTGCGAAGTCCACGATCAGAGGGGTAGTTGGTCCTATATTTCCTACAAGGTTGACAATATTAGAACTATTTTAAACTAATTCAATTCAGATAAATCATGCTTGTATAATACTATGTTTTTAGACCTTTCCAATGAACATGAGAATGTGAGGTCAAGGTTTAGGCAATCACGTGGTACAAATATTGCGGGAGGTAGGGTCTGTGTCACTCTGCACCCAGTTAACCCCTCCAACACACCATTTTGGTTGTATCAAATTTGAAAGTATATAAAACCCCAATAGTTTTACGGGGTAATCTTGACGCTTTCATCTGCTAAAGAGGAATGATCCTAGGCAGTTTTCATTTGTTTGGTAAAGACACAAGGTTATTGTTGTTAGAAATATGTGAACTCAATTTGGGTATTTCCTTGTTTTACTTTTTGGGGTTTTCATGTAATATCTTTATACTTTTGTACTTAGTATGCAATATGTTAAAAGATGGGTCTAGAACCTTGTACAGATATTCTGGTGGCTGTGTGTGTCTTTGTTCTTTGTAAGAAAAAGAAAGAAAAAAAACATAGACAGAGAGAAAGAATAGAGTGAAGAAAAAAGTGGTTTTTAAATGGCCTTGTGTGTACTCTAGTGTGGTTGTGAAAAAAGGCTTTGTAAAGCTTGAATCAAGTGAAGGAAAATCAGAATTTTCGGTGCCCAGATAAGTTTATTCACTGCTGTATTTTCTGCTTTGTTTTATGGCTGAAAACTGCATGTTTCTAGCTTGATATATTGCTGAAAATCTTATCTATATTTGCTGCGTTTCTGCTGCGATTCTACTCAGTTTGTGACTGTTTTTTGGTGGTAATTGTGTGTGCATTTGGGCCTTTATTTCCCCCAACAATTGTTTGTGCCCCATGGTTGGCCTTTATGGCAGTCAATGCCTCAATTTCTCTTTTCCTTCGGCTGATTTGTCCACTGAGTTGGATTGTTTGATCACTAGGGCTTGCATGGATTTGTGACCATGGAGGATCTATCAGAGATATACGAGAAGTGAGAACGCTACATGAATTAGCCACTAAGGTACCCTTATCAACGTCCCCATTGCGTATTTGTTTTGCATAGCATTTTTTGATGTATTAATATTGCCATGTAACGTTATTTGCGTAATTGCATCTACATATTCTTGTTTTTGTACACATGATATACATAAACAATTGACTTCTTACATATGACTCTAATCTTCTATAACCTAGGTGCACAATGTTATACAACAACCACCCATTTAATGTTGAAGGAGGTCTAAAATTTAGTGTTAAGTTGAGATAGTTGCAGTTATTTAGAGGAACTTTCATTATGGGGAAATTATATTTTAGCTTATGTGTTCCTGTTTTTCTTAATTAGTTTGCTGCCATGAAATGATTATACTCCATGATTTATTTTTAATGGAGAAGCAAGAAAGAACTCCCAAGCTTTTGTAGTTAATCTCTTGCTGTATTGTAAGTGAAGTGGACTCTTGTATGCTTGAAGTTTTGAGCAGAATTGTGATAGATGAGAGTTTGCACATCTTTTTGAAGCTCAGATTTTTATGATTAAGACTGGTATCTCTCTCTGTTTGGGTACTCGTGCAAAACCTTTTGATTATAAAGTGTTGAACCATCTAACATATGTATACTTCTCCTAATGTGAAGAATTAATTCTGCATTAAGCTACCAAGCTTAAAATTTCTACCTATTTTTTTTGGTCTGATGACAGAATCAGCGCTCAAAAGTCTTGTGTCCAAGGTTAGTCAAACTTAGCTTCATGTTTGATTGAAACTCAAAGCCTTTTTTTTCCATTATGATTTTTGTATAAAACACATTAATATTTAAGCCATGAAAACAAAGGTAAAACACAGTTAAGCTACTAATTGGTCTTGGTATGGCTGCTTCTGAGATTGTTCTTGGTTCTTGCTGACAATTATCCATCACATTCTTCTTTTTCTAACTGCAAACATTATCTTGCTTTGAAGTTGTTTTTCTCGTTAATAATTTTTACTATATCTATTGGGTTATTTTGAATAATTCTATATTTACAGGTATGTGTTCGCCGTTGGGAGCAAAAGGGTATAAACACGTCAAAAAAGTAAGCTTCAAATAAAGAACATCTCCGTGGGCGAAGAATTGGGGTACTTGAATGAGATGGCTGCCTAGATTAGGATTACATTTTCTGGTAAGAGAGATTACATTAGTGTTTTTTTTTATGAGTGTAATTAGTCTGACTCTTAAATGTAGCTTGTGCTGGAAAATTATTCTTCAAGCTATTGTAATGAATCTTCGGTTGAATTATTTTTCTTACAGTGAAATTGTATCGCGTTTGGATGTACTTTGGTGTTGAATGGAATGCAAATTTTTTGTATGAAAATGCTAGTATATTGGCATTTGTAGTGTTTGAAAAAAAAGAAGCTAAAATTGGCTAAGATAACGTTCAGAAAATGCTATTGTTTACCTTTAATAGTTGAATGCATGTTGTAAAAAGAAATAAGATAGCAAGCAAAAAACGCTATCAAAGGTACAAAATACAACAGCGGACAATGGCCGCTATAGAAAGTTCTTTAACAGCGGACAATGAACGCTATAGAAAGTTTTTAATAGCGGGTAATGAACGCTACAAAAAGTTAAGACTTTTAATAGCATGGGCTAATAAGGCATTCTTCAGAACGTTATCTATTATCTACTATAACATTTTTTGCACGCTATTCAAAGCATTTTTTGTTATAGTGCCGGTTAGCAAACGACCTGTTAAGGGTACATAATTTGTGAAATACTTTATGAGCAAGGTACAAGTATCTACAAAAACAGTTCTATCTTTTGTTAAGTTAATAGCTAGACACAACGGTCTTCAACAACTTAATGATAAAATCTATCGTAAGTAAAAATGTTAAATTTGTTTGATGTAATAAAATATGATTTAACATGACGTTTGATTGAACTATGATGGGTTTGTCATAGATTTATCATATTAGTAATAAATCTATATATATATATATATATTATTTTTGTTAAATTAATCAATTATGATACAAGTTTTGTTGCTAGTTTGATAGTTTTATAATTTTTTATTTTGTTTTCAATTTTTTTTAGAATTTTTTTTTTGGTCAGACATAAAATCAATTTTTTGAGAGTTTTGAGCTAGGGTAGAGAAAATTGGAGGAAGAAAATAAATGCAAGATTCTGAGAGAGAAGGAGGCGAACTGCAGAGAGTCCCTGCAGTCCAATCTCAGCCGTTAAAAATACTATTCGACGGTTGTGAATATACTAACCGCACCTACGCAGTCCAAATGTGAACTTGCTGACAATCCTTATTCGAGAGAGAAAGGGTAATTATTGTTTTCTTATCGACAACAAAATTTTATTAAAAATTCGAGAAAACGTACATGAGGGAAAATCTAAACTAGGTTGAGGCAAAGCACGAGGCCTAAGTTGTACTCTACTGGTCCATTAGATTTCCCAACGTCACTTAACCCAAGGATAAACACACGCGTGACGCAACGTCGCCAAACGTGCGCGTGCGCGTGAGATTGGTAAAATCAACGCAATTGATGTTTGGTCGACATCAACTTCATCGCCGTGGACGAAATCAGCTGCATTCTCCCCTTCGCGATCTGATCTCCCGTTCATCGCCATGGACGGACCTAGGAAACATCAGGTACTCTCTCTCTCTCTCTCTCTCTCTCTCTCTCTCTCTCACACACACACACACGCGCACGCACACGCACTTGATTTCTTCTGAAATTGATTTGTTCGGGTTTAATTTCCAACATCTCTTGTACTTTAGAAATTGATTTTGAGATCAGATGTGATTACTTTTGTTTTTTTTGTTTTTTCTGGATTGTTCTGAATCTCGATTGTGTAATTGGATGGGCCGGATCAGGTTTCGTTGCGGGGAGCGAGTACGAAGGAAATCACAAGGGATGCCCTTCTGGAGAGGGTCTCCCAGGAGAGGGAGCTCCGCAATTACACGCGTCGCGCTGGGGCTGCCGCCGTCTTCATCCAGGTGCATTTCATTATTGCCGTTTGCTATTTAGTTTTTTATTTTTGTAAAAAATATCTTCTTGTTTTACTCGTAGGTAAGATTAACCTTTTAGAGTGAGAGCACTTCCCACGCCCTTCGCGTGTGGCTCAGCTCTCCGCTCTCTGTTAAACATGTGCTGGTATTTTGATTATGAAGTAGGCGGTGAGGGTTGAACACATGCTAGCAAATTGTTTACTTGTAACTCGATAAAAAGCTTAAGCTGTTAGGGAGGAAGGATGAAGTTAGATTTGTTAGGCTGTGAGGAAGGATTAAGTTAGAATTTATCCTTGACAATGGAAGTTTGAATTGTGATCGTGGGATTGGTGATGAAGTGGTAATAGTGGACGTGGGACTAGATGTAGTTGTAGTGGGAAAAAGAGTCTAGATTTCGTTCTAGACGAAGAACTCTCTTGCGTCCACCAGAGAACCTTGAATCCACTAAGAATATGTTGAAGGTAAATTATTTTTGCCCTAATTCCTTCATGGAATACATCGATGTTTTATGGTATAGAAAGCGTAACATGGAATAGTTAATGAAACAAGATAAGTTCCAATGAAAGAAAATTTCAAGCATCCTAATGGTTGTTGAGCAAGAAAACTAAATCAAACCAAATAAGATGTTAGGAGTTCTATAATTCTATTCTACTAAACAACCTCAAAAAATTGCAGAGAGTGCCGTTAGTTTCAACCTGAAAAATACCAACCTCAAAAAGCATTGAATTCCAATTTGGTATAGTAATTGGACCTTTAATGGCTTATAAAACTGCACTTGAAATTATTGTTGGTAAGTATTCTGCTCATTCTCTAGACTTCCTTCATACTTTTGCAATGCCAACTAAAATATGTACCTTGGTGTTTTACTTGGCGTGCGAAGAACATTAGATAAAACTTTATCACTTGTGCTTTTTTCCTTATTAATTTCGACCTAGGTCCGCTAGCTCAAATTCAGTAGCCCCTTCTTTTTTGTTTTCTTGGACTTGGACTAATATGGATTTGTCGGTGAATGTCCTTTAGGGGTACTTGTGGATTGATTGTTCATGCTTTGGTGTTTTGGCTTGTACTTTTCCCTTCAATTGCTATTTAATCTAACCAAAAAACCCAGTATTTTTCTTTATGTGGACAATAACTGCTTGAAGATATGCAGAAAGTTTGGAGGCGCTACTATTTGACGAAGATAGAAGCTGGCAAGTTCCAAGAGGAGTGGGAAATGATGGTTGACGCTAATGCTCTTTGCATAACCAAATCATGGATCTCCAGCAGCTTCTTGAGACCTTTTCTTTTCTTTGTTACATGTTTGTCAACTCGATGTCAAAAAATTGAAACTAGAGAAATACGCTGTGTGCAGACTTGCTTCAGAATTTTACTGGAGAGCATGAATTCCACTGGTATACAATTGTTATTCTACCATCCCATTAATTATTGGGTATATAATGTGTGTTAGGTTGTAATTCCATCCACACGAGTTGTTGTATTGCAAAGTTCTGTCATTTATATAGTTAGGGCATCTCCAACTATCCTTCAAATCTTCAAAATGAAGACTATTTTGGTTCTTCATGCATGAATACCCCTTCAATTTATAGAGACACTGCTTAGACACATAGTATGCTTAACTTCTATTGTAATTATCCAATTGTTTTGATATTAGTACCTTTGAGAATCCGTCAGAACTTTAAAATGATAGACGTAGTTTATTGATGTTTGAAAAATTGGTAATTTACATTTGGAAGGGAAAGTGAGAGATGGTTGAGTTGTGGATTGAAATGAGTGAGCTATTGGAAAGAGGAAGGTAGGTATCAATTATTGCGGCTGAATTAGAATGTAGTATTCTCCAAAGCCAAATTAGTTTTTTAGCAAACAGTAAAAACTCTGGTTTTTCAAAATGAAGAATTGGGTTGGAGATGTCTAATGGTATTAAGTACTGTGAACTTAGGGATGATGCTTTAAACTATGTTGTCATTCTCATTCCGTTTTCTGTTTTCTAATTTTGCCAGATGATTTAACTGCTGATGTACTGATCTTTTAGTTCTTCTTCAATTTTAGATCCAGAGAAAAGTTTTTGCTCTCTGGCAATAGGTACACAAGATGAGAGACGCATATGGATGTATCAAACACGGAAGCTAATTTCTATATGCTTATTTATTCTTGGAGAGTGTGATAATTCCCATCAAGATATTGTTGCTCTTACGTCTCAGGCAATGCGCTTGGCTGTTGTCTTGACGGATGTCAAGGGTTGGAAATGCATTGCAGATGATAATCTTCATGATGCAGTTCTAGCTATGAAGGATTTGATTGAGTTTATGGGAAGCAATAAAAGTGGACTGTACAATCATGTCAGAAGATACATTGAAAAATTGGATGCCCCTATTTCTTTGCAAATTCAATGCTCGAGCGTGACAGAAGATCGATTCTTGATTATGGCTAGTGCTCTGACTTTGGCTTTACGGCCTCTTCATAATGCAAATACAAGCGACCTTGGCAACTTGGATGGGCATAATGCTGCTGAGCTGTACTGTGTGTTCGTACTCACAATCCCTTGTCTTGCTCAACGGCTACCAGCCCCACTCTTACCTGCTCTCCAGCACAAGTCTATTTTATCACTTTGCTTCAGGACGCTAATGGTATAGTTCACTGGCTGAGAACAAAGTTTCTTGTACTCCCTTTGTCCCCATATTGGGTCCTGTACAGGGAACTCAACTTTTCAAGAGGACATGCAATTAATGCATGTCTTCTTAGAAACTTTGATGCCATTGTCTCTATACTTCCCCTTGTTCTCTACTTTCAAAACTACACTTTTAATCATTTATGAGGGTTGATTTGTGGAAATGTACACACTGTATTCTTTGACTTTTCAAAGAGGACAAATATATTGGGACATCCCAAAATAAATAGTGGACAATATGGGACGGAGGGAGTAGTATTGAGGTTCGTGCTCACCCAAGTCTTCGATTTTAGACGGAAAACTGTGCATCCTGTAATCTACAGAAAACATCTGATAGTTCTAATGTTTAGGTGTGTTGCTATGATAAAACGCATCCATACAACTAAGAGTTGGACAGCAGAGAAAACCTAGATACTAATGTATCCTCAACCGGTGAGCTAACTACATTTACATGGTATAAAATAGAGAGCTTTTGTACCTAATATTTGCACATGTATCTTAACATATGGAAAAGCTTTATTAGGTTTTGTAAACTATGACCACCTATTTAGTGTTGTTTTGGGTCTTTTTTTTGTTATGGCTACAGCTCAGGGACCATCGTGGTTGCTGGCTCGCCTCTCAGGGTAGCCCCATTTTGGCCAACCTTAGATACGGAGAGAGTCATTGACCAAGGCATGTGCTTTCTGGGGAGAAATGTCACCCCTACCACTGTGGTCACTCATTGATTGATACAACTCCCAAGGTATCATACCTACCTCTCAGCACCACTGATAGAGACTCTGAAGTCTGATCCTAGGATGTAGGAGGAGTTGAGATACCTCCCTCTTGTTGAACCAAAAGAGATTAGGTCATATGTCTATATGATAGCTAGCCTCCATGTTTCAATCTCCCTTTATAGGCGGGGTCCTCCGTGCAATTTTTAAAATGGTTAAGCTCTAGAAAACCACTCCTTCCTCCCTAGCACAAGTGAAGCTCACTCCATTGCCATCCTCTATCTCACTAAGGTTGCCTGTGCAGTGCACTCTCCCCCACTATATCAGGTGTATTTATGGCCCTTGAAGTACTGTCAGAACCCGCCATCACGTCTTCTAACCTCGTACACATTATGGTGGCATTATAAATAACGTCAACATCTTGATGGACAATTGCTGAACTTTTTAAATGTCTGTTGATTCTATTGGCATTCTATATAATTAAAATTGAATTTAAAGCAGTACCGAATAGAAATGAAACCAGTATATGTCTCTATGGTTATTTGGTCGAACATGCTCCTATGGATAGCCTTCTGGAGTAGCTTCTTCTTTGTTTAGCTTCTTATCTTGTAGTAATGATTGAAACATACGGGAGCTGATCAAACTATGGCAGGTGATGGCAGATCCTGAAAGAGAAAATTTTAAAGGAGATTTCTGAGGTGGATCAGGCAAAATTTGTCTCTCATTTCAATGCATTGCCCCGAGTTGGTTGGCTTCTTGCAAATGTTCTTTGCCTTGCGACAGTGAGTGACAATTTTGGGATTCCTGGAAACTTCACTCAAGGCCTAGACTGTAGGTCCTATGTCCATGTAATCAGAATCCTTTCAGAGAACTTACTAACTTGGTTGGATGATTCTGGATGGGTGAAAAAGGAGAATGAACAATTCCAGGTCTATTTTGAAACTTCTGGAGAGTCTGTTGATAAGTTAAAGATGTCATACATTGACTTCTATAAGCCTGTTTATCAGCAATGGCATCTTGTGAAACTATTAGCCTTGGCGAAAGGAAGTTTTGGGTGTGCAGGTGATAATCCACTGCCAAACAATCTGGATTCTTTGGGGATGTGTGATCTGCTTGATGTTGCATATTACTATTCTCACATGATAAGAATATTTTCGCTGCTGAATCCTGTGGTTGGGTGTTTACCTGTTCTCAATGTACTCTCTTTTACTC